>JAWZYV010008838.1:117500-677762 GCA_038373885.1 Cheiracanthium punctorium | reverse complement strand
TCCTGCCCAAACCCAAACCTTCCAAGTAATTCTGAAGCTCATAGGTAGGGATGGACGCGAGACGTGCGAGACGAGAATCGGGGCTGTCTCGTCTCGTCTCGCAGTGGTAAACCTCTGTCTCGTCTCGCGTCTCGCCTCGTCTCGCAAACACTGTGTCTCGTCTCGCGAGTCTCGCAAAATTAAGGACTGCGATTTCGTTACCATTTTATACTAACTTATTATTGGGATTTTATTGAAAATTAATATTAATAATAACAATTACTTACATATAGCCACATTAGTAGATATATTAATAACTATATCAGCATATATCGGCATTTGAAGTAAAAGAAATTGAGATTTAATCAGTATATATAATGTCACACAGAAAATATAGTATTTATTTTTATTTACTAGATGCGTGCCCGTTCTTCGCACTGTAGTAAACGAAAATTTTCCTAACATGAGTAATTTCAATTAATTCCAGTGATGTGGAATCTAAAATAAAAGCAAAATTATTTGACTCTTGATGTAAAGTTTGCGTCATGAGTATTAACCTGGCATCATTGCAATATAATGACTCAAAAAACTACGTCAGTGTCATTCGCGATCAGAAAAGTGAAAAGCTTAGCGGTTTGCAGAGAACTCCCGACTTTCAAAATGTGTTATTTCTACATCATACTGTAGTTCTACATCATATTTTTCAAGTTGTAGCATTAAATACATCAGACACTACATGAAATGGACAACCGTTTGTTTTAAAATAGCTGCGCACCCGCTCTTCATACCAGAAGTAGCGAATATTTTACTAAAATCATATCTGCATGAGACAAAACAGATTTTTTTTTTTTTTAAGTTCAAGTAATCTCCTCTGTTGAAATTACTGCGGGATATATTAACACAAATTAGAATTACTTATCGTTCAGTTGGTTGTAAGATAACCCTTGAAAAATTATAAAAAGAACACTTTTAGTCTTTATTAAATCTCTACTATTTACTTTAACGGCAATTTCAAGTCTCTAAAATATGTGTAATTTTTATATTAATGAAAACAAGATTATATTAACGATAATTATAATTATTTGCCTAATATTTCCAATAACATTACCGTGTGTGCATTTTTAGATTTCATTATAGTATCTCATTTGGTTAATAGACGTCTTATTTTTTGCTTATATTTTAAATTACTGAACAGTTAATTTGTTGACGACTATCCGTTTGTACTTTTCCACAATAATTTTTAGCGATAGTACTACAGTCGTTATGGTCGCCCTGTTTACAGAGAAATTAAACCATAATCCCCCTAATGTATATCCAGTGTGGATTTTTTTTTTAAAATGAAAAGACATCTAACAAGCGAAGATAATTTTAGAATAGGAACCCAGCTGCAAGATAAAATGATGGGGAGGAAAAAAATTTATAAAAGTTTTGCAAGCCGAAGGAAGGGAAAACATGATAATATAAACGAAAAAAGAAATAGTTTTTAAAAGAATTGCTTGCATTTCTTTCCGTCCGATATTAATATATAAGAAAAAAATGTCATTTTAATCTCTTTAAAATAGGCCAACAATAGGGATTTAACCGCCCCTAGAAAGTTGTTACCAGGGTGGGCGCCCCCCCCCCTACGCACGCCGCAACGTGCGGGAAAGTTTGAGGATAATATCGGTACAAGGATATTTCAACCAAGGATATTCAACCATATTTCAACCTACTCAGATTAAGCATCAATGCGAATGCAAGTTGCTCTACTTCTAATCTCTCTCTCATATACCCGAAACCCGATTATCACAGGGGCAAGGGGGGAGGCGGTAGTCCGGTGCCCCTGAAGAAAAAGGGGGCCCATATATATCCCGATTATCTAAATTATAAATTCATATGTACTGAAATAGTAATTGTGGGGGAAAAAGTGAATTTCCTCTATAATATAGGTATTACCTAATTGTCTATCACTAGATCAAGTTAGAGATATTTTTTTGGGTGATAAATACGATTTGATTAAAGTACAAAAACTACAGTTAACTGAAATGCAATTTTCGAGTACAACAGCGGTCAAAGCTGGGTTAAAATGCTTAAAAAAAGGGGACTCAGTAAAGCGGCTTAATGCGTAAAAAAGGGGATAGTAAGGGGGGCCCCAAACTTAATGCCCCGGGCCCCGTCTAAAAGTGGTCAGATTTGAACACACCGTACCGCCTTTCCTATTTACTTATTATTTTTCTTTCAACTCTTCTCTGTATTCTTTTTTCTTCCGCCTCTTTCTTTATCCTCTCCTTTGTGTGTTTTGTATATCTCTCGTCTGTTCTAATTTTAAATGTTACGTGTTTGCGCGTATTGTGGAGTGCTGATAGTATACCAAGACCGAAAACGAAGGAGACGCAAGTTAAGCGGTAGAGGCTTCAGGCAAATTGTCGCTTTTCAGATTGTATTTATGCGAGACGGAAAAAAATGCGAGAATTCTCGCGAGAAATCTCGCGCGAGACAAGACTCTGTCTCGTCTCGCCTCTCGTCCCTCAAAATATTTTCTTTCTCGTCTCGCAAAAAAATGCCTGTCTCGTCTCGCGTCTCGTCTCGGGAGACAATGCGAGAATTCTCGCGTCTCGCGTCCATCCCTACTCATAGGCAAAATCTATCCACCTCGCGCTCTGTTTACGCTGGTGGATTGAAAACTTTTGTCTGAAACATTCTGCTGTCATTTATAACGGCTCAAAAGCAATTTTTTTACAAAGGTATAATCCTTTCCATTCTCCTCGGACTCTCTTAAAATAATTTGGCCTATCTCTAAAAGCAATACACCCAAAATATGAGATGCCCAATCCCCTTCCTCTATCTCAGCACTCTTCGTTTGGCGCTCATACATCTCTAAAAATAAGCTGATATCTATTTCTACAATGTTAAATTAACAACCAATGTTAAATTAACAACCTTTCCAAATCTATGACAGATTTTTTCTGTAATTGTTGTGATGGCTGCGCGACAGGGGCACCTGCCTTATTGGCACTTTCAAGTTTTAATTTTTCAATCTCAAACTGAAATTGTAACTTTTTTTCTTTTAATTCATTAGCTTTCTCAATTTCCTTCTCTTTTAACCTATAAGCTTCCTCTGCTTTCCTTTCCGAAAGTATGGTGTCAAACACATTTTGTACGAATTCTTCATCGTAATCGTCACATGGCATTTTTAATTTCTGCCGTTTTCATCTCCGGAGTTATCTCCACTCCTAACTCAGCTGCAAGATTTTGTAAATCTTGTTTCTTTCCTCTTCCAAGGAAAGCCATATTCTAGCAGTAAATTTTTACTAATACTACACAATACCAGGATTAAAAAACTAAAGCAAATATTATAACATGAAAAATGTTTGCAATATATGTTACTTTACACTGTGATAATTTAAAAACAATGCAGATTGAAAGTATAAACACTCCAAAAAA
This sequence comes from Cheiracanthium punctorium, assembly GCA_038373885.1. Classification (NCBI taxonomy): domain Eukaryota; kingdom Metazoa; phylum Arthropoda; class Arachnida; order Araneae; family Cheiracanthiidae; genus Cheiracanthium; species Cheiracanthium punctorium. Next base: position 674,360 of record JAWZYV010008838.1, on the reverse strand, counting down.
TTACACACAACTGTAAAGTTATCGCTAACTGAAAATTTTAATTTATAATAACTGCATTCTCACAGCATCCATTTGCACTTTTTTTGTGTAACCTTTATGATAATAGAAAACACATAAACAACTTCCATAAAGGCATTTCTGAACAAGATAATGCTCCACAATTTACTGGTATCAGTTTTACAGATTTCTCTTTAAAAACTTAAGAAATTCTATTTAAATTTTAACCAGAAACTCAAAAGATAAAATCAAACTCACCGTTTTGATGCGAAGATGTAGAACTACACCTAACATCCACCAGACTCTGGGCGGCTTTCTCCACTTACAACAGAGTCCGGGCGACCCTCTCCACTTGTACCGGGGTCAGGGCGACCCTCTTTACTTGCACCAGGGTCAGGGCGACCCTCTCTATCTACAACAGGGTCAGGGCAACCCGCTCTATCTGCACCAGGGTCGGGACGACCCTCTCCGCTGGCGAACAGCTTTCCCAAACACGAAAATCATTTAATAATTGCGAATCCAGGATCTAGATGATCCTCTCTGGGAAGCGAAAATCATTCAAAAGCCGTGAATACAGGATCTAAGTGATCCTCTTGTAATATAAGTGACATAACTAGCTTAAGGGAGTTGAAATTAAGCTTTAATTAAGTATAAAGAGACCATACATTCTAGTGACCACATGCATGCTTAAGTGTCAACAGTACTAGTGTGTTGCCAAAAGGCAGGACATAAAATAGTGTTGCCACAATACAGCTAAAATAATTTAACATTCACCCCATCTTCTGTTTTCAACATAATGACTTTAGTTGGTTGTAACATAGTCCTTCAAGTAAGCAGGTGGTTGGCTAGACCGGATAGGACGAGGGGAGGAACAATTCAAGTTGACTTTTACACTCAGTAGAGACAGTAGGAGAGCTTTTAGGGTCTACAGTCTCTTTAGGAATGCTGCGAGAATTATTAGAGTCTGCTGCTGACAATTCAGATTGCAACTCTGTGGATTTCTTTGTAGTTTGCACAGTGTGATTTTCAGGCTCCACATTACTGTAAACAAAATTCATAGATTCACCTTTTGGAGCTAAATGCCTAATGGAAACAGTCGTCTCTCTACCATCAGCAAGCTTTACATGAGCATATTCGGGGTTAGCTTCAATAAGCTCTACTTCTTGAGCAAGTGGTTCATACTTACTGACACGCACCTGGTTTCTCATAAGTACTGGCCCTGGCTGGGTAAGCCATGTAGGGATGGAGTACCCATTGTGAGATCTCCGAGGATGGTAGAACATCCGCTCATGGGGAGTAGAATTGGTGGCAGTGCACAACAGCGAGCGAATGGAATGAAGGGCAGGTTGCACCACTTCCTCCCACTGTTCACTTCTCATGTTACTGGTTTTAAGGGCAAGTTGAATGGTTTTCCAAATTATGCCATTGTATCGTTCAACCTGTCCGTTTCCAGCTGGATTATAAGGAGTCGTGCGGCTAGTAGCTATTCCATGAGAAGTTAGGAACATTTTTAACTCTTGAGACATAAAAGCAGATCTTCGGTCCGAATGAATATAAGCTGGCATCCCAAAAACGGAGAATATGTTCTGTAAGTGGTATTAGATGCAGAAATATCTCTGCAAGGTATTGCGAATGGAAATCTAGAATACTCATCTACTATAGTTAGAATAAATCGATTTCTAGAAGTACTTGGAAGAGGCCCTTTGAAATCCAGATTTAACCTTTCAAAGGGAGCAGTAGCGTTCACCAATGTTCCAAGGTTTCTCACAAATCTGGGCTTCAGTTCACAGCAAACCAAACAAGAGTTTGTTACTTTTCTTACATCCTCCAACGAAAAGGGGAGATTTTTGGAACGAATCCAGTGGTGCATTCTTGTTACTCCTGGATGGCAGAGAGAATTGTGAAGGTCCTTTAAGTTAACCTCTGGGGTTAGTGCCCCCGCTATGCGGGATAGTGTATCAGCAGTGATGTTTTGTTTGCCTGGGCGATAAATTATGTCAAATTTAAAACTAGCCAATTCTTATCGCCAACGTACCAACTTTTAATTTTTTATTTTGCTACTGTGTCGCTGATTGAATACAAATGAGACTGCTTGCTGGTCCGTGAATACCTCAAAATGTTTTCCCATCAAAAGTGTCTCCAGTGACGAAGGGATTCCACAATGGCATAGGCTTCTTTTCAAGGAGAAGAATGCTTTGCCTCAGATGAATTCAAAGTTCTTGAAAAGAAGGCAACAGGGCGGCCTGCTTGGCTCAAAGTGGCTCCAATAGCAAAGTCGGAAGAATCTGTTTCCACTCTAAATGGAATACTGTCTTCAGTAGTTGCCAAGGCAGCATTTGCTACATCTTCTTTCAGGGAGTCAAAAGCCAAAACAGCATCTCTGGTGAGTGGAAACTGTTTCTTTCCTAATAATGGGCGTAGCTTTTCTGAGAAACAGGGGATCCACCGACAGTAATGGGCGAACATACCCAAAGCGCGCTGTAAAGCTGCAGTATCTCTAGGGACTGGTAACTTGATTAAAGGTTTTAATCGTTCTGGATCTGGCTTGATAGTCCCATCTTGAACTATATAACCCAGCAATCGAACAGAGTTTTTCGAGTAAGTGCATTTATCTTCATTTAAGGTCAAGTTAAATTTCTTAGCAACCTCTAAGAACCTTTTTAAGTTTTTATCGTGTTCTTTCTGATCTCGACCACAAACTGTAACATCATCAATGTATGGATAGGTACGCTCAAGTTCTTCCTCTTCAATGATTTTGTCGATCACTCTTTGAAAACAAGCCACCCCATTGGTAACACCAATTGGGACTCTCAAGAAATGATACAATTTTCCACAAGCCTCAAAAGCTGTAAAGTGCTTTTCACTATCTAGAATAGGAATTTGGTGGTAGGCACTTTGTAAGTCAATTTTACTAAAGACTGTTTTTAGAGATTTTAAATATTATCTCAACGATTTTAGGCAATGGGTAAGCATCTAGCAAGGTATATTTGTTAATAGTCTGTGAATAATCAACAACCATTCGTGGTTTGTGGCTTTCTCCTCTAATCACGAAAGCTTGGGATCTCCGTGGAGAATTACTCGGTTCAATAACTCCAACTTCAAGAAGCCTCTGAGTCTCCTGGGCCATGAAATTATTGTGCTATTTTGTGTGACGCCTTGATTTACTCACTACAGGCTTGCAATCAGGGTTTAAATTAGCAAATAGCGACACAGGAGGTACCTGTGCTACAGCTAAAGAACAGATAGTTAGAGGGGGGTTATTACCCTCAAAACCAATTTCTAATGATGAATGCCTCATTAAAATGTCATGGCCTATCAAGACATCACAGCAGAGATCCTTCATAATAATTAGATCAACATTATTATAAGTAAAATTTTAAATTTTTAGGTTAACTTTACAACAGCCCTCAGTTCCAGTAACCATGGAAGCATTGGCCATAGATATTTTCCCCAAATATGGTTTCACTTTGACTTTACATTTACCTAAATGCTTTTCGTTGAGGAAACTTAGAGAGCTACCAGTGTCAATTAAAGCATGAAGTTGTATATCATTTACTAACACTTTTGTAATGGATTTCTGGAGACAGTGAGTGGATCCTGAAATGGCTACTAGTATGTTAGACGAAGCAGCCATATTAGATGAATTCGTGACATTTGTGGATTTGCATACAGTGGCTTCTCTAGCCGGGCAAACATTTCTTGAATGCGCCTCATTACCACAGAAGAAACACTTTCGTGGCCTCGTCATGGAAGCGACTACGGTATTCGAGATCTCCTCCTCACAATTCCCGTCAACTACTGCTGCAGCCGATGGTGAGGAATTCCCCATGTAAGAGGCCGCATGCAATTCAGCCAGTTCAAAGGCTCTGGCCTGCTCAAAAGCCTGATCCAGGGACATCGACGTGTTTTCGAGAAGACTTTAACGGATACGAGAGCACCTTAAACCGCGTATAAAAGCATCTCGAATGTACTCCTTGCGGTAGTCTTCAGCTTTCACGTTCGCAAAGCCACAATCTTTACGAACGTTGGTTTAAAAAGTTGGTTGGTTTAAAATTTGTAGGAACTCTGCAACACTTTCGCCCGTTTGTTGGCTTCGAGAGGACAAACAATGTCTGGCAAATATGATGTTGCGCTTTTTAATGTAGAGCCAGTCCAGCACTGACGTCGCTTGTGCGTACGTAGTGCAGTCGTTTATGAATTGGTACACATTTGAACTCACATAATTACACAACAACGAGAGTTTTTGTGATTCCTTAATATTAGATATTCCTTCAATAAAGTTTTCAAAAGTCCTCTTCCAATGATTCCATTTGGCTTCCGCTTGTGTGCACGTGGAATCGACATCGTACCGTTCCGGTTTCAACAGTTGTTCCATAATGTGAAGTTATTGAGTTAGCGTAAACAAACTATGTTTATAGTTAATTAAATTGTAATATAAGTGACATAACTAGCTTAAGGGAGTTGAAATTAAGCTTTAATTAACTATAAAGAGACCATACATTCTAGTGACCACATGCATGCTGAAATGTCAACGGTACTAGTGTGTTGCCAAACGGCAGGACATAAAATAGTGTTGCCACAATACAGCTAAAATAATATGACACCTCTCTGACATGGATCAATCCCAAATAGCTGGCACCAATTTAAAGTGCTGTAACATAGTAGAGGTAATTTCCGATGGTGGTAGCATAAATGTGGCCAAAGTACACTATGTACAGCTCCTTTATTTACATAAATTATACATTATTTACATCTCGCATAACTGGAACACGGTATGAACGGAGCAACAACTTGCGTCCGTTTCAACGATTCTCCACACTCGTTCTCTTTCTCACTTCATCCTTCGATTCAACCCCCCCTTTACACCGAGGGAGAAAGAAACATCATAACAAAAAAATTTCTCTTCCCACGGAAAAGAGTGAGTCATCACCCGAGTCCCGGAGGTCGAAAAAGTTGACCGTGGGTCAGCCAATGACGGAATAAGTGAAAACATACGGGGGTGGGAGATCGTATAATGTAAAAGAAAAAAAAAAGCAGTGCGTTAGACAGCTATAGTGATGGTGGAGGCCGTAATAAAAAGTTTTTAAAAATATTTTATCATATAATTAATAGAACTTACTACAATTTAAGTATTATTTTTAATCCATTAAGACAGAGAGAGATGTACACTTATATTTTAGAACCATACATAAAAACTCTTTTAATTTGTAAATTATTATAGTACCATAAATGCATGTAAAATGTATTATTTTAATAACTATAGCCTGTTATTGCGAAGTGGAATGGGTGTGTTGGCATTGTTACGTGTATTTTTTAGGACCGCGATGGTCAAGGAATTCTATCAATTGTGGTCAGGGAAAGTCAGGGAAACTGATTTCAATTTTTTTGTGTCAACCATGTTATACCTGAAATTTTTGCAGAACGAGCTTGTCTTTGATTGAGTAAATATGATATACAAATAGTTGTATGCCTATAAGGTAAGTGATATTTGGTTATTTATTTGTTCTTTTATGTTCGTAAATATGTACATTCACTTAGATAACTTTTCTATATACTTAAAACAATTATAAGCACAAATTGTTATTTTATATTTATTTTAAAATTACAAAATGTGCACACCTTCCAAAAAAAGTATTCGAGCAAGAGAGAAATTTCCTACGTTGGTTTCGTATATTAAAAATTATTTATCATGGAATATGAATTAGGCTATGTATAAATATGACTATCTATATTTCTATCAAGTTGTGCGCTTTTCAAAAAACTCAATTATTATTCACAAATCTAAAATAGGAAATTTCTCTCTTGCTCGAATACTTTTTTTGGAGGGTTTACCTTGGGTATATTTTGACATTTTGAGCAATTGGTTTTAAAAGCTCACTTATATTTTTAATTGAAATTTTTATATCTGCATTTGCATAATAAAAGAATCAAAATTTGCATAACAAAAGTATCAAAATTACATGATGAAATACCTATTAGTAATCTAAAGTAAATTTAACAAGGGGGATTATCTCGCAACTGATATAACCAAAATTGAATATTTCAGTTTTCAAGTCTAATGCAAAATTAAAAAGTATGATAATATATTTTAAGAAATCTGAATATGTAAGTGAAATGCAACATTTTAAAAAATGAACTGCCTGAAATTAGAATTGTTTAGTTTAAAACTACAATCGTTAAAATAATAATAATAATGATAATGCTTTAGAAAATCTAATTTGGTCCATTAAATTCTTAAGATTTTTTTCATTTTATTTAGTAACTGTATTATTCTGCAGATACTCTTAAGTTATTTGGCCCGTTAAATTCTTAAAAATATCTGTAGAATAATACAGCTACTAAAAAAACTGCAGAAAATCTTAAGTTATTTGGGACTCTTAATCTGAAGAATATTTGCAGAATGTAATAAGGGGAAAAAACTGTAGAAATCTTATGTTATTCATGCTGATTATGTTCTTGAAATTTCGAGTCAAAAATAACTTGAGATTTTCTGCAGTTTTTTTTTTTTTTTTTAAAGAAAATCTTAAGATGCATTGCAGGGGCAAATCGGGCAGGGCGTTCCCATCACCATTTTCTTTTATTGTGTTGCCTTACGCAAGGAAAGAACAAATCTGAAATATTTTTGATTTACCTCTTAGTTTTGGAGTTATGGGGGGTCAAAGTACCCCAGAGGAGCAACGTCGATTTAATTTAGGGTTATTTTTGCCACTTAAATGTCTCGACTGTGACTGGCTCAGAGGTGCTTCAGAGAATTTTTTCATTTTATCCTGTATACCTTGTATATTAACATCTCAAATTGACAATTCATTCTAAAATATCCAGAGCCCCTAATTAGGGCCCCCCAAAATACCCCCAATTTCATAAAAAATACAGTTTTAAGAATGCTTTAAATCTTGGCTCTGACGTGATACAAAAAAATTTTTGCACAGTGCAGTTATATATCTTCATATAAAGTGAATAAAATGTTAAACATCTTTGAAGGCCCCCAGGGCCCCCCGGTACAGGGCCCCAAACATGGTCCTTAGCGCTAATTTACGCAATTTCGAAGCATTGGTACAGCTGAAGCCGACTTCCCACAGGAGAACTATTGACATGGAGATGTATATCAACATAGTAGTTTGATATTATGAAAAAACATTTCTTGAAGGTACAACTGTTTCCAAGAAAAATCCCCAAAAGTACCTCCCTATTTGAGACATTCCACTGGCACGAATGGGGGCATTTCGGCGTTACTTTTAGAAGTTTAATCGACAGTGGCGATATTGAAAATTAACTTATTCTTCATGTATCTCAAATATATCCTTCATATTTAACAAATATTTACTTTACAGGGCCACTCATAAGAATTACATTACACTGAATGGGGATCTCTGCAACTAGAGAACCGATTCGAAAATTTTTTTCACTGATAAAAAGCTACACTATTCCTGAGTGTTATAAGCTACCTTTCAGCATTTTGCATAACTAGTTCTTTTACAGGGACACTCAAAAGAATTCCAGCGCATGACGCTATATGGACATCTCTGTAACTACTGAACCGATTCTAAAGATCTTTTCACTGAAAGCTACACTATTCCTGAGTAACATAGGCTAAAATTCATGCATGTAGTATAATTTACAGGAGCACTCAAAATAATTCGTAAACATTGTAGTAACTGTCTCCATTCGCCACTCAAGTTTATTCAGATTTTATTAAACTCCATACAAAGTTTAGCAATTATATATTTTCATATAAAGTGAATCCAATGTTACAAATTTTTAAGCCCCCCCACCCAGGGTACCCCGGTATATTTTTTGAAAGCATCACCGTTTTCAAGAAAAATTTAACACAGTAATAAAAAAATATATCTTTTCATAATATGAAACTACGATGTTGAAACTACAACTCCATGCCAATAGTTTTCATGTGCGAAGTAAGAGCCAGCTGTACCTACGTATCGAGGGGCCCGGGAATTTTTATTTTTTCTGTATCACGTCAGAGCCAAGATTTAAAGCATTCTTTAAAACTGTATTTTTTATGAAATTGGGGATATTTGGGGGGGGGTCTTATTTGGGGTCTGTGCCTATTTTCAAATGAATTTCCAGTTTTAGATGTTAATATTCAAGGTATATTATCAGATTTAAAAAAAGAATTCCCTGAAGCATCTCAGAGCAAATCACAGTCGAGAGAGTAAAATGGCAAAAATGGCCCTACATTCGTCTCTCCTCTGGGGTACTTTGACCCCCCATAATTCCAAAACTAAAAGAGCTAAATCAAAAATATTTCAAATGTGTTTTTTCCGTGGGTAAGGCAACACAAGAAAAAAAAATTCATGAGATTCTGAGATGGTGATTGAAACTTTCTCTTTTTTCTTTACTTGATTTGCTCTTGCGATGCCTCTTAAAATGACTGGAAGGTAGAGGCCGCAAAGCTGAGGGCTTTCAAAAATATTTAACATTGGATTCACTTTATATGAAGATATATAACTGCACTGTTCAAAAATTTGAATGGAGTTTAATAACATTTGGATAATATTGAGTGACGAATGGAGCCAGTTTGAATGTATACGAATCATTTTGAGTGTTCCTGTAAATTATGCTACATGCATGAATTTTAGGCTATGTTACTCAGGAATAGTGTAGCTTTCAGTGAAAAGATCTTTAGAATCGGTTCAGTAGTTACAGAGATGTCCATATAGCATCAAGTGCTGGAATTCTTTTGAGTGTCCCTGTAAAAGAACTAGTTACGCTACATGCTGAAAGGTAGCTTATAGTACTCAGGAATAGTGTAGCTATCTATCAGTGAAAAATTTTTTCGAATCGGTTCACTAGTTGCAGAGATCCCCATTCAGCGTAATGTAATTCTTATGAGTGTCCCTCTAAAATAACTATTTGTTATATATGAAGGATATATTTGAGATATATGAAGAATAAGTTAATTTTCAATATTGCCACTGTCGATTAAACTTGTAAAAGTAACGCCGAAATGCCCCCATGCGTGCCAGTGGAATGTCTCAAATAGGGAGGTACTTTTTGGGATTTTTCTTGGAAACAGTTGTACCTTCAAGAAATGTTTTTTTCATAATATCAAACTACTATGTTGATACTACATCTCCATGTCCATAGTTCTCCTGTGGGAAGTCGGCTTCAGCTGTACCAATGCTTCGAAATTGCGTAAATTAGCGCTAAGGACCATGTTTGGGGCCCTGTACCGGGGGGCCTTAAAAATTTTTAACATTGGATTCACTTTATATGAAGATATATAACTGCACTATGCAAAAATTTTTTCTGTATCACGTCAGAGCCAAGATTTAAAGCATTCTTAAAACTGTATTTTTTTTAAATTGGGGGTGTTTTGGAGGGCCCTAATTTGGGGCTCTGGCAATTTTCTAATGAATTTTCAATTTGAGATGTTAATATACAAGGTATACTATAGGATAAAATGAAAAAATTCTCTGAAGCACCTCTGAGCCAGTCACAGTCGAGACAATAATGTGGCAAAAATGGCCCTAAATTAAATTGACGTTGCTCCTCTGGGGTACTTTAACCCCCCATAACTCCAAAACTAAAAGAGGTAAATCAAAAATATTTCAGATTTGTTCTTTCCTTGGGTAAGGCAACACAATAAGAGAAAATCATGAAATTCTGAGATGGTGATGTTAACTGTTTTCTATTGACCTGCCCGATTTGCTTTTGCAACGGCTCTTTAGATTATTTTTAGTGGGGCTATTAGTTCACAACAGCTTTAATCTATTGTTACAATATTTCGTAAGCTGTAGAATAGGCATCACATGTATTTTTCTATAAATAGGTTACACTCATAAAAATTTCAACATAGGGTTACCAGACGAAATAAACCTAGCGATAAAATGACAAAGTCAATTAATATCGTTTTAATATAGCAATAATGAAACTAAAAAATTAGGGGGGTTCAGGGGGATCTTCCACTGACGAGCCTCGAACAGTCGAGTTTTTCATATTATAATTTAATTATATTTATTATTCATGTACTTTTAAAAGATCATATAAATGTTATATTCATATTATTCATTGGAAATAGGTACTTGAATGCCATCATATTTTTTTATGTATGAAATTATAGGTTTGTGGTAACTATAATGTGAAACATAAATTTTACTCTCTAAATTTGCTAATTTTCTTGAAAATACAGCATCTATCGTTGTACCGAAACGCGTTGTTGATTGAAGTCGAGAAGTATTCATAGTTAGATCAAATTTTTCTTTTAAAAAATCAACTAACGGCTGAGATTCTTGAGAGCGAAAATTAACATTAAAATCTCCAGTAAGCATCATCGGTAATTTATGATAATTACTTAGAATACAGGAAGTGTCCATGTTGTAGTACTATTCTTTAACTGTTTTCTTATACCATTGTTCCGTCTGGAGGTTGGGTTTGAATGGGGGGAATGTCCTTAGTCTAGTATTATACTTTAACTGTGTTCTTTAACTGATGTTTTCCTCTGTTGGGTTCGAATGCAGGTAGTGTAATTTTTTTGTGTGTTATTCTATCACAGTATTCTTAAGTGTTGATTTCGTCTGCTGGCAGGTTTCAAATTATTATTCTGTATCCGTGTTTTTAAACTGCAGGTTATGTCTATTGTTTGGGATTGATTGCAGCCAGGGTCCGCTTCTTTGTAATGTTCCATCCCCGTGTTAAACCGTTGCTTGCTCCGTCTTGAGGTTGGGTTAGAATCCACGGAGTGTCCATTTGTTATTCTTTTATTTAGTTCTTAAACCATTTGCAGCCAGTGTTTGTTTCTTTGCGGTGTTACATACCCGTATCCTTAAACCGTTGTAAATTTATCATTATAAATATATATATCATTACTATCTATAAATATATATATCATTATACTATAATATCAATAAAAATATTGCGTTCGCACAAACTACATTCTTCTAAATTTACTAACATTTCTTAAAATACAGCTTTTGGGCAAAATAATAACAGACATGACATACATAATATTTAGGAGTTTAATGGCCTAACGAACAAAGTAACTGGCATTTGACAAATAATAATATCACTTCGCTTCAAAACTATTGCCTATATTCATTAGAAAATAGTATTCTAAGACAATTATGTAATTAAAACTTATCTGAAGCCAGTAATTACTATATATCACGTTCATAAGTCTATGTATTTAATTTTTTGAAGTTCTGCTAATTCAACGATCTCCATTTACTTCGCCTCGATGAAATATAAACAACCTGAGATGCGCAGAAGCAGAAGATGCGGAGTGCCATCTGTTTGCAACTACGGCCTTATCCAACTTTCTAAGAGAAGTATCCCCTCCTATAAATTTACCTTCGTGGGAGCAAAGTATGATCCTCCAACAGTGTTCTTAAACGAAAATTTCCCTCTGCTGTTTAGGTTCGTTTTCAGCCACTGTCCCTTTAATTGTGGTGTTCGATCCCTTGTTCTGTCTGGAAGTTGGGTTAGAATCCCGGAAAAGTGTTCTCAAACTGACGTTTACATCTACTGTTCAGATTCGTTTGCAGGCAGGTTCCATTTCTTTGTGATTTTCCAATACCATGTAATGTATATTATTCATCTAAAAATAAGGATTATCAAGAACCTTCTGTGAGGTTGGTATTACATGTAAAATATTATGTTGGATGTACCTTCAAAACGCTAGATAGAAGTCTAGAATAAAGATAGGCAGATACGGCTCTTGACTGTTTTTCTCGCTGTTTCTATTTTTATACGATGAATTCGGGAACGGCGAAAGCAGGTCGAAAAGGTAGGTTTTTCAGGTGTTCTTCTTTTTCGGAGCGCGCTTCGCGTGGAGTTTGACATATACGTCACTTCCTTTACTGAGCGTTACTTCCGTCAAAAAAAAATCTCAGTTACTCCCTACCCAACAAACACACACCTGCTCGCGGAGTACCTTTCCAGTGCCTTTCTGCCTTTACGTCCAGCACCAGCTCGGCACTGCAAAAAGTAACTGAATCGTACCAAAAGTGGTCGCCCAAAAAGTACCTAGCCAGAAGCCCGGGAAGGCAACGGCACTCTGCTGGCATACTGCATGTGCCGGCCGTTACTCACAATAATGGCACTGGCCCATTAAGTTTATAATGCCCAAAATGGAACGGCCGGGTGCCGGCTATTATTAAAAATAAAGGCACTGACCTGGTATCTTAACAGTGACTACACTATAATGGCACGGTACCGGATTAGTGCCTATTTACAGTAATGCTGCCATAATTAAAATACGAGCCAGTGGCGGATTCGGGGTAGAGGGCTTATTCAACAACCCCCCCCCCCGCCCCGCAAAAAAAAACATTCCTTAAGGGTAACATTTTGAAAGATAAATAACAACATAAATGAAAGATAAAAACAGCAAAATCCGTTGGTCAATCGTTTGCAAATTATGTGCGCCTATCATTAGTGAATTGTGTGCAGTATTCATAAACTGCAATTTTCTATCAAATTTTTAGTCGCAAAAGATTTTTTTATGAGAGAGGCGGTGACACATTTCAGAACCAACATAAAATCATCTATAAACAGTTTAATTTCAATATTTCAATAACTTACAATTTATGTGTATGTACTAAACAAAATCTTACAGGAAGTAATAATAAATAAAATTGTACTATGGTAACACACATAACTTTAGGGTAACATTTTGCTTTATTGTACATTTTGTTTAGATCAAATTATTTTTTAAATGTTAGCTATTCTGAAAAGAAATTTTCTGTATCTATACCTGTTGTATACTACATGATTCAAATTTTATGGAGGAAAGTACTTTTATACACTAAATTAAGTATCATTAGTAACCTCACCGACTTAAAAAAAGTCACCAGTTTAGTAGCCATTTTCTCAATTTTAGTTCCCAAAATAGTATTATTTTTTAATGATTTTGTAGTTAAGAAATAAACATGCTTAATTTAGCTTCATTTAAGAAGGATTGAAAAAAATGATAAATTTAAAAACTTCATGCGAATATGAAGATCAGATGAAAAATTTACCATAACAATACTAGTGTGATATGTAATATTTGGATGAACTTACATATATTTATGGGATGCTCCTGATTTGTTTTAATGTTTTTTTATCATAATTTAAATCAAGCTTAACTTGAGAGATGTATATTCTGTGATGATGGATAAAATTCTGATGAAAAGAAATTGGATTTATACTTTTATTTTTATTTTATATTATACACTTACAATGTGTCAATGTGTTTGAATGTGTTTGAATGTGTTTGAAAACTCTGAAAGGGATCTTTATATTGACTGTTTCAGTCTTATGTTCTGAAGGTGCTCTTAGTTCAAAATGTGGTTACACATATTGACTGTGATAAAGCATTGTTTTTAATGTTCCTTAGTTGTGTGTTTAATTTGTAATTCTAATGTCATACTGCAAATGAGATGTGTAACATTTTGATGCATTTACTTTAAGGGACGTTACTCTTTTTATTAATGTCTAATTATCATAATTTAAATAAGGCCTTCAATGCTAATATGAAGGATAAATGTATGTGCATATGTATATGCATATTGTTGTTTTTGTTTTTAATGTATTTTAAGTTGAATGCTTAGTTTGCAATTTGTATCCTCACTCAACATAATAATAGTATTGAAAATATGGATGTGTATATATGTATATGTGTGTATATAGGAGGTTGATAATTTATGATGTTCTAATATTAGTTTAAAAAATTAAATGTATTGAACGAGTGTCGCGCTTGGCTTTAATGTCCCGATGACAATTCCTCTTTCCCTTGTCAGTGGCCATGGCGGTGAGGTTTTAGATCTCCTCCGGGAGATTCTTAGTTCAAAACTGCTTTCGCGGTTGGCTCCCTCGGTGGGTGCTCCCTCCAGATATACCTTCATCGCCAGAATTTTACATGGGAAATCTTCAGGCACAGTTTGAAGACATACATGATCGTGCTCGAGAGCAAATCAGCCTGAACACGGAGAAGATGAAGACTCGCTTAGACACGAAGGCTACTGGACACGAGTTCAACGTAGGTGACATGGTTTAGTTAGGAATCCTACTCGACAAAAGGACCGTCACCCAAGCTGCAATCACCGTGGGATGGTGCTTAAACAGTTCTTAACAGACTGAACGATATCGTTAGTCACCTAACTCGAAACCAAGAGTCGTCCATTATGATCTTCTAGCCATTTATCATGTTTGTATTTAATTATTTTAATATCAGACCATGGTCACTATGGCGTAATTTTTCCTTTTCTTATCTCTCTTTTTTTTTCCTGTTTCTCTCTTCTTTTCCTCTTTCTTCATTTCCCTTTTAATCCCAGTTTACACCATATTCAATTTACAGGATTTTTTTAATTTTTTTTTTTTTTGATTGACGGTACTCAGAGACCTCTGTAGCTTGAACTATCATCCTCAAAGCTACCAAATTTTGTACGGGGGCTATTGACGACATGAGAAAAAGGAATCCGCGGAAAAAATTTTAGTACTAAAAGTTGCCTATAAGAAGGAATGTGGCGCTTTTAATCTAAATTTTAAGTTTAACTGCACAATAAAACAAATCAACTGATACTTGAAATGATTTTCAGTGCCCCCGATTCTTCTTTATAATTCAAAATACTGGCGCTGGTGCCGACTACGTAATCGGTATTTTGCATTTTGCCCCCATGTTTTATGCAAAATTTTAGCTGTCTTAAAGTTTAAAGCGCCACATTTTCCCGTATCAACTTTTGGAACTAAATTTTTTTTGCGGATTCCTTTTTCCCATGTTGTCAATAGTCCCCGTATAAAATTTGGTGGCTTTGCGGCTGACAGTTCGAGCTACAAAGGTCTCTGAGTACCGTCAGTTTAAAAAAGAAATCGCCCTATACATATCTGTAATATCTTTTTATTAATGTGTACTCTTTTACGATGATTATTATTTATTTATTCATGTGCATTTATTTACTGTTTATTTGCTAAAATTACGTCATTAAGAGCTATCGTTAAATGAGTATTGTTAATATTTGTGCGACCTCTTAACTGATAATCGTACAACCCGAACGTGCTGGCCTTAGGACGGGGGCAATGCTAAGAATTTATAGGGTTGTTCTGCCCATCAAATCTTAACTACAGTCTAAAATTCGTATTCTATGGCCAAATAATCAAAATTCACATTTCGTTGCATAATAATCGGTTACCAAGGACATGAAATATGGAGTTTTGGGTATCCAGATTGTTTAACATAGAGTTTTCTTAAATTCTCGAGAAATATTAATGCTTGAGCTTAGCTGCTTTCACATTTGGGAATTCATTTTTAGCATCAAATTTGGCGATGTTTCGACAAAACTTGCCAAGCTTTTCGACATTTCGAACATTTTGGCTCGATTTTACTAATGGGGCCTGCAATCAGTATTACGCAATAGCCTAGTAAAAAGGAAAGACCCCAATGGATATTTGATTGGAACTTGGGATAAAAAAGCTAGAGACCACTAAATGTATTGTATTGTTCGAGAAACAGAACTGAAAGTTGACCATGGATTTTGTCGCCTCTCATAGCATGCAAAACAAACGGCTCACAAATCTGATTGCAGAGTTAAACTTGAATTCTCACAACTACCTTTAGAATCTCATTCCCAAAATATGTCGGAAGAAAATCAAAATGTTACAGAACCCAAACGGCTTGTTAGAAATTCATCACTGATGCTAACTTTTATTATTGATAAAGTTGTAAGAGCTGAATTAATATGGGCCATAAAATGTGTGATGTCAAATTATTGTTTTCTAAATTATAATAAAGACATGTTTGAGATATTTACTCTCATGTTTGGATCTACTCCAAATAACTTCAGCATTTCCAGTTCCAAAATGATGTATTAGAAAACAGAAGCACTTGACCCTGTTGACACCTAGCAACGATCAATTATGATGTTATAATTGTTAATTCATAATGCCGGTATGGCAACACTGGTTTTAAGTATAAAAGATTGAATTTCGGCACAATTCGGTGTAATTAACCAACGTCTCATTTCGGAGCGTATTATTGTTACAAATGTCGTTAATAAATTTCGTTTATACTTTAATAGTTGTTGTGATTTAATATACAGTCCACAAATCGGCCAAAACATTGGTCCTACCAGAACCGGAGAAAGAAATCGGCTTGCATGTAGAATTCTATTAGTTGACTGTCGCTTTTCTATTAGTTGACTGTCGCTTTTCGCTGTTGTGTTTTGAAAATGGCGAATTCGGAAATAAAAAGTTTATCCGAAAAATTAAAAACGTTAAACTATCGGAAAGGAAATTATAAATCGCTAATAACGAAGCTTCAAATTTTTTTAAAGGAAAAGTGGTCTGGTGCAGATAAATTTATTCTGCAAAGCAAAATTGACTGTGTTTCAGACATAAGTTGTAAATTAGAAGAACTGAAACTGGATTATTATGAAATTATTGATACGAACGATTTACCAGAGATGGAATCAGAATTTGAAAAATTAGAAGACATTCTCGAGGAAGTAAAGCTATGCTTACAAAAGTTATTACACTCTATTTCAAATGTAAATGTCACATCTAGTAAATTAGAAAACTGTTCTAATTCCAACGTTAATTTACCCGATGTAATATTACCAGAATTCTATGGTAATATTGAGCAATGGAATAGTTTTAAAGCTCAATTTGATAGTTTAATCACAAACCACCCATCGCTAACAGATACTCAGAAGTTATTTTATTTACGTTCCTGTTTAAAAGGTGATGTCAGAAGCATAGAAACCCCTGAGGATACATTTTCTTCATTAATGCAAGTTTTTATAAACAGATTTGAAAACAAAAGATTAATTGTTAACACTCATATTCTAAACATTTTGAAGATAGAAAAATTGAACCTTGAATCTGCTAAGGGTCTTAGAAATTTGGTTGAAGTTATAAATAAAAGTTTAAGAGGATTAAAGTTAATGAAGTTAGAAGCAAATGATCTGGTCTACCAGTTATTAATAACTGTTATAATCCAAAAGTTAGACAAGGAATCCCGTAAACAATATGAAATGAGTTTAACTGCAACTGAATTGCCTGAATGGAATAAATTTTTAGAATTCCTTGAAAATCGTTCACAGATATTAGAAAATTTGCAGTGCGTACAATATCATTCCATGAAAGTTAAATTTTCTAATCAAAATAAGACGAATGCTTTTATGTTGAAGCCCGGAAATAATTTGTGTGTTTTATGTAAAAATTCTCACAAGTTATACCAGTGCCCTACTTTTCTCAAAATGTCTCCTTCACATCGATTTAATGTCGCCAAAAAGAATAATCTTAGCATTAATTGCTTAAATCATTCACACAAACTTTCTTCATGACCGTCCAAATACTGTTGTCATTCCTGTCAAGGAAGGCACAATTACCTTTTATGTCGTTCTGAAAATAATCCTTCGCCAACTCAACATAATTTCCCTAAAAAAGATAACGCGTCAAGCGTGGAACCAGCTGAAAGTTCATCTCGGAATGCTTCAAATTTGCAACCAACTGACGATGTTTCTCGTACACAAATTCCGTCACCTTCGGATGAAATAAAAAATAGCTGTCAAAAGGAAATTGTGCGTCCGTTTTCTTCGATTTTTGAAGCATCCAGTAAATCTGTTTTGCTTTCAACAGCACTTGTTTGGGTTTGGTCTCCTTTTCAAAATAGATATATGTGTTGTAGAGCTATCCTTGATAATGGATCAATGTCGCATTTTATAACTACAGAAATGGCTATGAAACTGGGATTGATTAAGCAAAAAGTAAATGTAGCTGTTAGTAGTTTAGGTGGAAACGCTACAAATATCAAATGGAAGACGAGTGCACTCATTAGTAATAAAGATTCTTCTTTTACTTCAGAAATCGAGTTGCTTATTGTAAGCAAAATTGCAGATTTTGTACCGTCATCTATGCTTGAAATAAAAAAGATAAATATTCCGTTAAGCTACACATTAGCGGAACCTCATTTTTTCAAACCAAACAAGATTGATATGATCATTGGTGCTGAATTATTCTTCCAAATAATAAAGGATGAACAACAACATATTTCTAATAATTTAGTGCTTAGAAATTCTGTGTTTAGCTTTATTGCTACTGGATCAATTTTAACCAAGTCCGCTAAAAAATATTGTGGGCTAATTTCGCAATCTGAAAATATCGACGATTGTATCCGTAAATTTTAAGAAGTTGAAGAAGTTTCTTCGGATCGACCGCTAAGCAAAGAAGAAGAATTTTGTGAAGCTCATTTTAAGACCACACATAGACGAGACGAAACAGGAAGATACATCGTCCAGATGCCAATCAAAGAAGAAGTATTAAATACGTTGGGTAATTCTCGAATCTTAGCAGAAAAACTAATACATCAAACACTTAGAAGATTGAATAAAAACCCCGATATGCATCGGCTTTATTGCGAATTTCTTAATGAATACGAAGCACTTAACCACATGGAAAAATTAGACAATCCAACGTCGATTTCTGCTGAGTACTACTTACCACATAATAGAGTTTACAGGCCAGAAAGATCCTCTACTAAACTTAGAATAGTTTTCAATGGTTCTGCACCTACAACGTCTGGAAAAAGTTTAAATGATGTTTTACTTTCTGGTGAAGTCAAAGAAGATATATTCGACATTATGATGCGATTTAGGAAACATAGAAACCTAGTTTTAACTGCTGTTATTGAAACAATGTTCAGGCAGATTCTAATAGAACCACAAAGGGACTTATTGAGAATCTTGTAGAAAAATGAAGAAAATCAAAATGTTGTTGTGTATCGACTAAACACTGTTACCTATGGAACAAAAAGTGCCCCATTTCTTGCCACTCGAGTCATAAAACAGTTGGCCATGGATGAATTATTCTCTTTCGCACTGGCCTCAAAAGCTGTTCAATCAGATGTATACATGGATGACATAGTAACCGGCTGCTCTGATATCACAACTGCAAAAATTCTTAAAGACCAGCTAATTAAAATGTTTCAATCATGTGGTATGACCCTCCACAAATGAAAATCCAATTGCAATCAAATACTTGGTCTTGAGCAGGTATCCAACGGACATTCTTTCCATGAAAATCGAGAACCTGCTACTAAAACATTGGGTATGATTTGGAATTCAAAGGAAGATCAATTTAATTTTAAGGTCTCAGTGAAATATCAAACCGCTTACACTAAACGAGAAGTTTTGTCTACGATTGCAAAAATATACGATCCATTCGGTTTACTTGGACCTATCATTTGTCGAGCAAAAATATTCCTTCAACATCTTTGGTTAGAGAAAGTTGATTGGGATGAATCACTTCGAAAACCCCTCGCTGATAAATGGCATCATTTCGTAACCACACTGAAAGAAATTGAAACAATAAAAATCAATAGATATGTCTTGGGATCAGAAGAAACAATAATTACGCTACGTGGATTTTGTGATTCCTCTAGTGTTGCATTCGGTGCTGTGGTCTACCTGCAGTTCTATACTCAATCAGGATCCTGTCACTCCAAGCTGCTTGCTAGCAAATCTAGAGTAGCCCCTTTAAAATCAATATCGATTCCTCGTCTAGAACTGTGTTCCTGCTTGTTACTGTCACAGCTAGTAAACAAAGTTATCGCATCTTTGAAGTTGGACATTAAAAGTGTAGAGCTATTCTCTGATTCTTCTATTGCATTAGCTTGGATTAATTCACTGCCTCATCATCTTAAAACTTTTATAGGAAATAGAGTTTCAAAAATCCAAACTCTGACAGAAAACTATAAATGGAAACACGTTTCATCTGGAAACAACCCAGCTGACATTTTGTCCTGTGGTGCAGATCCTCATGAACTGAAAACCTTTGATTTGTGGTGGACTTGAGCACAACTTGCATTGAATGATGAAATAAACAGTTCTGAGTGGACAGATAAGAACCTTGACAAAGCCGATAAAGAACTTTATTTGACTGAACTAAAAAAAGACTCCAACACTAACCTTGTTCTTACATCAAATAGAGATTTTATTGACCAAATACTTAGCCTAAGTAACAATTATATCAAACTAATTCGAATTCTTAGTTTTATTTTCAGGTTTGTGTCCAACTGTAAAACTAAGGAGAAAACAACTGGTCCTCTAACTAAGATAGAATTTGAAAATGCCAAAATTTATTTGATAAAAACTGTACAGGTAACTTCATTTCCAAAAGAACTAAATGCTTTAATCAAAAATGAGAACTTAGAGGACAGTCGTGTAAGTAACTTAAATATATTTCTTGATAGTAAGGGTCTAATTCGCGTAGGAGAACGTCACAATAATTCAGACCTATAAATTGACCAAAAACACCCCAATTTACTGCCAAGGGATTATAAATTAACTAATATAATTATGGAATATTTTCACTTAAAGAATTTGCATGTTGGTTCTCAAACATTGCTACACTTAGTAAGGCAAGAATTTTGGCCGTTAAATGGAAGAAACAACGCTAGGAAAACCGTTCATAACTGTATCACTTGCTTTAAAAATAAACCAAAGGTAGAAGAGCAAATAATGGCTTCACTACCTAAAGAAAGAGTAACGGTTGCCCCTCCCTTTGCTAATACAGGTATAGACTTATGCGGCCCATTCTATATTAAATATAAAAATCAACGTAAGGGAAATCTAAATAAAATTTATGTTGCAATATTTGTTTGCCTTTCAACTCGCGCAGTTCATTTCGAAATTTTAACTGATAATAAACCTTCGAGTTGGCAAAAAGTAACTAAATTAAATCAAATTATTTGGAAAAAATGATCTAGAGATTATCTAAACAACCTACAACAAAGAAGTAAATGGCTTTATGAGAAAAATAATGTTAAAATTGGTTCCTTAGTTTTGCTTAAGGATGACAAGCTCCCAATACGTTCATGTTTTATTGGTAGAATTGAAGACGTAATATTTGAACCAGATGGTAAAATACGAGTTGTTCTTGTGAAAACTTCACGCGGAATTTTTAAACGAAGCATTTCCAGCGTATGTGTATTACCATCACAAGAAAGCTGAAATTTCTTACAAATATGGTCAGTATGTATAAATGTGTGTATAAATTCTGTCCATTGTCCATTGTTTATTGCAACTATATTTAATTATTTCGATGTACATTGTGTAATATTTATGTATAACCTATTAGAAATTTGTTATGTTTATAAAACCTTTCGAAATCATTTGGGATTTCAAAGGCGGGCGGAATGTTGACGCCTAGCAACGATTAATTATGACGTTATAATTGTTAATTCATAATGCCGGTGTGCCAACACTGGTTTTAAGTATAAAAGATTGAATTTCGGCACAATTCGGTGTAATTAACCAACGTCTCATTTCGGAGCGTATTATTGTTAAAAATGTCGTTAATAAATTTCGTTTATACTTTAATAGTTGTTGTGATTTAATATACAGTCCACAAATCGGCCAAAACAACCCCTATTTTTTGTTGATTCAATTTTATTCGATTCATTAATACACTCCAGTAAATGCTTATCTAGATGCGCAATTCATGTCTTATACTTCTATAGTATTTTACTTAATTTGATTAGCTGATTTTTTTAGAGAACCAATGTATGTGTAGTGTGATGAATAAAATGTCAAATTTTTTGTATGTTTGATGATAAGTCTTTCACTGTAGTAATTGACACTCCAAAAAAAGAAAGTGCAGTATACTCTTATCTGTTGAATATTTTTGACTGACATTATTTTTAGAAAGTTTGCACGGCATAAAACAATTGTTTTCTTATGGAAGGGAATCCAAGTATTTTTTAATTTACAATTGTCTTAGCCTTCATTAACAGATATATTAAATATTCTTAAAGGCAATGCTTAATAAAGTGCATGGAATATTTTACAAGTAGGTTGAGAATGCAAAAACTGTAAGTACAAACAGTTCATATCATTGTTAGAATTTTTTATCGTTGTTTGAGTAAGAAATATCGAAAAAATTTGTTAAAATAACATTATTATTTATATTATCAAGTAAGGATTGAGCATTGTATTTTATAAATCTTTCAAATTTTACTTGCAAATGTTACAAATTCATTTTAAAAAATGTGTTTACATGCATAAAATTTTACTTTTTTTTTTCACTTTTTGCTCTAGTTTTCTAATTATTTATTTATCTTTTTAAAATTCATGGGTCGTCTGCTACTTTTTAGTTGAAATTCATTTCAGACCTTGTTTACTTCATTGCAATAAATAATTTGAATTTTTATGCAAAAATTCTTAGGAAGTCCCTTTTATTAAATATTTAGTCCCTAAACTCATTATTTTTAAGTGTTTAAGTTGCTAAAAACCCTGTTATTGTGTGTGAAATACAGCATCTTTGATAAGCTGTTATAAAGAAAGTTACAGATTGTAATTCCTGCGAGTTGTGTAAAGCAGTTTGTTCGTCGAATTTCTAGAATCAATAAAATTCATGTTCCACCCTGACAAGTGTACTGTTTACTAGAACTTTCTACATCCAGTAGACTTCAATAGGACGAACCCGAAAACTAAGCAGCATTTTCTACAACATTGCGGCTGTCGGTGTTTTGTCTGCAGTTTCAATCTTGTGAAGAATGGAAAATAAGTTTATCAGGTTGTAATAAAATCCAAGACATGATTTTACGGTATTTGTTAAAAGAAATATTTTTATTCAAATGCACGTTGTCTAAAGTTGTCTTTGAAGACCGATATTGCTTTCAGCTGAGAAAGATCACAGACAAAAAAATCTTCCTCCAACCAGTTTAAATGAATAAAAAAGGCTATCTTTTTTTAAACATAAATTTCTTTATCTCATATTTTCGTGAGTGTTAAAGTGTCAATCAAATAATTTGATGTCAATTTCAAAGAAAGATTAATAAGTTTTTCTTCGACTGCTTAGAAAAAGCCATGCCTACTTCAACCTAGAAAGTCAGAGTAATTACACCAGAGAGATATATCTGACACATTTTCTGAGTAAAGTGCAACATAAAAGTTGATAACGTAAAAGACTAAAAAATGTGTCGGTTCAAACATATGTGAATAACCTAGCGCCAAGTAAGAATATATTAAACTGTATCGATCATTAGAGCGCTTTAATTACCGGTGATTTAGCATCATTTGAGATCCAGATTGTCACCATAGCAATTTGTTTCTTACCGCAAGAATCACAACCCGTAAACCAAGACATCTGATTTATCGTTTTTTTTTCATTCCCCCCCCCTTTTTTGTGTGTGTGTTTACAAAGGCAATCTAAACATTGAAAAAATAGGTGTGTTTTGACATCTTCGTCTCAGTGGTTGTAAAATGTTAAGCCACCAAGGCACATTTACAACTATTCTTTTTATTTGGCTTGTAGAAGGAGGAGAGAAAATAAAAACTAAAAAATAACTGTGGAATGACGGGGGAGGACGAATTTGGAGGGGAAAAGAAAGATAAGAGCGCTTTCCCTCTCCCTTTAATTAGTAATCAGCTGAAGTGCGTCATAAATTAAAAATTATAATTCCCCGCTCTAGGGCGGAGGAATAGAATGCATAGGCAAGTAGCTGCAAAGGCAAATGGCGGCACATCCCCGTTCGCTAGTCATTAAAAACACACACGTCAATTAGTCGATAAGACAGAAGCCCCCGTACAGAGCTTGCGGGGGGAAAAGGCGAATGACTCCCCCCTTTTCAGCCTTTCCCCGGGAGTCAAAAAAGGCGCAAGTTATTTGTGTCATCGCCAGAGAAAACCATTACTAGTATTGACGGAATTTTTTCGCAGGAATTAATAACTTATAACGTTAATAAAAAGTTTCGAAAAATTAGTTAACGACAACGTGGCAAAGAACACTAGGGGTGGATATTTTTTTTAGAGGAGATACATGGCTTTTCGTGAATAAATATTATTCAGCATAAAACAAGAGAATAATAGTCCGCACTAAGAAACTGACTCGTTAAAAAAAAAAAAAAAGCAAAACAAGATATATTGCCAAGGCCTAGCTGCTCTTCGTTATGCTCTATCAAATAAAATTAGAAGCCTCCATTGATGTTTCTTTCATTCAACCACATCATGACTTGAAAAATAACCAATTTAACACCTGGTTCTAATTCACTATAAACCTGTCCCCTACTTTCCGCGAATTCCCATGAACAATTATATACAGACGCACATAACACATGATACATTCAAAAAGTTTCTGGAATTCATCGCCTCTCGGTGCATTTTATTCGGCGTTTGTTTGTAAACATGTATTTCGAATTTGTGTGCTTGGTCCACAACCCGCTTATAAATCCATGTCAGACGAACAACACAAGGGGGGGGGTTGCCCTCCGTGGGGGGTCTTTATAAGGGTAACCCGTATTTACGCTAGATTGGGAGAAAACCACGGAAAACTCCGAACAGTTCGGTCGACAGCCGCGCGATGGGACCCGAACCCTGGACCTTCACACTTCGGCCCGCTGCCATTTTCAGTGACATAACCGCTGTGTCATGGTGTTATTCAGCATAAAACAGAACAGTTCAGGATTACAAAATTAGTTCTTAAAGAAGCAATGAAGAAATGAGGTACAATTTTAAAAACTGCCTTTTTCTTCCAATTTCAAACTTCTGGTGAAAGACGAATCTTTCTATTAACCTGATACAAATAAATGATTCGACTTAACCCGAGCAAGCCACCATTACGCTAACTTTAAAAAGTCGGTAAAACATTTAAGAATATAATTTCTGCCAGGGAAAGTCAAAACGAAAGTTCCAACGAGCACCGTGATATCTCAATTTATATTGTATAACAATTTAACAGCCAAAATGACAGCTCAAAGAAACCGGAAAGAAGCCATAACCTCAAAGAAGCCATAAAAATTTGCTTTTGATCACAAAATAAAAGTTTCTGCGAATAAATTAGAAACTACGAACAGGAGATTTCCAAGAGCGAATTACAGAATACCTTCCTCACCTATTCGTAGTCATTCAAGAAACTGGAAGAGGACTTCTACAGTCACACTGGAAAGATTCTAGCCCACACTAGAATAAAGAAATTTTCTTTTGCAAGAATAGGACATGGAGCCTTTTAAGAGGGCAAGAGTGAAGACAACCTTAAAAATATTCAAACAGTATATCCAGTTACATCAGTGTCCATGCATTGTGTATAAATAAGTTCAAATTAAAATCTTCTCCCCCCGTCACCCGTCCTTTGGTTTACGTTCTTTTAAAAATAATATTTATACTCATTTAAAAATAATATTTATAACTTGGCCTTTAATAAATTAGATAGGGTCCCTTCTCCAATTTTTATAGGCCTCACCATGGCCGAGTTGATAGACACTGAACGTGGTTTGCGACAGAAGTGCCTACCACACAACTGTCGATCTAACGGTCTAGAGTTTTGATCGGTTTTCCCCAGTTGTAACGTGAATATGCTTTACAAAAGAAATAAACGATCATCGGTTTCTAAAATGCCGATTATTTGGGAGGAAGCGCAGCGGAACCCGTGGAAGGTTTTTCATCGCATCGGGGCAAGAAATGGCTGGCTAGAGTGGAGATTTTATCTCGGCTCTTGCTCTCGCATGTGCACTTGGGAAAAATGGGAATAGATCATTGGCACCGGGGGGGGGGGAATTGGGCGTGGAATCGAGGTGATTAAGATGTAAATCCAGCACCTTTGTTGAAACCGTGCAATCGATGAAAATTTTGGAAAATCGTAGAATTGCATATTACCTTGTTAATTCTTTAAATATTTCAATTTACTCATATGTTCATACACATGAAAGAATTTATTTTTATATACTCCATATCATAATCATAGCGTGACCGAAAGTTTTGGAGGCATGTAAGATGTATTTCGTATTGTAAATCTGCTTAGTATGAATTTTAGATGTAAGATGTTCGTCATTACCTTCCAAATTTGGGTAAAAAAGAGTTTTATAGAAATTTGTTTTGAGATTGAAAAGTGCAATTACTTGTAAAAGAATCGCAATATCAAAGTCCATTTCTATTCAGTGCTCATGGAAACTGAATTTTTGGATGCATTCATTAAAAAAGATCAGACGACTTTCGATTTATTATTAGAAATGATATGGGTTATGATTAGTGTTAGTTCTTAAAAAGATTATGCTGATAGTCAATGATAAATTTAAAAATAATTCAGTTATCTTGTCCTTAGTAAAAAAAAATCTAATATTAAAAAACGAGCGAGAGAATAATGCAAAAGTAAATATTTATGCAAAACACTTTCAGTTTGCATAAATATTATTGTACCATTCTTACAATGATTACAGTTATTTTCACTAGTATATATTTTCATAAAATTAGCGTTAAGATCCCAAAATTAAAATGAAAGAAATTTTGACGCATGAAAAGACTAGTGTGTGTGAGTCCGTCAGCTTTTAGAGAAGAATGAAAGACCTTGTGTTATCGCCTGTCGGGTCACCACTTCTCTCATAATGTCTTAGCCATTTACCTGTCTTCGCACAGTTATGATTAAATAAAGATCAGGGACCATTCAGAAACTTGTGATACAATGCCAATATGAAACGGTTTACCAGCTTTACCATCGGCTGACACTATCACACGGATCACAGCTGTGTGTAAAGATCCGACTATAGAGAAATAATGAACATGCGAAGAATTAAGGATGGTAAGTAATGATGAGAGGATGACTATCCGAGGCAAAGATGATAGGCTTGATAAAGGCCAAATTATGATTGCTACAAGGATAGGCCCAAATTTGCTTTCAGATTATTCTGTCAGACTGGTTCAGTTTTATTAGGTGGAGAATTGATATACCTCTACAAATCTCGAACTTGCGCTCATCAAAGGACAGATTTCTCCGTTTTCTCGTTTATCGTTTAGTACTATGATTTTCGATTTTACTGATCTTCAACGGAAGATGAGATGTAAGCCCCTTTCCAACCGCAAAACAGTGCGTCGCCTCCACTTTCTCTGTATAATAAAATTTCCCTTCGACCAATGAATCGTAAGACTGACTGAAAATGAATGTGGGTCTTAGAACCCCTTAAAAAGTCGTTCAACTTAGGCACCCCTAGGCAGATAGCCCGTTCATTGCTTTGTCTCGACGCACCACACCACGAAATAATTCTTTCACGTGTTTTGTATGTGTTGATTATTATTTGGAAGCTTAACTGATTTTTCATTAACTGGGATTTATGGGAAACTTGAACTATTGAGACTGCATTGTATGTAGAATTGGTAAATGTGTCTGAAACAAACAATACAAGTTCTGACATTTTAACTTATTTTGAATAAAATTCGAGAATAAGAAATTTATGAGTATTTCTATGAATAAAATTCTCGTCACTTTTCTAATTTATACTTACTTTATGTTAGCTATATTTAAATTATCCCGAAATACAAATTAATCTGGTTTGGATAGTATTTTAAACTATATATAAAATTTGGCGAATTTTTATGACTATCAATAAGCTTTTGCAAGATTTTCTAACCTTTAAAATTTATTTCCAATAATTTTGTACAAGTACTTTTAGTAGCAAATAATGTTACAGCTTATTTTCTGATAATAGACAGTAATGTCTATTATTGCTATAATGGATAAACCATTAGCGAAATAGAATTTATTTGCCGAAATAATAAAACTATTTTTGTTAACTAAAGTAATTTATTTTGTCAATATTTTGGTGTCAGTAAGGATAATTCAGAAAAAAGATATTTCGCAAGTTTTCAGTTTATCCAAATGCATTTAACTAGTTTTGATTTTTTTGCGATCATATTTGTTAAACTTAAAAAAATGTACTTTTCATAGTCTTCAGGTTCCGATTATTATATTTAATAAAATGTTTAGTAATATGATAACAGGTGATAAAAAAAATTCAAGTTTAAGAGTGGCTATTTCACCCACCCCCCTCCTCCTATCCTATATACAAGATAACTTTTTTAGCTGAAAATATCTCTAAGAAATAATTTGAAATGCTTTTTAATTTTTCTCTCTGTGGTAACATAATTATAGCGTGATTTCATTTTTTCGGCATATCACTTTGTCTTTAGTGAAGATGATGTGGATTTTTTAACCATGATTTTATGATATTCTCATAGATTACATGAGGAAGTTAAACTAATCGGTTTGCATTAAGAGGCATGAGGGTCTAATGGATTTAAAGCAATATGTTCATAAAATAATTCATTACAGTATGTTTACCTAGGCATTATATTCAAAAGAATCAATATCGTAAACAAAAGATTTGTTTAAAATAATATTAAAAGATAATGCAAGCCATACATTTGCAGGGTTATTGGTAACTCGACGTATTCCTGTTAAGACATGAGCGTGGAGCCATAATACTACAATTTTCATCCCCCATATGTGTATGACCGAAAATCAATAGCTTTTGAGAAAATTCAATTTTAAACTTTTTTCTTGAATAACCCGAAATTTAACATTCAGGTGCAAATTTTAAAAAATCTACTAATTAAATGGGTTTTATTTTAACTTTTTTAAAAGTTCACACTAATTAAATGGGTTTTATTTTAACTTTTTTAAAAGTTCACACTAATTAAATGGGTTTTTATTATAACTTTTTTAAAAAGTTCAAACTCCAATCATAAAAAGTACAAAACTATACTTGAAAATTTAAATTCACGAGTCATTACATGTAATTTTTTAATTATTAATTCACGTTTCCTTTCAAAAACTGTTATTTATTTCGAAAAATACGATGGCAGTAAGCGTAGACAAGCAAGTAAAATTTCTCCCATTAACCAGCTATCCGAAAACGTATTAATGTCCATCTAAAGACATGTAATTTGCAAAGAAGGCAAGTTTTTCTTAACGCAGGTGAAAACGTCAAAGGATTGAACCCCGTCCACTCTTTAGAATCCTTGCTAAACCGCTCAAGTTATCACTATTTTTTTAATGTATTTTCATAGCTGGCACTCTAACTAAGCTAAAATAATCATGAAAAAGTACAAAAACATTTCAAAATTTTAATTCAGGCGTTTTCCAAGTATTTTTTTATTTTTTCCATTTTCCTTTCAAAAATTTTGTTTATGTCAAAAAATACAATAGCAATAAGCGTACAAATTACAAGTAAAATTCGTCCCATTAATCAGATATCCAAAAAAGTATGAATTTCCATCTAAAGACATGCAATTCGTTAAGAAGGCTGAGTCTCACTTAGCGCAGGTAAAAAACGGATGCAGCTTGATTCATTGTTTAGGATCGTCGGAGAACTACTCAACTTCGATCAAGCTACCACTGCTTTTAAAGTCTTAAAATCTTACTTAAGCCACATTTGATTATGAGCTTCAAACTGGTATGTGCTGTGCCATCGTATTATTTTGAGTGACTTACGTAAGCATGTTTTGTTGATTAGCCAGATAACAGGAAATCGTGCGTACATGACGCAGAGTCGAAACTATCCTGACAACACAGTACAGAACCGTTTGAGATTCGCAATCTCGTTTGATTTTACCCACGTTAAAACCGGGATAAATTTATTTGTTGACAAACGGCCCTAAACAATGAATGTTAGTGGGTCCTTTGGCGTCTTTATCTGCGCAAGTAAATTTCCCCACTCTCAATGAATTACATGTTTGTTTGTTTGTTTGTTTGTTATTCGAACATGTGTTCGGATTTGTGTGCTTTTTCACGAGGAACCGCTTATAAATCCACGTCAGAGAAAGGACAAACACAAGAGGGGGGGCAAATGCCTTGGGGAAGGACTTCAGGGAAGGGGGGGGGGACCTTAGGGGAGGAAATCAGGGCACGAAATTAACGGTTGTCCGCTGGTCCGAGACCATTAAAATACATAACGGACCAGTAGAATACATAATTTGTTCGTTCGCCGGACCAGCAATGTTTTATTTACACTTTTCTCTTGCAAGCTTTCCACATTTAGTTTCACAATACATGTCATATAATTTTATAACACATGTCATATAATTTGACCTATTTAATATTTTTATAACAGGTATGTACATTTTTTTAAACTCAACTCTTAAAGGAAATCATTATATATATAAATTATATAAATCATTATACATACATATTAGGGTGATTCATAAAAGACCCTAAATTTTTTTTTTCCTTTTGAGTATTTTTGTGATAACATGTTGCTTTTCCTTGGTGGGAATACTTGCTTTTTCCCATATAGCCATCACATCATTAGCAGTTAATGACGCTGATTCTCTATTTACTTTTTTCATTACATTTTTATAGTGAAAAAATAAATTCATTACTTCTTGCACTGAGGGTAATCTTGTTTGAAATAATTCTGAGCAAGTGTGTCCGATTAATCATATTTCATTCCTTTTTCTTGTTTTTATAACATCTGAAGCCATTATATGAATAATATTACAACACTAAACAAAAACAACAACAAAAAAAAAAAAAAAAAAAAAAAAAAACGAGAGTAAGTCGCATTTACTAGCGAACACAACCACTTTGGATTTCAATGATTTTATCTCTGGGTAAGAAGCAGGATAGTTTATGTTGTAAATATCAGTCCAGATAACTAAAGCCTGAGAATGTCATACGCATAAAATGTTTTCTTTCTTTTTTCTCCCCCCTCCTGCAGTGGGAGGTGCTCAATTTATTGGTACTTGCTTGATATAGGGGTGGCCGGAAGTAGAGAAGAGAAGGAAACGCGTAGACCCAAAAGTGCGTTATTGAAGTTAATTTTTAAACTTTGAGAGTTGGTAGCGACCCCTAAATATCAATAAAAAATTCTGAAATTAATGACCAATTCATATTTTAGTAGATAGAATGATATTATGAGTTGAGAGTCAAAAAAATAAAAACTTGAATTTTATGAATCACCCTAATACACTGCTGGCCATCGTAAATGCAACACCCTGAAGGAAGCATGCAAATAATATGAAATTTACAACATGCATTAGCTGAGGTGAGATATGCAAATGATTAGAATTTCAGCGCAGACGCACATCAAGCGCGCCTGTGGCGCCACCTCAAAGCGCTATTTAAGGCTTGGAGATTTCGACGGTTTCAAGTACAGCAATTGTGTTTTTCTTGCTTTTTTTTCAAAAAAACGATAAATTATGCCTCGTAGGAAACAACGATCATCTTTTGATCAAGTATCCGAGTTTGACAGAGGAAGGATAGTGGCATACCGAGATTGTGGGTTATCTTTCAGGGAAATCGGTCGTCGTATTGGACGAAACCAAACAACTGTGATGCGGATATGTGATCGTTGGGTGCAGGAGGGTACGACGGACAGACGTGATCGACCGCATCGACCTCAGTGCACCACGTCACGTGATGACAGGCAGATTGTACGCATGGCAGTGACGGACCGCTCAGTCACATCACGAACCATATCACAGCAGATTCAGTCTGTAACGCATCATCCAGTGTCTGCGCGTACCATTCGACGTCGTTTACAGCAGAATGGTCTGTCCGCAAGACGTCCGTTGCTTTGTCTACCTCTGACGCGGAACCACAGATGTCTCCGCCGCCAATGGTGCGATGAAAGAAGGATGTGGACGACAGAATGGAATGAAATTCTCTTTACTGACGAGTCACGCTTCTGTATGCAACACCACGACGGTCGGATTCGAGTCTGGAGACACCGTGGAGAGAGGATGCTGAACAGCTGCATTATGCACCGTCACACTGGTCCTGCACCGGGTATTATGGTATGGGGCGGTATCGGATATCTCTCTCGCACTCCTCTAGTACGCATTGCCGGTACTTGAACCAGCCAGCGCTACATCTCCGAGGTGTTGGAGCCAGTTGTCCTTTCTTACCTTCAGGGCTTGCCAACAGCCATATTTCAGCAGGATAATGCACGGCCACACGTGGCACGCATTGTCCAAGGGTTCTTCGTCAATCACCAGATTGAATTGCTTCCCTGGCCGGCGCGCTCTCCGGATCTTTCGCCGATAGAAAACATGTGGTCCATGGTTGCTCAACGACTGACCCAGAGTTCATCCCCAGCTGTCACACCAGATCAACTTTGGCAACGTGTGGAAGCTGCTTGGTCTGCTGTACCCCAAGAACACATTCAAAGTCTCTTTGAATCAATGCCGAGGCGTGTGGCAGCTGTGATCTCCAACAACGGCGGCTACTCTGGGTACTGATTTTGGCAGGAACCACGCTTCATAGAATGCTGTAAATTTAATCATTTGTTACTTGGTCAACATGTTATCTACACAATAAATTTTGTTGTGATATCTCTTGTTTTTCTTAGTGTTGCAATTTGGGTGGCCAGCAGTGTACATATATATATATATATATATATGTATTAGGGTTATATATATATATATATATATATATATATATATATATATACAGGGTGTCCAGCCTTAATGTGACCCAATAGCTAATTCCCGAACAGCTCGGTTTAGATATGCACTTCCAATTTGAAAAATGTTTTGAAAAAGGTAAAGAATGTTTTTACGTGCTTTTCGAACCAAAAAACCCATTTAGAAAAAAATTACAAAAATTAAATTTTTATACGGTCCCCAGGTCCTATCACTTATATTTAGGAAAAGATGCAGTGCACAAAAACAAAGTAAACACAAAAAATTTCATTTTATTACGATAAAAACTGTCCGAGTTATGGAACTTTGAAAATCCTACATTTCATCCATTTTCTTGGCCAATTTCAAGAAGCTAGTAAGGGACCGTCTCCAAAGTGAAATTAATTGGAACTCTTCCAGGAAACTTTCGCTCTTGCACGTCTTATGTAAATCGTTTTTAAATTTAAAAGTACATACATTACGTTAATATTACAATAATTGAGTTCTTAAGAAATAAAATTTATTCTGTGTACGTGTGAAACATAGATAAAATAAAATATTTTGGACGAAGAAAACTTTTCAAAAGCAGTTCCAAAAAAATAGACTTATTTGCCTGCGGCTTCAGACTGATATGCTGCGGTACTGATCATGGCGAACGTTAAAAATCTGTTGTGTAGTCGCTTGCAATTGCATACAGTCGTATTCTAATATTACGAATTCTAGTACAGGAGAACGAGATGTATACAAATGAAGAACGCTGCGAAATGGTACTGTTGTATGGGCAGTGTAATAGAAATAAGAGAGAGGCGGCAAGACTTTATGCCATTAGCGAGCCAGAGCGAAAGTTTTCTGGCAGAGTTCAAATTAATTTCACTTTGGAGACGGTCCCTTACTAGTTTCTTTAAATTGGTCAAGAAAATGGATGAAATGTATGATTTTCAAAGTCCCATAACTCGGTCAGTTTTTATCGTAATAAAATGAAACTTTTTGTGTTTACTTTGTTTTTGTGCACTGCATCTTTTCCTAAATATAAGTGATAGGACCTGGGGACCGTATAAAAATTTAATTTTTGTAATTTTTTACTAAATGGGTTGTTTGGTTCGAAAAGCACGTAAAAACATTCTATACCTCTTTTAAAACATTTTTCAAATTGGAAGTGCATATCTAAACCGAACGGTTCGGGAATTAGCTATTGGGTCACATTAAGGCTGGACACCCTATATATATATATATATACCGGGTGTTCCAAAAATGACCGGTATATTTGAAAAATCGATAAAAACTAAACAGGCAGCGATGGAAATAAACCGTTTGTTGCAATATGGTTGGAACAACAGTAAATTTTCAGGCAGACAAACTCAAAATTAGTTACAATTTTCAACAACAGATGGCGCTGCAGGCGATTTGAAAGATATAGAAGAAAACGCAGTCTGTGAGTTCGCCATTCTGTAAGTCGTCTTTCTGCTGTAAGCGTGTGCTGTTCGCAGATTGGAAGCTTGCTGTGAAATGGCGGAACTCACAGAATGGCGAACTCACAGACTACGTTTTCTTCTACATCTTTCAAATCGCCTGCAGCGCCATCTGTTGTTGAAAATTGTAACTAATTTTGTGTATGTCTGCCTGAAAATCCACTGTTGTTCCAACCATATTGTACCAAACCGTTTATTTCTATCGCTGCCCGTTTAGCTTTTATCGATTTTTCAAATATACCGGTCATTTTTGGAACACCCGGTATATATATATATATATATATATATATATATATATATATATATATATATTGCTCGTGTAATTTCTTTTGTTTTGCATTTTTTAAAATCAAGTATACGGAACAATGATAAATGATACTGACCAGAGACGTTATGGAAACATTGATCCTTTGACCACTGACTAAATATTCTAATTTCTACCCTTGATTAAAATATTAAAAAACAATATGAATTTTTAGTTTTTTATTATTTTCTATTAGAAAATCGAGAATTAAAAGAATTAAGCCAGCCAAATATGTGAAAAATATTAGAATGTTTTTTTACTAGTATTATATTGCGATTAGTCTATGATAGCTGATCATGACCATAGACAGAATGTAGGCCAGAAAAGGGCGATAAGCTCATTTTCTTGGCCTGATTTGGATGATTTGTTATTGATAAAAATGATAACCTTTTGCATATTTAGTTTTCCACTACCCTGTTCCTAATCCGAATATCTCTTTCCTGGCAGTCGTGAAACTTTAATACAATATTTTAATTTCCAATCACACTGTTATTTTTTTTTCATTCTGAAACTCTTTTTTTTTTTTTTTGCTTCTTTATTTTATAAAAATATTCCAGTACAGTAACCGCTGCTCATAAAATCCCTAGGTCATAAAATCAGCCATTTAATATGATCAAGTAGCTGATAACGGAATCAAAATAACATAAATATATATTAAACTCTCAGCCTAAGGAAAACAGCATCGCCGTATAATGAAATGGAAATTTGAATTTTAGGGATGGATGAGGAGAGGAAAGAAGGAAAACAAACACATCAATACGTTTCTTAACTGCATATGCTCAAAACTAAGATCTTGCAGTATTGCATGGGGCCTCGCCCGGTTTTGTATGCTTGGTCACCAGGAACCGCTTATAAATCCATGTCAAAGAAAGGACAAACAGAAGGAGGGGCAAATGCCTTGGGGGAGGATTTTTCTGTGTGTCTAGCGCGTATTCACGTTACATCTGGAGAAAACCGCCCAAAACTCCAGACCGCTAGACCGACAGCCCCGCGACAGGATAGAGCCCTGTTCCTTCACTTGAGCCATCTCCCAATGTCATTGGCTTTAACCACTGTGCTACACATCGGTGAATTACATGCCTTTAAATGGGTATTAATACGTTTTTGGATAGCTGATTAATGGGAGAAATTTTATTTGTAATTTGTATGGTTACTGTCATCCTATTTTTTTTTTTTTAATAAATAAGTGTTTTTGAAAGGAAACATGCGAATTAAAGAATTCAAAAACTGCATGTAACGACTCGTGAGTCCCGCAGTGGTCTGGGCGCTAAACTCCGTTCCCATAAGAACACGGCAAGTGAAGCAGCATCCGGCTTGGCCAGTGCTTCGGAGGGTCATCTCCCTCTCGGCTCGTCCGCTGTGGAACCGTGTATGCTAATGGGAGCTATGGTGCACGTAAAATCCGTCGTGGCTCCAATGTCCTCCAAGTTGTTAAACGATACCTTTGGGGGTGCCGATTTCAGGTGGTGGCTGGTCCCTCATCTGAAATCGGTTCAAAATTAGGGACCAACAAGTAGAAGTCCAACCCCCTCGGGGACACTGGCACCCCTCTTTCCATGGTCTATCCATGGACACGACAACGACTCGTGAATTGAAATTTTAAAGCATTTTGTACTTTTTAAGATAACGTTAGCTTGATTAGAGTTTCAGCTATTAAAATAAATTAAAATGAAACCCATTTAATAAGTCGATTTTTTTTTTAAATTTGCACTTGAATGTCGAATTTTGGGTTATTGAAGAAAAAAAGTTTAAAATTGAATTTTCTCAAAAACTATTGATTTTCGGCCATATGTATGGAGGTGAAAATTTTAGCATTTTTGCTCCACTATGTCTTAACAGGAATACGTCGAGTTATCAGTAAACCTATATAATTGTTTCTTTATTTAATATGTGTACTGCATTAAGACAGTAGTTTCAAAAAATCGTGCTATTTTCAAACACAAATGCAAATAAATTATGTCAGGGACTAGAAATATTTTGGGATGTCTTTTCACAAGCTATACTATACACTGTAATAAAGGATAAATCTGTGTCCATCACTGTAATAAAGGATAAATCTGTGTCCATTGCTTTCGGAAAAAAATCTTTAAAATATAATGTTTTTCGAAATGTGCCACTTTTCGGAGAAAATTTGCTGCACAGTTAACTATTTCAGAAATGGTTTCTGAAATTTAAAAAAAAAGCAGACTTTTGTTCGTTACAAGGCGCTGCGGAGCTTGTCAAGCAGTTTTTCGACCTCCTCATGTGATTCGGTTATTTTCGTTTTTATTCCACAAAGAAAAATTTAAAATACAGTTTTAAATTACTTTAAATGCTCAACTGTATATTGTCCCTAAACTTAAAAATAAATTAATAAATAGAACCTGGCAACAAACCTATTACTATCGCTGTCAAATTTGTTTTTTAAACGTCGATTAATTTTCAAACATTGCATTTTAAGTACAAACTTTTAATAGTTTAAAGGTATGGAAAATGGATATAAAAATTAGATTTTGTCATGTTTTCAGAAGTTTAATTCTACAAAAGTTCTATAACACGGCTATTTACTTCATTTAAAACACGTTTGCAAAGTAAATGTCTATAGTAAAGAATGATGATCTATCTTTTATCATGTCACATAAAATTGTCGATAATTGAAAAAATAAATTATAATATATTATATATATATATGTATGTATGTATTATTGATATATATATATGTATGTGTGAAATATAAAAATAATTAAAAATCACAAATTTGTGAATTATCATTTCACATGCCTCATTTAATCTAAAAACAGTTGATTTTTTTTCAAACAAGAAAGAAAAGCAGGAGGAGGAGTGCCGAAGGCAAGTATGAAATTTAAGCACTTATTACTCCTTACTGACGGTAAATCTAAAAGTAATTTTTTTCTTTTGGGAAAGTGACTTCTTTCATAATGTTCATACGAATTTTCGGGGTAACCCGCTGTTCTGGGATTTAAAATAGTTTAAAAATCGTATTCTACGCTTCAAATAGTTAAATTTTGCATTTTGTTGCATCAAAATCGGTTAACTAGAATCGGAGATGTGGAATTTTGGGTTTCCCCATTGATTAATATATCTTTTTCTAGTAATCTCGAGAAATATTGCTGGTAGGCCTTAGCTAACATTACTTTTGAGGACTTATTCTTGCCATCGAATTTGGCGATATTTATCAAAAAACTCGCCAAGCTTGGCAACATTTCGCCCATTTGGCGCGATTTTCGCAATGATACCTGTAAAGTTGGATTTTCTGTACTGAAATGACATAATACCCTAATATTACCCTTCTATTGCGCAATAAAAATCGAGTTTGTTCTAGGACATTCCGCAGATAGTTTTCTCAAGAAATTTCTAATAGCTTCTGCGTCAACTATAAATATGAGCGGGCGGTACCAGTCGAGTCAGTCTGTAGTTTGTCGGCTGAAGTACGAATATAGAAAGCTGAACACTGGTGGAAGCTGTGCTACGTTATTTTATGCGCTTTTGAAGCGGTCTTCGCTTGTGTTTAAAAGCTGGTTTTTAAATGCTGTAAGTAAGTCTTCATTGCTGAGTCTTGAGTGACAGTTTACGATTTCCCTCGTAATTTTACGATTTCCCTCCCTTCCGCTGAAATTTTGAATGTTGAAGTAGATTATATTGTTACGAATTTGCGGGGCAACCCGCTGCTCTGGGGCTTAAAATAGTTTAAAATTCGTATTCTACGCTTCAAATAGTTGAATTTTGCTTTTTATTGCATCAAAATTGGTCCACTAGAACCGGAGATACGGAGGTTTCAGTTTCCCCATTGTTTTTCTACGGGTTTCTAGAAATCTCGAGAAATATTGCTCCTAGGGCTTCGATCCCTTCACTTTAGGGGACTTATTTTTGACGCCAAATTTGACGATGTATGACGTAATCAAAATTCCCACTTTATGTAGAATCGTCGAGAAATAGACTTTTCTGGAAGCTTCTTGTGCCTTCTGCGTCAGCTATAAATTGAAGCGCTTCAGAAGCCCCAGTTCAGTCTGAGGAGCACCCGTAGTGTGAGTTGAGCTCTGAGAGTGAGTACGCTTGCTTTGCTCTGTGAATTGATAGTGCTATAGGAGTATTACTTTCGCTTGCTTTTTCGAAGCTGTTTTTTAAAGTGCTGTGTGTAAATTCTTCATTGCTGTGTCCTAAGGCATTATGTATGATATTCCTTGAATATTTTCACTGACTTTTTGCCTGTGAAAGTGACTTATTTTGTGTGAGAAATACAGCATTTGTGAGTGCTTCTGATCTAAGAGGACTGTTAAAAGCACATTACTGAATGATTGTGCTTTTGAATTTTGTACAGCTGATTGTTCAACTAAGTGCTAGAAGCAATAAAATTTGTGTTCCATCCTGACAAATGGACTCTTTACTAGAACCAACTGGACTTTAGAACGACGAACCCAGGAAACAAGCAGAGTGTTCTGCAACATTT
Source organism: Cheiracanthium punctorium (assembly GCA_038373885.1). Taxonomy (NCBI): domain Eukaryota; kingdom Metazoa; phylum Arthropoda; class Arachnida; order Araneae; family Cheiracanthiidae; genus Cheiracanthium; species Cheiracanthium punctorium. Next base: position 636,044 of record JAWZYV010008838.1, on the reverse strand, counting down.
GGTGTCAGAATCGGGATTCTGAAGAAAGACTTTAATTTTCCAGTTTATGGTTTTGACAAGAGGAAAAATTGAAGCTCATGGAGATGATGAAGGAGATGAAATCCGGACAAGACGAGATAAAAGCTGCGCATTCCATGTGAAATGAGCAAAAATGAAAAAAAAAAATCCCGTGGCCACATAGCATCCAATTTTAATGAAATTCGGTACACAGGCTTATTTTACGCATATATACAAATACCTAAAATATTTTGACTTAATTCTATTTATTTTGGTAATTACAAACAATTGAAAAGTTAACACTTAGAACAGCATTTCCATGACTGCTTAATGTTGCATTTTTAAAGTCTGTATTTTATTAACCACTTAATATAAACAAAAAATTTCATATCAATGTAATTCTGTGAACATGGGCTATCAATCTATTTCAAAATAATTTTTTAAATGAAATAGTTCGTCTAGAAATTAATTCTAAAAACTGTAAAATTCTCATATTTGAGAAAATTGAACATTGTTAAATTTTTCCTCAAGCTTTAAGGATTTAAATTGCAATATTTAAATTAACGTACAATAGAGTGGTAAGTGTCATAAAAATGTTACCCAAGTTTTAAAGTTGCCTTTTATTTCCTTCTTCTTCAAAATAGTCTTAAAACTTTAAAACATTTTCTGAAATGGCAATTTTCCCCTTTATTTAGGCTAAAAAAATTAAATGAAGGAAACTTTATACAACTAAAATATTTTCCAAGAATATAGGACAGAATGTCTATTTTATGCATGAAAAAACTCAAAGTTGCCTTTTGAATCCTAAGGCTTTAAAATTAAATTGAAATTAGAGAATTTTCTTCGTTTTCTAAGCATATTCCTAGTTTTAAAGAGATACAATTAACTAAATGAAGTAAAGCAAATATAGCCAGCATTTATCTCAATACAAAAATCTATTGAGGATGAATATAAAACAATGATATAGATTATATTTGCTTTTATTAAAATTTCGACACATCATTTAAAATTTTAACAATTTTTCATTCTCTTTCCGAATCCTTTTCAATCTGATTTAAGGGTCGTTGCTTAATTCTGTAGGACCTTCCAGTTGATGAAGTTGATGGAACAGGTATTTCAGTTAATATATTTTTAAATGGTAACCAACAAACATCACCTTTAATAGGTCATGTAAACTGCAGTGATGGTCCATGCGGACTCATGAACTTTACAAGAAAATCACTCTTATCTGGTGAAATATCAATCACGTTACCTAACCACCAATAGTTATCATAAACACAATAGAGAAATGAAGAAATTGAAATTTGATTTGGGCTCAATGCAAAATTGTCTTTCTTTAAAACCTTCGTTTCTTTTACTAATGAATGTCATAAATAAGAAACAAGGATTTTTGATGTGCAGTTGGATATTGGCTTGTAACAATGATAGTTATGTATTCCCAAAATAGCTGTTGACACTTCATTAAATCGCTCTTAAAGCTTTCTTTCAATTTTGATAACATCTACTGAAGGGACAAAAAAAAACTTAATATTTGTGATTGTATCATTGCAAAAAGAGAAAAGATCTCTTGCAGTTAAAATCTGATTACTGAATGGTCTGTGCAAACTTGTTCTTGCTGCCAATCGCTTGGCAGTTCCACAATGCCATCACAAGCTCTTTTGCCATGGCTTGTGGCAAAAAAATGCCACTCTGCTTTCAATTCAAAATCAGATTCATGGTGGCAAAAATGTTAGCAAAATCCTGAATTTTACTTCAATTTAAATGATATTAGAGACAAAATTAAGCTGAAGGCAATGATAAAAATATTGAAAATATGTTACACACACTTTAATCTATAATGTATAATAATTTGAATAAATTAAGACCACTCCTTCATGTTCAAACAAGCAGCTAAAAAATAGGAAAAATGAAAGTTTACTTTTTAAAAACTTTTTTTAAATCAAAAAATTAAAAAAGTAGATTTTAAATTGCACCAATTAGTTAGCTGTAAATAAATCTTCATTATACATCATTTTTAATACTGTCCTTCCTTTTTTAAAGCTAGCAGAAGAACCTGAAATCTGAATGACAAATTTTTAATTTTTATTAATATCACAGATTTAGTAGAAGCACTAACTAAATTTTTTTAGAACTTTTCTTAGAGACCTTTTTCTATAGATTATAACACGATATTATTTTTTAATTTATATTCAAAACTCACTGAATGACTGAGTTTTAAACTGGCTGCCTTGAACTAAAAATATTTGTGCTTAATGCTTGCATCAACCTGTAATATCAATTAACAAGAAAACAAGTGGTTTGTGAAACTTCATATTTTGCGTTTACTCATAGTTATATCTGGTTTATTTAATTACTGATTTTCATTGAAATCTGTGACATGTGTGCCACAGCTGATTTGCTCATTTCGTATGGAATTACCCCAAGGCGAGATGAAATCCGGATTGGATAAGTTAAAGACAGCACACAATGAAGTGAAAACCGGATTGGAGGAGTTAAGGACCGTACACGACGAGATGAAATCCGGAGTGGAGCAGAAAATAGAAGCCGGGCTGGAAGAAATGAAATCCGGACTGGAGGAAAAAATACAGACAAATCAAGAAAATATGGAGAAGAGATTGTCGATACTAGAAGAAAAGCAAGCGAGAAACGTGAAAGAATTGCGTGAAGAATTCGAGAATAAAACTGAGGAAAAACTGGACTCTCCAGGGAAGCTGGGAAAATTACCTGAAAACAGCAAGTTGTCGTCACGCCGCCCAGCAGTGAAACTAACGACATATGACGGAAAGACTCCCTGGGAAGCATACAAGACTCAATTTTTAATTGTCGCCAAAGCGAATGGCTGGGATGACTGCGACAAAGCAAAGCAACTGGCCGCCTCTCTCAGCGGAGACGCAATTAACGTACTACAAATCGTCGGAGCGACGAAGATAGGAGATTTTGACGTCCTCGCAAGTGCCTTGGAGATGAAATTCGGAGAGAAGTGCCAAAAAGAATATAGTAGAATACAACTTAAGTCAAGGATGCAAAGACCTGGCGAGACCCTGCAAGAGCTAGCTTCGGACATAGATAGGCTGTGACATCCAGTCTATGGCAGTTAATCTGATAACGTTAGAGAAGAAGTGGCAGTGCAGCATTTTATTGAAGGCGTCCAGGACTCTGAAATTCAGAAAACATTGATCTTAGCGGATAATAACGATCTCAGGTCCGCCCTCGTATTCGCTATAAAGTTGGAAGTAGCTCAGCAGGCCGCAAGGAAAGAGCGGCATAATGTTAGAGCTGTGTAATTTCAGGAGCCTACGGATAGAGAAATGGAGAGATGAGTGAATAAATTAAAAACCCTGGAAAATCTGGTGGAACGACAAGAACAGTCAGAGCCAAGAAAAGTGAAATGTTGGAGGTGCAACAGCGAGGGGCTTTTACGAAAATACTGTGACGCACAAAAGAACTCTCGTCGTAAAGATCGCAGTTATCAATGCACCAGAAAAGTCCATGAAGGAAGACGGAAAAGAGATGACTTTCAGGAACAGAGGCTGAGAGATATTCAAAAGCCTCGTTTGAAAGGCTTGCAGATTTCCTCAGTGAATGGCGGCAGTAATGAACTATTTGTACCTTGATACGTAAATGGTTTTCCATGCCACATGGTTATTCATACTGGAGCTAATGTAACCATCATAAGGACTGATCTAGCTAAGAAATTAAATTTGAAGACTAACTGGACTCCGCCCTCGCTGACCCTCCAGACTGTGACAGGTGACAAGATCGAAGTGGGCGGAAAAGCGCAAGTAGAAATCACGTTTGGAAATGCCAGATACGACCATGTGGTATATGTCGCCAATAATACGGACTCTTTCATTCTCGGACTGGACTTTTTAGAATCACATAAATAACTTGGACTTTAAGAATAATGAGCTTCGTTCAGACTTGGAAGAAATAGCTGCGTTCGACATTAAAAATGAAGCCATTTTACCCGTTCAGCAAATAATAGCTAAGACTGATATCACTCTATCCCCATGATCAGATTCTATAGTTTCTGGAACAGTTAAAGAAAGCAATGAATTCCGGTTGGGATTGATCGAACACTTGGGTGTTCGATTAATCCGATCAATTGTTTGGACAATAGTGATGCTGTCAGAGAAGTACTTGTGGGAGCAACACTTGTGGACTTCTCGAAAACTAACGTTCCTGTTAGAGTAGCTAACGTGACTGACAAATCGAAGGTGATAAAGAAAAATGAAGTGTTGGCAACATGCACTCCTGTTACCTGCATTAATAAGAACTGCAACCCAACGGCAGCTAAATCATCTGAGTGTCTGATGAACGATTTATTACAAGGCGTGGAGTTAACGGCAGAACAGAGAAGCGCTGCGGAGAAAGTAATAGCTGAATTTGAAGACCTCTTCTCTTGTACTTCCGGTGACTTTGGTCGTACGAAGTTAACGCAACGCAGGATAGATACAGGCAGTAATTCTCCCATCAAGCAACATCCTAGGCGGCTGCCGTTTGCTAAGCAAGAACAGGTGAGCAGACTTTTAGAGGAGATGCAGCGTGATGACGCCATCGAGCCATCGACTAGTCCCTGGGCCTCGCCGATTGTTTTGTTCCGAAAGAAAGATGGTTCCACCCGGTTCTGCGTTGACTACAGACGTCTGAATGGCATTACCAAGAAAGATAGCTACCCTCTTCCCAGGATAGACGATACATTGGACACTTTATCGGGAAATTAATCTTTCTCCACTCTGGATCTCAAGAGTGGCTACTGGCAAGTAGAAATTCATCCCGATGACCGTGAAAAGACTGCGTTCACCACGGGACAAGGATTGTGGCAGTTCAAAGTTATGCCTTTTGGACTCTGCAACGCACCGGCAAATTCCAGCCTCTGATGGAGACAGTGTTGAGAGGACTTTCCTACGAAGCATGTCTCGTTTATTTGGACTATATCATCATCGTCGGAAAGACTTTCGAAGAGCATCTCGAGAACGTCCGAAAGGTGCTGCAGAAATTAAAAGAGGCAAACTTGAAACTGAGTCCATCGAAGTGCAATTTGTTTCGTCGGGAAGTACTTTATCTCGGGTGTAGTGCAAAAGGGGAGCCCACACACGAAGAAGATTTACGAGATTCACACATAGTGGTGCCAGAAGGTGTCACGAGGGGACAGTCAAAATTGCCCCAAAATAAATTAGAAAAATTTATAGGAGACTGTCTCAGATGGCCAATATTACGCTGAAATACGCAGGTCAGGAGGCGTATAAAATAAGGAAGGAGAACCAATCACAGAAACGGAGAAACAGAAAATTATGCACGTAAAGGGGGCGTGAACAAAATGAATCCCGGATTGGTTGGCAAGGAAAGCGAGAGAGGAAACGAAAAGGGGCCCAAAAAAGTCTGTGAAGAGGAGGTGAGAGTGAGATGAAGTTGAGAGAGCAGGCGGACTTCGAGCGTGATGGTTGTTGAGTGAGTGTGCACAAAAAAAATAATGGAATAAAAAATCCGAAGTGAACCATAAGTTATTTGAAAGCTCAATTATAGTGGCCGGGGTCCTAGGAAGAATCGCTGTGGAATCCAGTTGACGACTGCCGATAGAAATGAATCATTGCTGAAGGCTTCAACTGCTGAAAGTTGAATGCGTGCTGCACCATCTTCGCCGTCACGAGCCATCAAGCATAAAACAATGCCCGACCACTGCATCAGCGAAAAGGTAAAAGAAATTTGTATTGATTTGTATTTATTTTGGGACGCACTATATCTCCCCGCTCTCCCCTATGTATATAATCACCGTTCTCACCGCGATATAGAGATTTAATTTTAATCTTATTGAATATTCACAAACAAACAAAGAATGTCACTGTATGATTTATAAATGTGTAAAGAAAAGGAATATAACTAATAGTACAACTAAATTGTATAATATATTGTATGTTTGGAAGTTAAGTCATAATAATTAAAGAAAATGTTGTAAAAAATATATATATATCTATATATATATTTTTTTTTCTTGTGTATTATTGCTAAAATTAAGACAAATTAGTGCTGAGTAGTATTAGAGAGTACTGGTATTTAAATGAAAAGAATAAGTCATAGTGAGTGTATATATATATATATTTATGTGTGTGTATGATATGTATTTAATTTCGTAATGGAAATTAATGGCAAATAATAAAAATAAGCGAGGAAAAGGCAAAAAACAAATAGACAGTACAGAAAATTCAAACAAAATGAATACGCAATTGATAAGTTTATTGCCGCAGTATAGCGGGCAAGAGGGGGAAAGTTTAGAAGAATTTTTCGCCCAATTTGAAAATATCGCGGAGTTATCAGGCTGGAAGGAAAATGAACGTGGTCTAATTATGAAAACTAGATTGAGAGGACAGGCGTTTAAACATATAATGGAGAGCGAACAAAATGCTAAAAACAATGATATCAACAGTATTAAAGCAGAATTAAATAAGAAATTCAACACAAAGATAACCCAACTACAAAAAAAAAGAATTATTTGAAAGTATCACACACGATCCAAAAACATCCATAGAAGAATTCTGAAAGTTAATAAAAAAAAGAACTAGAGATTATTTGGGAATAGATAAAGAGACGGAGGAAACGAAAAAGGTAGCAAACACCGTAATGTTACAAAAATTTTAGACACAAATCGGGAGGACATTTCAATAGAAATTAGAAAATTAGGAATCGAGAAATTTGAGGAGGCTGTGCAGAAAGCGCAACAGTTAGATGAAATATATAACACGGCGACAATGAATAATATAACAAAAAATTAAGAAACAAAAATTCCTGCCATAGTGCAGAATTTAGAGATTTTAAAATTGAGGGAGGAGATGAGAGAAATTAAGGGAAATTTAAAACAGCTCACAACCATAGAGGTACCGAGAATAGTAAAATGTGAAATTTGTGAAAAGCTGGGACACGACGCACAGCAATGTTGGTTTAGAGAGACGAACCAACCATTTAATAACATCGTAAGAAAAAGACAGTATACAACACAAATTCGAAATAACGACAGACAAAACTATGTACCACAATATCGCCAGACGAATCAGAGGAGAAACACGGACTACCGAAACAACGCAGGGAATAGAGACAATTTTAGACAAAATTTTAATAACGAAAGGCAAAATTTAAACTGAAAGGAGAGTTCAAACACAATGCGACCCCAGGACTCCAGTATAGTGGGGAGGACTTAGGTTTGGACATTCGAAAAATACAAACTTTAATTGAGGAACAAAATAAAAAGAAAGCAAAAGCACCGGAGGAAAAGGAGGAAATCAAAAACATGGTTACGATTGCGGCAAACTGTCAGCGAGAGTCACAGGAATTACCCGTGGTTGACGTAAAGATCAAAGATATTCAGGCATGAGCATTAATTGATTCGGGAAGCATGATTAGTTTAATGTCGCCGGAAGTATTTAAGAAAATACAGGAGACGGATGCAAAAATAAATTTTTTATCGAGACAAGTCAAAATTCGCACTGTAAATAATTCAGTTATTCCCTTCTCAAAGGCGATAGAAATAATCATCAGACTAGGTGATAAGAATTTCGAACAAGCTTTCTTTGTCACGATTCAAAATTTCGGGGAGGATTATAACGTAATTTTAGGTTTTGATATTATGAAAGAACACAAAGTTTATTTAAAGTTTATCGGAGAAACATGGAGAGAAAACACGCAGGAGAAAACAACGCAACTAAATCCGATAAAAGAAACAAATAACATAGCAAGCAAGGATACTCAACAACAAAAAATGAGATTAATAAATAAAATCACACTGCATCCGTACGAATCACAGGTAGTGGAAATCGAGTGCGACAACATTCAAAACGCAAATAAAGAAATAATAGTAATTCCAGTAAAAAACAAGGCTGAAGTTACAATACAGGAGGGAATTTGTCAATTAGATAATCAAGCGCGAACGGAAGTACTTTTAACGAATAAGCGAGGAAAAAAAGTTACGTTAAATAAAAAAATTAAAATAGGACAAGGCGTGGAAAAGTATACGATTAAGGAAAATAAATTTGAGGACCAAACAGAAATTGTACAGATAAATAATTTGCATTTAGAAGAAATGCATTGTTTACGTAAAATGCAATTAAAGAAGGAGGATTTCCAATTAGACCATCTAAGTGTTGAGGACAAACAAAAAGTAAACGAAATATTAATGACGAATTATAAAGCTTTTAGCAAAAATTATGAGACCTTAGGAGAGACTTCGAAAGTGGTCCCAGAATTTAAATTGAATCATAACTTCCCAATTCAAACCAAGCCATATAAGTTACCGGAGACTATACGTAAATTTGAGAATAAGGAAATTCAAAGCTTATTACAAGCGGGGATAATAGAAAAGAGTAAAAGTAATTATGCCTTTCCAGTGATTTTCATAAAAAGACAAACCTCCAAGTCAGACAAGATTGAAGAGACAAACTATAGAATGGCTATAGATTACAGGTTACTTAACCAAATAACCGAAACTTTTCCCTAAAGATTACCGGATATCAAACAAATATTGCATGAAATGAGCGGATATCATTTCTATACGGTGTTAGATTTAAAGAGCGCGTTTTTCCAAATTCGATTGAAGGAGGGGGATATAGAAAAATTAGCATTTATCGTAGATAATCACAAACTTCAACCATGTCGACTCCCATTTGGTAGCAAAAATAGCGGAACATATTTCGCCATACTTATGGATCAAGTATTAGAGGATTTCAAAGAGGATGCGGTGCGTTATTTTTTAGACGATATAATTATAGGAGCAAATGATACAGAGGAAATGATTATAAAATTAAATAAAGTATTACAAAGATTAGGCGAAAATAATTTAACAATTGATCCAAATAAGGCGCAAATAGCACAAAATTCAATAACATTTTTAGGATATAGAATTTCGAAGGAAGGTTTTGCACCTTCCAGTTTTCCTTCGTTTTCCTTTCTTTCCAGTTTTCCTTCGGGAAAAACATACATAAAATTCAACAATTTGCGGTACCAAAATCAGTAAAACAAACGAAATCGTTCTTGGGAATGTGTAACTATTTTAGGGAGTCAATACACCAGTACGCTGAGATTTCCGCTCCATTAGTAGAGATAACAAGAGAGAAACGTAAATTTCAATGGGGACAGGAACAGCAAGAAGCATTTGAAAATATGCAAAAAGCAATTTTGGAACGCCCAACTTTACATCCAGCGAATATGGAAGACCCATTTTAATTAATTACAGATGCGAGCAAAATAGCCGTGAGTGGGATTTTATTACAGAACAGAGATGATAAAATGTTGCCAATCGAATTTTTCGGACGAAAATTAAAAGATACTGAAAGAAAATATCCTAGCATGAAGACAGAGTTATTAGCAATCCGAGACTCAATTATGCATTTTAAACAGTTTTTGTATGGACAAAAATTTTACATACTCAGTGACGCAAAGGCATTAACCTTGAAAAACAATCGGACATAACAGCACGGTGGCTTTATAACATTTTAGAATACGATTATGAGATTATGCACATTAAAGGCGAATTAAATCAACACCTCCTACATACAGAAAGCCTAACAACTGAAGCTTTGACGTCACCACTAGGCCTTCGAGTAGTGACGTCATCACAGTTTTACTTTCATGAAGTAAAACTATTTAAATTTTCTGGTGAATGCTACAAATACTGGAAAATATCTTAAGTTGATGATAAAAAACAAAATACCTTTGTGATGCAAAACAATTCATTATGATCCATTTCCTTATTACATTACATAATTAGTTACAGTTAAAAACTTGCCCTTTGCCGTAAAATTAAATTTTCTATCTCAAATCAGTAAAATGCTGTTGTGCGTGAGTAAATTCACCAGAAACTTTAACTAGTTTTACTTTATGAGAGTTAAATTGTGATGACGTCACTCTTGAAGGCCTATTGATGACGTGGAAGGTCGGTGACGTACTAGTTGTTAGGCTTTCTATATCTAGGAGGTGTTGATTAAATCCGGCAGACTATTGTTCACGTTATGTAAATACTATACAAGTAACTGACAATTTAACACAAGACATTTTTCTTCCAAGTGAAAAATTAAGTAGAGAGAACATCATACTAGAACAAGAAAATGACAATACAATAAAAAAAATTAGGGAAAATATAGGGAGTAAAAATTATTCACATTCAACGCGAATTTATGACCTTAGTCAGGATAAAAAAAGCAGTTGTTATAAAACAAAAGAATGATAAGGCTGAAATTTTAATAACACCAGGGACGCTGAAAAGTGTGTTAGAGCTCAGGGAGTGTTTAGAAGCTCATAGAGCGCCCTTTGGCATTAAAAAGACTTATGAGAAAATCAAGGAACGTTTCTTTTGGGTTGGAATGTTCAAAAACGTAAAATCATGGTGCACAAAGTGTGAGGAGTGTAACCGTTACAAATCGCATGTCATTCCTAAGCCATCTATTCAAAAAGTCGACAAGAATTATGAGCCCGGGAAATGCTTAGCTTTAGACATCGTTGGACCGTTACCGACAAGTATTCAAGGAAAAAAATTATGGTAGTAGGATGTTCGAGGCAATTCCACTAAGGACAACAAATACCATGACAATAATTACACATTTAACGGAGTATTTCGCGAGATTTGGAATACCGAAACGCATAGTTACGGATAACGGGCCGCAACTCCGCTCACAGGACTTCGAGGACTATCTTGCAAAATTAACAATACACCATATAAAGTGTTCTGTGTATCATCCACAAGGCAATGCTTTGATTGAGAGACGCACAAGATTCTTAAGGAGTCGGTAGCGGCCATATCAAATCAAACACTTGAGTGGGATAGTCGTCTCTTATTTTTTAAATTAGAGTACAACAACTCCATAAATAGGGCGACGGGTTATCCACCGGCTTTAATATTTTTCGGCAGAAATCTGAATACACCGTTTCACGTAAACACAGACATTGAAACAATGGAAAGCGAGATGAAATAAATAAAAAAAGTATTTCAAAATTTGGAGGAGATAAAAAAAAGGGCAAAAGAAAACCAGGAAAAAATGATGGAAGAGTATGACAAAACAAATGAAAAGAAGCGGAGTCCGCCAAAGTTAGAAGTAGGGGGTACAGTATATTATAAAAATTTTATTAAGGCGGGTGCGCTGCAAAATAAATTTACGGGACCATTTATAATTTTAAAGAAAGGACGGAATAATAATTATTTTTTGAAAAGTCAAAGAGAGCCTTTTGCGAAACCGTAAAACTTCACCGGTCGCATTTTTTTAAAGTAAATGCGACAGAGGACAGCCCGAGCCCAGATACCTGCGAAAATCAGACGTAAAAAACAAGAGTAAAAAACAGTAAAAATAAATAAAGAACAAAAAATAAAACAAAAACACACACGCACGCAAAAAAAAAGAAAGAAAAGAAACAGGAAAAATGCACCGCGACTGAGTTTGTTTACAAACAACGAGAAACGATTCATGAAGAGCGGGAGTCATGCTAAAATAAATAAACAAAACGAACGGACGCAGAAGAAAATCCAGTTTTCCTCCGCGAGGAAAGGAGAAACATTCCCCCCCCCAATTCACCCGCGCGCAAAGAAATCCTGAGGCAATAAGGGAGGAAGAGCTAGAGGAACCAGTTTTTCCCCCGAGTGTAAAATTTTGAGAAGATACGGATTGAGCAAAAAAAAAAAAAAAAAAGGATGACTTACCCGGGTACTCCAGATAGGTTGCCCTCATTAGCGAATTCGACCATACATCGGGGCCCAGGGGCCGGTTTTCTTAACGGCTTATGGAGTCTTCCTATATGACAGAAAGCGCAAAGGGTGACAGCATTTCATTAAAAAAAAGCATGAAGGTTGCAAAATAAATAAACAGCAAAAACAAAATCATATAAACAAATAAACAAGCAAAACAAAAGGGGAGGAAGGATAGCACAATGATACTGCAGGTGTCGCGTGTCTGTATTACGAGAGGCTAAAGGAAAGGAAAGGATTAGAAAAGCAAGTGAGAGCGACCGGGAATAGTTCCAAAAACAACAAACAAACAGTTGATGCAATTTGTCCTAAAAAAAAAAACAAAGGATTATACAAACTACAAGGTTATTACACAGGAAAAATAAGGTAAAAAATAAATAAAATAAAATAAAAACCCAGCGCGCGAAGCATGCAAACAAGTCAATTCAGCGATGAACAACATGGCACGGTAAGCTGGGGTGATTCAGCAATTCTTCCACCGACAGTTCGAGTTGAGTGGGGGAGTATTGTATTGGAAAGGGGTGCTAATCGCTTTCTCACATTCGGAGATAGACTCCACAAAAACGATCAGGAAGACGAGGGGCGTGTCGCGGAGAGTAATTAGCGAAAGGGAGACAGGATAAATGGATGTCGTGGTAACAGGAGAAAGAGACGTAGTTTCGTTTTTCGAGGCAGTTGAGAAAGAGAATGAGCGAAAGAAATGGTTTTGGTTTCGCCATAGACAGCAGACGATGCTGACAATTCGAGAACAGATGCGTTAGGAAGGGAAAATTGTACACAGGTTGTATATGAAAAAGGCGATAAAGTGCAGGCAAAAAATAAATAATATATATATATATATATATATATATGAATGTCTCAGATATTTTATTAAAAAAAAAAACTTTGATAAATACCGTAAAGTGTAACGAGGTGTATATTTTGTGGTTGTAAATGCAAGGGTATGTGACAACAAAACAAATGAATGTTATGTATGCTCAAATTACATACAAATCAATAATATATATATATATATATGTGTGTGTATAAGTTGCAATCCAAAGGTGAATGATTTGGAGACTAGGTCAAGGCAAATATGAACTGAAAGACGACAATCAATCTTAACGGAACTGTACCAGGTTGGAAGTGCAACTGCACAATACGAACTCTGGTAATACGTTTCAAGGATTCATGTTGGACTATGTGAAAATCAAAACAAAACGAACAATTAAACGGCAACAAAAGAAAAGAGACTTTTATGGTATAAGAAAGACGTTATAGTGAGCCATGGATGAACTTTTATACATGGACTTTATGTCATTTTTTTAAACTGTTTTTTTTATTAACAAGGGGAGATATGTAGTGCAAAAGGGGAGCCCACACACGAAGAAGATTTACGAGATTCAGACATAGTGGTGCCAGAAGGTGTCACGAGGGGACAGTCAAAATTGCCCCATAATAAATTAGAAAAATTTATAGTAGACTGTCTCAGAGGGCCAATATTACGCAGAAAGACGCAGGTCAGGAGGCGTATAAAATAAGGAAGGAGAACCAATCACAGAAACGGAGAAACAGAAAATTATGCACGTAAAGGGGGCGTGAACAAAATGAATCCCGGATTGGTTGGCGAAGAAAGCGAGAGAGGAAACGAAAAGGGGCCCAAAAAAGTCTGTGAAGAGGAGATGAGAGTGAGATGAAGTTGAGAGAGCAGACGGACTTCGAGAGTGATGGTTGTTGAGTGAGTGCGCACAAAAAAAATAATGGAATAAAAAATCCGAAGTGAACCATAAGTTATTTGAAGGCTCAATTATAGTGGCCGTGGTCCTAGGCAGGATCGCTGTGGAATCCAATTGACGACTGTCGATAGAAATGAATCATTGCTGAAGGCTTCAACTGCTGAAAGTTGAATGCGTGCTGCCCCATCTTCGCCGTCACGAGCCATCAAGCATAAAAAAATGCCCGACCAGTGCATCAGCGAAAAGGTAAAAGAAATTTGTATTGATTGTATTTATTTTGGGACGCATTATATCTCCCCGCTCTCCCTTATGTATATAATCACCGTTCTCACCGCGATATAGATTTTTATTATTAATCTTATTGAATATTAAAAAAAAACAAATAATGTCACGGTTATCATTTATTAATGTGTAAGAAAAAGGAAATTGTATAAGACATTATATGTTTGGAAGTAAAATAAGAATTAAAGGAAATGTTTTAAAAATTTGTCTCTTTATTTGAGTCGGTAATTATTTGTTTCAGGAACCTTGAAATAGGAAAATTGTATTTTCTTTTAGGTGTTTTAGGTTGAAGGATTATTCCAGCAAGGTAGGATTTTTGGGTTTATTGCGGATTTGTACTGCCACTTACGATTCATAAAAAGGGGTTAGCTTATGTAACCTACCTAAATTAAGTAATTCACTTTGAAAATTTCTTAAAACCAAATAAGAATCCCCCCATTGTCTTGTTACTTCATCGGGCACATAATATCCGCCCACGGAGTTCGAACCGATCTCGAAAAGACGTCCGCATTCCAGAACTGGAGTCGTCCTGAGAATATCCATGACTTAAGATTTCTGGGTCTGTGTACTTACTATCCAAAATTCGTTAAGGGCTTTTCTAAGATTGCAAGGCCACTTCACAAATTGACCGAGACTGGAAAACAATTTCTATGGACTGCAGAATGTGAGGATGCGTTCAACGAACTCAAGACGGCCCTAACATCTTCGCCGATCCTGTCGTAGCCTCACCTTGACAAGCCACTTATCCTGGACACAGACACAAGTAAGCAGAGTGTCGGAGCAGTTTTGTCCCAGGAGATAGATGGCAAAGAACATGTCATTGCCTACTGGAGCAAGTGCCTTTCAAAGGCAGAACTTAACTATTGCGTTACGAGGAAGGAACATCTGGCTATCGTCAAGGCCGCAGAGCACTTCCATCATTACCTGTACGGCCGAAAGTCCCTGCTCCGTACGGACCATGCCTGTTTAACCTGGCTTCTAAATTTCAAGAATCCGGAGGGCCAGATAGCCAGGTGGATACAGAGATTACAAGATTAATACATCGGGATACGTCATCGGAAAGGAGCATCTCACGGAAACGCAGATGCTTTATCGAAAAGGCCATGCATAAAGAGTTGTCGCTATTGTTCCAGGGCTGAGAAACATTACCATCTGAAACATCCTGTCTGCCAAGTTACATCATCGGAACCATCTCAATATCCCTGGAGCGACGAAAATATTCGATCGGATCAATTAGCAGATAACGACATCAAACCTATTGTGGAATTTATGGAAAAGACCGGCGATAAGCCCAGCTGGCAAGAAATATCATCTTGCAGTCCGGCAACAAAACTGTACTGAGCTATGGGATTCGCTTCGCCTGACAAATGGAGTCCTGTATCGTAAATGGGAGTCGGACGACGGCAAGATGCTCCGATGGCAGTTAGTACTCCCTCGTTCGAGGATTCCGAAGATTCTAGAGGGCCATTTGGGGGCCATTGGTCTCTAGTAATCAAGAAGACTGTGACAAGGAACTCCCCCTCTTCCTGCTGGCCTATAGAAGTGCCGTCCATGAGACCACCGGCTTCACACCTTCCCAGATGCTATTCGGAAGTGACCTTCGTCATCCCGCCGATCTTGTGTTTCGCCGCCCTCCAGATACGCCTTCATCGCCAGAGGAGTACATGGAAAATCTCCGGGCACGGTTTGAAAACGTGCATCACTTTGCTCGAGAGCGGATCAACCTGAACACAGAGAAGATGAAGACTCGCTACGACCCGAAGGCTACGGGACACGAGTTCAACGTAGGTGACAAAGTTTGGCTATGGAATCCTACTCGACGGAAAGGCCTATCTCCCAAGCTGCAATCACCGTTGGACGGACCTTACACAGTCCTAAAGAGACTGAATGGCGTCATCGTACGGATTCGTAAGTCACCTAACTCGAAAACAAGAGTTGTACATTACGATTGGCTAGCCGTTTACCGCGGTGGTAATTAGTTATTTGAATATTAGACCATGGTCACTATGGTGTAATTCCCCCTTTCTTGCATCTCTCATTTCTTTGCTGTCTTTCTCTTCTCTTCCTCTTTCTTCCACTCTCTTTTACTCAGCACTTACGCCATGCTTAGTGTACATATTTTTAATATATTGGTTTTCAGTAATGTGTATTTGTTTATTATGTTTATTACTTATTTATTAGTGTGTATTTGCTTATTGTATTTATTGATTACTTGCTTAAATTATGTTGTTAAGATCTTGTTAATTGTTATACACTGCAGATATGTGTATGACCTCATAACTGGAGATTGTACTGCCCGGGACGTGCAGTCGTTGGGAAGGGGTTAAAGTTACGAATTTTCGGGAGAAACCGCTGTTCTGTGGTTTAAGATAGTTCAAAATTCGTATTCTTCGCCTCAAATAGTTAAATTTTGCTTTTTGTTGCATCAGAATCAGTCAACCAGAACCGGAGATACTTATGTCTGTGTATCCCCATTGATTTCTATTGCAGTTTCTAGAAAACTCGAGAAATATTGGTACTAGGGCTTCGATCTCTTCACTTTAGGGGACTTATTTTTGGCGCCAAATTTGGCGATACTTCGCCAAAAGACGCCAAGCTTGGCGACATTTTGGTCATTTGGCGCGATTTTCCCTATGGGGCCTGAAAGGTGGTTTTCCTGTATTACAAACACATAATAACCTAACATTTCTCTTCTATGACGTAATCAAAATTCCCGCTTTATGTAGAATCGTCGAGAAATAGACTTTTCTGGAAGCTTCTTGAGCCTTCTGGGTCGGCTATAAATTGAAGCGCTTCAGAAGCCCCAATTCAGTGTGAGGAGCACCCGTAGTGTGAGTTGAGCTCTGAGAGTGAGTACGCTTGCTTTGCTCTGTGAATTGATAGTGTTGTGGGAGCATTACTCTCGTTTGCTTTTTCGAAGCTGTTTTTAAAGTGCTGTGTGAAATTCTTCATTGCTGTGTCCTAAGGGATTGTGTACGATATCCCTTGAATATTTTCACTGACTTTTTGCTTGTGAAAGTGACTTATTTTGTGTGAGAAATACAGCATTTATGAGAGCTTCTGATCTAAGCGGACTGTTAAATGCACATTACTGATTCCCAAGTCAATTCATTCTGGTATTTCTTTGCTAGACTAACATTAAATGCTGGATCCAAGCTGGGAAAAAAAGCATAAACTACCATAAATACTTGCTAGTTCTAGCAAATTTACCAGCAAGTCATACCGTGTTTTCGACACTTTTTCTGCTTGTCCAGCATACATAAACCAGCTTGTGTTGCTTGAATATTTTGCTTGTCTAGCAGCAATCAAGACCACCACTTAATTTAACTTTATGCTATTCTAGCAGTAATTCAAAAGCAACCGATGCTTTTTTTAATGCTAGACTAGCATTAAATGCTGGATCCCAAATAGGAACAAAAGTATAAACTCCCATAAATACTTGTTACCCAGGTAGCACAAAGATATTGACGAATGTCCACCGATATCGGGCAATATTTTGAAAGTCTCTGAATGTCATACATTGAATTTACGACATCTGCCGATATTGGCAGATATTAATTAAAAGTAATCCTTTTTAAGAACATTTAAGAGAATTTCTTCAATTATTTTATAACCTTATCATTCAGAAGTAACATCCTAATGTTTGTTTTTTTTTTCATTTAGTCCAATTTTTTAGCGATATACTCATTTCAATATACTATTTTAAACATTGGTGAATTTCAGGGAATATCGCAGAAATGATATTCTGTTGACAACATTGGTGAATATCAGGGAATATCGCAGAAATGATATTCTGTTTAAAACATTGGTAAATATCAGGGAATATCGCAGAAATGATATTATGTTTACAACATTCAACTCGCGCATGCTAACTAATCGTTATTCATGGCGGGCGGGAGGAATTCCCAAACATCAACAACGTGGGAAGTCGGAGGGTCGGAGTCGCCATTGAACTTATTTCAGGATACATTGTTGATCGTCATTGCAAAGGATATAGAATTATCTTCTAAAATGTGAATACATCTTTTATGTTATTTAACTGTCAGTTACATTGTTTTTTTTATATATTGATTTATGTATTGTTTGTTTATATGACGATGCAACAAATAATATGCTGCACATCAAATCAGTATTTTTTTCTACAATTGTGTAAATATTTCGTGAAAGGTGTTTTTGCCTGCACTTTCTATGTTTGCGATATTTTGAAAGAGAACGTAAATCTATTTGCCGTTGCGGCCATTATGTGAAATATTCTTGTACATTTTATTGTGATTGTTATAGTGCACAAAAAATAGAGTTATTTTTTATATAGTGCACACTAAAAATATAAATATCGAAGCTTGGGGAGGGCGAGTGTAGAGCTTTTGAAACGTTTAAAGCTCAACTTCATGTGTTTAAAATTAATGTGAAGAAACACAAGAATTATATTCAATATTAAGTAGCTAAGAAAATTGTAGGAAATACAAATTGTTATTTTTTTTATTGTTTAGTGGTTAGTCTAGTAGTTCGCAGCGTACTTTGAGTTTCATTTTGCATGTGATATACCATCATTTCAGGGTTGGGTTTTTGACTTCAAAAACTGGTTTTCGACATGACAAGCATCAAAAACTGGTTTAAACCTTGAAAAACTAATCCATAAAAGAAAGAGAACAATATGCAAACTAATTATGCAGTATATTTACATTTTGCATTAAACTAAATGCCTAATTAAAATTAATTATATTAAAATATAACAATTATACTAGCACATAAGTTCTGCTCACTAATTAGTTTAATACCATTTATATAATACAAATTTATAAATTTAATGTATACAATATTATATATAAAAATTGTATATATCAGTGGCACAGCCAGAAATTTATCGTGTGTGTGTGTGGTTACGACTACTGCAACTCACATATATGTATACGTGTGTGTGTGATACGGGAGTGAAGAATATACTTTTTGTATGACGAAGAATATACTTCTTGTATGACAAAAAATATTCCTCATTGGAGGGTTGACTCCCCTATCCCCCTTGGCTACGCCACTGATATATGTAATTAATGAATAATATTCTGCAGTTTTTCAAAAATTTCAAACTAAAGTATGGGTAAACATTTCCTAGAAGAAACATCAAGTTTATTTTTCGTTTAATCTAAATATCTAAATTGAAAAGGCTTTAAGAAATAGCCAATAACATAGCAATTTCACTCATTTAGACTAAAGAGATAAAGATCAGGTCGTTTTAACTATCAGTATACTAAAGTTTTATATTCAAAATACAATTAGTAAAAAATTTTGGGACTTGAATGCTATGAGTAACCACATCCTTACAAAGTACATAATGGTCTTACTTCTTAAAAATAAATAAACCTGATAGATGTAAACAAAGTAAGCTTTTTTTACTGATTATAGTGCTTTATTTTTCTAAATATTAATTGATTAATTCATTGAAGATATTAAAGTACAAGCTATTTTGCAATAAAGTAAAACACTTAAAAGTATTGTTTATTTTTTCCACTCAATATTTGAGGTTTTTGACAACCATGGTTAAAACCTTGGTTGTCAATGGTTGTCATGGTTGCCATGGTAACCATGGTTCAAAACCATGGTTAAAACTGTCAAAAACTAGCCAACCCTGCATCATTTGTTTCCATCGCATAACTTTTACTACTTAAAAAATCTCAATTTTTTTTCTGCTGGAGCACAATCATGACCTACAGCAAATTTTAATTAATGGAATTTGTAACACATATCTTCTATCTTGATTATCAAATTTATAATTTTCGAAAGGTTGCTCACAAGATATTTTGATATGGAGTGCCATACCTAAGATTTTATTTTGTTGAGGACTGTGTATCAAATTGTAACCTAAGTTTCGTCTGTAAGCTAAGTAAACAGTCAGATATTCGGGGAGGGGGGGGGGGCTGGCTTACAGTTGCCTTAACCACCAGCCTGGATACGTGCCTTAGTTCGTTATATACTGGGTTTGCTATAAGAGTTCGACTGTATAGGAGAGATGAGAAATGATGATCTATCATATAATGAAATATAATTATTTTCCCCGTGGTTTTCTCCAGTTGTTGTAATGTGACAATTCCTTTAAAGTTCTCGACCCAAAGGCATTCTCCTCCCCCCCCCAGGGGTTGCATTTCAGTGTTTCATTTGGTTGTGCAACTGCACTCCCTATTTGCCACCCCTGATCCCCCCATTACGCAGGTAACCTTTGTAGTTTTGCTTTAATTAAAAGCAGCCTTATGGACACTATTAACAAAGAATTGCATAATCTAAAATTATTCGAACTCAGTTAAAGACAGCTCTCGAAAGTTGCGGTTGTCTGCTTACCCAGGGCAGTCAGATTTTTAAACGGGCAAATAAAACAAAGAATTCAGTTGCCCTTAGGACAACCAAAAAGAAAAGAATTTTCTTTCATGGTAATTATCAAAAAAGTAGAAAGAAAGAAACTATTATTGTTTTATCGTCAGTGTGCTCGTTTCCTATTTGTTTACAGGCAGCTGATCACCGTCAAGAGAATTCTGCCATCATAGTCAAATCAGACGTAGTCAAAAATCCATTTTTCATAGTAACGGCCGCAATTAAAAAAAATTGTATAGCAAAAGTTGCATGGGCAACAAACTGTACTTGGGGGCGACCAAAATAATTTCAGAGATTGCCCAGGGGCAGCACAAAAAGAAAACAAAACACAAGATTCTACCCTTGGTTACAGACATTGCGGATAAAAGTTATTTGTAAAAATATTCCATGTTAATGTACGAGCTATTTTGCTTCAATATTGTCATTTCTAAAACTTTTTGTTTTGACTTCACCCCCTTTTTAATTAGTTTTTCTTTCTACAGAAAAAAGAAGTCCTCACATGTTAATTGTGTCCTTTGTGACACAGCTAGAGTGAAAGAACCTGAACCTAATATCATATGTTTCCGAAAGACCAAATAATGTAAGTGTTAATTTTAGTAAGAGTATACCATGTGTTACTCATTTTGTAATGAAGCTATCAACAAATTCTTTATGTATGGTAATGTACAATGTAGGGATGCACCGAATACTCGGTATACTGGCAGTATACCTATTCGACAGTATACCGTGACGGTTCGGCCAAATACTTAAATATTCGACAACCGAATAGTAAACAAATTTAAGTATTCCCCAATTAGTAAATAAATACATATTTTTTATATAAGGAATGAAAGATAATATAGTACCATAGTACTAAATTGATTCAAGTTGTTACTAATATCACATGTGAATAAGCGTTAGAAACCCGTATAAAGTCCTCCTACCAAGGCACCCCCATCCTTGGCAGATAGTCCTAACGTAGCATTCCACAATCACACAAAAAAAACAATATCCCAATAAAATTAGTTTTAATGTAAGAGAAAACACTCAGATGTCAAATTTGAATTTTGTTGCTTTTCAGTTTTTCTTAAATCATGACACATTGCATTAACCTGTGCTATTACTAACTGATTTAAATATGAAACAGTAATGAGGAAAAAAAATCATAAAATTAAGGTAATTAACTCCTTAAGTAATCAATATGCTTATTCTTTAGGGATGAGAATTCATTTGTGGTGAATAGTCACTGTTATGCCATAAAAATGTCATTTGTTTATATTTAAATTCTAGATTTCCCTAGAAAAACAATTTTATGGAAATTTACGTTCAATGGCCAATCTAAAATTGGTACTTACGTATTATCCCGGTGGTCATTCCAGCCAAACATTTTTCCGTCAAATGAGTTGCCAAACTGTTGCCCCAATCGTATTCAAAACCATTAATAATTTAATATGTCCGGCATTTCTCTTGGCAAAAAAATTGCTCGTCTTGGCGGACTGCCGGGTTAATACGTAAGTACCCTAAAATTTATCTCTAACAGTCTGTTATCTGTTATTACTTTTTTTTTCTCTACCAAGTCTAAGCAAATTTTGGGTGCCAATCAGGGGCGTAGCCAAGGGAGGGGGTAGGGGGGTCATAACCCCCCCCCATGAGAAATTTTTTGCCATAAAAAATGTATATTCTTCACTATATTATCACACACACGTATACATATATATGAGTTGTAGTAGTCGTAACCCCCCCCCATGAAAAATTTCGGGCTACGCCCCTGGTGCCACTAATACTACTTAACTCAAACTAAAACCCAATCTAATTAAGAATTATTGGATCTTGGGATCAAACTTGCTAGTTAGTATTGTTTCATTTATTAATTAAAAAACTAGTATAAAATCTCATACCATACCATTTTGATATGTTTTGAAATGAGCAATGTATTTTTTAAGTAATAGTTTTTCCAATATCAATGTTTAAAATATTCATCAATTTTATTTATTTTTTACTGTCAGAGTATATTATTTTAAAGAGTAAAAGAGAGAAACAAAAAGTCAAATCTGATTCTTCCGATAATTATTAATTTAAAAATGCAAAATTTCCCGATTTTGATGGGGAAACTTACTAATTTCGTTCTGATAATTTAAACCTTTCAGCAGCCAACCATGTGGTTAAAATATTTTAGCTAATTTTATCGTGTAGTAATTACATGTCTGAAAAGCTTTCTTTTTTCTTTCTTTTGTAGCTGCTGCTGCTTTGAAGTTTAAGGACAGGACAAGGAAGTTTTGGCAAATATGTTTGGTCGAAGTTTAGCTGAAGCATCTGATTAGAATAAAAAAAAAGATTCGTGTTTCAGATTGTTCCTTAACATTTGATATTGTGGACAATTATACTGAAAACTTATAAAGATAATTTTGTTTTTAAAAATAAATATGAAAATCTGTTTCATGTAATTTTTTGGAAAGAAAACTTAATTTGAAGTGTGTTTATAATTAGGGATATTTATAATATTAAAAATGTACAGTACTAATCTTTTACCAGAGTTAATCCTTTTCCAGTTAGCTGTTTAAAGCGCATTTTGTTTTGCATGAATTAAAACTTAAATTAGTTTTTAAAATTCACAATCGTGCAATTTTAAGCATTACTCAATTTTAATAGCATTTCCAATTTAATGAAAATCTTAAAATATAGCCCAAAAAACATTTTAATCCATTTATTCCAAATCAAAGTTTATTTATTTTAATATTTTCTTCTTCTGTTGTTTACAACCAATAATATTTGCTTTTCGGTCAAGTTACAGTAGAACCCTGACTATCCAAGGTGGCCAGAATCAAGCATGCCTCGGATAACACTGACAATCATGATCACAATTACAGTTTTAAACATACTGCAGATCATGTACAGACTTCGAAATGATTGCAGTCAAATGTAATTCCCTATAAGAATGCTATTTTATAAATTCTACAGAAATAGTGTAATAAAATTGCATTACTTCAGAATTTTCGGAATATTTGATTTCACTAAGATAAAGATTACTATCTTTTTGCAAATTTAACAGTAACTGGTCATAATCCTTTTAGGAATTGGCCATAGTCGTAATCCTTATCAATTCTTGTAATCAATTGCAGATGGATGTGTAATCATCCGAAGTCTGATCATGAATCTTTTACATTAACCAAGGTGTCACCTTGAATATCATGGAGCATTGCATAACCAAGGTTCTACTGTACTTTGAAACATTATAAAGAAATGTATTTAATCACTCGTAACTGGAATTTTCATTCACCCCTCTTGTAATTTTTAATGAAATCCAAAGGCTTAAGAGATTAACTTTTAATACAAATATATTGAAAATGAATTCATTGTATCTGAGATGCATTAGTGCTTCATGGAAATTAATATAAATTTAGGGGGGGGGGAATAACCTCCAATGGCAAATTACATTTTGTGGGAAACGTTTCAAGGTAAGTACAGAGTAAAAAAAAGAAATATGAGCATATTACTTGAATTGTTTTTCGTTAATAGCTATTATTTTACTCGAAGGAAAGCTCTATTTATACTTCCTGCCCCCTCCCTTTTCCCTTTACACATATGGCAAACATTTACTGTATACTTTGAAATTGGTCAAAACTCTGTAGTTAACTACAGAAAATTTTTCATTTCATTTTAAAGCATTAAAAAATTCTCTTTTGAGTTATAATTTCACGCAGATTCTGACTCACCTTTTGGAGAACATAAAGGCCCTTAATACTGAAATTGTGCAGAAATTTATATTGTAGAGTACAATTAAAAGCTTGAACAAATACAGTTGAAACTTTTACTATAGAAAGATATTTTATAATCACCTATAGAATATAAAATTTACTTTGGATTTTATAGTAGCCACTACTCATAAAATCCACAAAGACAATATACTTTTAATTAATACAGCTCTGCTATAACAACCTCAGTGTTAAATCAAACTGCATACTCTTTTCTTTGGTCAACACAGTTTATCTAGAATTTTTCAGAAAGATTGTGGGAGTTATGACCAATTTCAAAGTATACAATAAATGTTTGCCATATGTGTAAAGGTAAAAGGGAGGGGGCAGGAAGTATAAATAGAGCTTTTCTTCGAGTGAAATAATAGCTATTAAATTAAAAAAAATCCAGTAATATGCTCATATTTCTTTTTTTTCCTCTATAGTTACCTTGAAACGTTTCCCACAAAATGTAATTTGCCATTGGAGGTTATTCCCTCCCCCCTAATTTAAATTAATTTCCATAAAGCACTAATGCATCTTAGATACAATGAATTCATTTTCAATATATTTGTATTAAAAGTTAATCTCTTAAGCCTTTCAATTTCATTAAAAATTACAAGAGGGGAGAATGATAATTCCAGTTACCAGTGATTAAATACATTTCTTTATAATGTTTCAAAGTACAGTAGAACCTTGATTATGCAATGCTCCGTGATATTCAATGTGACACCTTGGTTAATGTAAAAGATTCATTATCAGACTTCGGATGATTACACATCCATCTGCAATTGATTGCAAGAATTGATAAGAATTACGACTATGGCCAATTCCTAAAAGGATTATGACCAGTTACTGTTAAATTTGCAAAAAGGTAGTAAACTTAATGAAATCAAATATCCCGAAAATTCAGAAGTAATGCAATTTTATTACACTATTTCTGTAGAATTTATAAAATAGCATTCTTATAGGGAATTACATTTGACTGTAATCGTTTCGAAGTCTTGACATGATCTGCAGTATGTTTAAAACTGTAATTGTGATTATGATTGTGAGTGTTATCCGAGGCATGTTTGATTCTGACCACCTTGGATAATCAGGGTTCTACTGTAACTTGATCGAAAAGCAAATATTATTGAATATTAAAATAATTAAATATTAAAATAAATATTAAAATAAATAAATTTTGATTTGGAATAAATGGATTAAAATCTCTTTTGGGCTATATTTTAAGATTTTCATTAAATTGGAAATGCTATTAAAATTGAGTAATGCTTAAAATTGCACAATTGTGAATTTTAAAAACTAATTTAAGTTTTAATTCATGCAAAACAGAATGTGCATTGAACAGCTTACTGGAAAAGGATTAACACTGGTAAAAAATTAGTACTGTACATTTTTAATATTATAAATGTCCCTAATTATAAACACACTTCAAATTAAGTTTTCTTTCCAAAAAATTACATGAAACAGATTTTCATATTTTATTTTTAAAAACAAAATTATCTTTATAAGTTTTCAGTATGATTGTCCACAATATCAAATGTTAAGGAACAATCTGAAACACGAATCTTTTTTTTATTCTGATCAGATGCTTCAGCTAAACTTCGACCAAACATATTTGCCAAAACCCCCTTGTCCTTCTCCTTAAACTTCAAAGCAGCAGCAGCTACAAAAGAAAGAAAAAAGAAAGCTTTTCAGACATGTAATTGCTACACGATAAAATGAGCTAAAATATTTTAACCACATGGTTGGCTGAAAGGTTTAAATTACCAGAATGAAATTAGTAAGTTTCCCCATCAAAATCGGGAAATTTTGCATTTTTAAATTAATAATTAGCGGAAGAATCAGATTTGACTTTTTGTTACTCTCTTTTACTCTTAAAATAATATACTCTGACAGTAAAAAAAAATAAAATAAAATTGATGAATATTTTAAACATTGATATTGGAAAAACTATTAATTAAAAAATACATTGCTCATTTCAAAACATCAAAATGGTATGGTATGCTGTTTTATACTAGTTTTTTAATTAATGAATGAAACAATACTAACTAGCAAGCTTGATCCCAAGATCCAATAATTCTTAATTAGATTGGGTTTTAGTTTGAGTTAAGTATTATTAGTGGCACCAGGGACGTAGCCAGAAATTTTACACTGGGGGGGCTAGGACTACTACAACTCATATATATGTATATGCCCTAATAGCACAACCGTCCCCTGTGACTGAAATGCGACCACACAATACTGTCACAATAGAGTTACAAACAGTCGCCGCGACTCGGCAGCAAAGTCACCCCAGAGTCCCTATGTCCTCTCGCTGTGTATTCACATTGCGACCCTTCAGAGAAGTCGCTTTGGGACAGTTTTGCGACAGCGAAAAAATTCTGGGAAAAAGAGTTACCGAGAACATGCACTAGATGGCAGCACCAAACTCTCAGGCAAGGAAACGCTCAGGTCCAGTATCGAACCGTCGACACACTGGTTCGTAGGCTAGCATCTTACCTCAACGCTGTGATTACCTTGCTCAGCTTGCTTTAAAAGTAAACTGATTGCTGCAAAAGTTAGTTCTGGCATGGCTTCTTTTGGAAATTTAAAATTTTTCTGGAGTATTTTATAAATGGAGGGAAATTACCATAATTAATAAATATAAATTAAAAATCTTGGAAATCTTTCTTTTTCCACATAAATTATTTTCAGGAGATAATGTGATGTTTTATTTAAGTATTCATCCGAAAAAACTAATGATTTATTGAAATTTTTTATTCGGTTATGAGAAATAAATTTGTAATGTGCGACATGTGAGTTTTGATATATATTAAGGTATGAGGGATAAGATCTATATTTTTGCTATAGTTTGCCTAAAAGGGATTTCATATAAAAATAAATAAAATTAATTGGAAAAACATGCATTAGATAAAATAAATAAAGTATTTTTGAGACCCATAGTTTTACCTCAAATGTTTCTTAGTGGAACTGTCAAACATACCAGGGACGTATTTAATACGTAATTGATATGAATTAGAGGGGGGGGGGATCCCAGGCCCCATCCGAAAACTTAAAGCAATTATTAAAAAAATGCAATTTTGAGACATTTGTATTTACTCTAGTAACAATAAAGTTTAAAATACCGGATAGTCCCTCCCCTCACCCTACTATCGAAACATATATGCCATGGGGATATGAAAGAAATTGTTAATTTTACTCACAGATACTTAGTTTTCCCCGTTGTGATTAGAACTCTCAACTGTAATATTTTTAAGAATAATATTTTTTTTATAAATAATATTGTCTTGTTAAAACGAAATAATTTAAAAATTAATAAATTAAACTAAATTCCATTACTACATAACTGTGAGATTTTATTGAATTACTATTTTCGGATTTATTTATTAAATGTTTAACGAAAGAATTTGCCACAAAATATTTGAAAAAATGAGTCTGTTTCCAAAGTCGCAAAAGCGGCCAGTGTGACGTCATTTTGAAGTCCAAAAAAATCAGTAGTCATAAAACAGTCACACAGTGACTTCACAGTGGAGTCACTGAGCGACCGATCACATAGCAGTCACATGGCGACTTCACAGTGGAGTCACTTAGCGACCGATCACATACTAGTCACATGGTGACTTCACGGCGACGTCACCTGGTCACTGGTCACAAATAAACTTCACAGTGACCACACAGTAAAAGCACACCACTCACAAGTCACAATGTGACTAGTATGTGACAGTCCTGTGACAATTGTGACCCTCTGTGACGTCACAGCGACTCTTTTGTGACCATCTGTGCTATTAGGGTGTGTGTGTGATAATGTAGTGAAGAATATACATTTTGTATGGCAAAAAAATTTCTCATGGGGGGGTTATGACCCCCCTAAACCCCCCTTGGCTACGCCCCTGAGGGGCACCCAAAATTTGCTTAGACTTGGTAGAGAAAAAAAAAGTAATAACAGTGATAAATTTTAGTGTACTTACGTATTATCACGGCAGTCCGCCAAGACGAGCAATTTTTTTGCCAAGAGAAATGCTGGACATATGAAATTATTAATGGTTTTGAATATGATTGGGGCAACAGTTTGGCAACTCATTTGACGGAAAAATAGTTTGGCTGGAATGACCACCGGGATAATACGTAAGTACCAATTTTAGGTTGGCCATGGAAGGTGAATTTCCACAAAAAAAATTTTCTAGGGAAATCTAGAATTTAAATATAAACAAATGACACTTTTATGGCATAACTTACTATTCACCACAAATGAATTCTCATCCCTAAAGAATAAGCATATTGATTACTTTAGGAGTTAATTACCTTAATGTTATGAGTTTTTTTTTCCTGGTTACTGTTTCAAATTTAAATCAGTTAGTAATAGCACAGGTTAATGCAATGTGTCATGATTTAAGAAAAACTGAAAAGCAACAAAATTCAAATTTAACATCTGAGTGTTTTCTCTTACATTAACACTAATTTCATTGGGATATTGTTTTTTTTTATGTGATTGTGGAATGCTACGTTAGGACTATCTGCCAAAGATGGGGGTGCCTTGGTAGGAAGACTTTATACGGGTTTCTAACGCTTATTCACATGTGATATTAGTAACAACTTGAATCAATTTAGTACTATGGTACTATACTATAGCTTTCATTCCTGATATAAAAAATATGTATTTGTTTACTAATTGGGGAATACTTAAATTTGTTTACTATTCGGTTGTCGAATATTTAAGTATTTGGCCGAACCGTCACGGTATACAGTCGAATAGGTATACTGCCAGTATACCGAATATTCGGTGCATCCCTACATTGTACATTACCATACATAAAGAATTTGTTGATAGTTTCATTACATACTGAGTAACACATGGTATTACTAAAATTAACACTTACATTATTGAGTCTTTCGGAAACCTCCCCTCGGGCAATCTCTGAAATTATTTTGGTCGCCCCCAAGTACAGTTTGTTGCCCATGCAACTTTTGCTTTACAATTTTTTTTTTTTAATTGCGGCCGTTACTATGAAAAATGGATTTTTGACTATGTCTGATTTGACTATGATGGCAGAATTCTCTTGACGGTGATTGGCTGCTTGTAAACAAATAGGAAACGAGCACACTGAAGATAAAACAATAGTAGTTTCTTTCTTTCTAGTCTTTTTGATAATTACCATGAAAGAAAATTCTTTTATTTTTGGTTGCCCTAAGGGCAACTGAATTCTTTGTTTTACTTGCCCGTTTAAAAATCTGACTGCACTGGGTAAGCAGACAACCGCAACTTTTGAGCGCTGTCTGTAACTGAGTTCGAATAATTTTAGATTATGCAATTCTCTGTTAATAGTGTCCACAAGGCTGCTTTCAATTACAGCAAAACTACAAAGGTTATCTGCGTAATGGGGGGATCAGGGGTGGCAAATAGGGGGTGCAGTTGCACAACCAAACTAAAAACTGAAATGCAACCCCTGGGGAGTGGGGAGAATGCCTTTGGGCCGAGAACTTTAAAGGAATATTCACATTACAACAACTGGAGAAAACCACGGGAAAAATAACTATATTTCATTATATGATAGATCATCATTTCTCATCTCTCCTATACAGTCGAACACTTATAGCAAACCCAGTATATAACGAACTAAGGCACGTATCCAGGCTGGTGGTTAAGGCAACTGTAAGCCAGCCCCCCCTCCCCCCCCCCCCGAATATCTGACTGTTTACTTAGCTTACAGACGAAACTTAGGTTACAATTTGATACACAGTCCTCAACAAAATAAAATCTTAGGTATGGCACTCCATATCAAAATATCTCGTGACCAACCTTTCTAAAATTATAAATTTGATAATCAAGATATGTGTTACAAATTTCATGATATGTGTTACAAATTTCATTAACTAAAATTTGCTGTAGGTCTTGATTGGGCTCCAGCAGAAAAAAGATTAAGATTTTTAAAGTAGTAAAAGTTATGCGATGGAAACAAATGATGCAGGGTTGGCTAGTTTTTGACAATTTTAACCATGGTTTAAACCATCATGTCAAAAACCTCAAATATTGAGTGGAAAAAATAAACAATACTTTTAAGTGTTTTACTTTATTGCAAAATAGCTTGTACTTTAATATCTGCAATGAATTAATCAATTAATATTTAGAAAAATAAAGCACTATAATCAGTAAAAAAAGCTTACTTTGTTTACATCTATCAGGCTTATTTATTTTTAAGACCTAGACCATTATGTACTTTGTAAGGATGTGGTTAATCATAGCATTCAAGTCTCAAAATTTTTTACTAATTCCATTTTGAATGGAAAACTTTAGTATACTGATAGTTTAAACGACCTGATCTTTATCTCTTTAGTCTGAATGAGTGAAATTGCTATGCTATTGGCTATTCCTTAAAGCCTTTTCAATTTAGATATTTAGATTAAACGAAAAATAAACTTGATGTTTCTTCTAGGAAATGTTTACCCATACTTTAGTTTGAAATTTTTGAAAAACTGCAGAATATTATTCATTAATTACATATATCAGTGGCGTAGCCAAGGGGGATAGGGGAGTCAACCCTCCAATGAGGAATATTTTTTGTCATACAAGAAGTATATTCTTCGTCATACAAAAAGTATATTCTTCACTCCCGTATCACACACACACGTATACATATATGTGAGTTGCTGTAGTCGTAACCCCCCCCCCACACACACACAATAAATTTCTGGCTGTGCCACTGATACATACAATTTTTATATATAATATTGTATACATTAAATTTATAAATTTGTATTATATAAATGGTATTAAACTAATTATTCTTAGTCAGCACAACTTATGTGCTAGTATAATTGTTATATTTTAATATAATTAATTTTAATTAGGCATTTAGTTTAATGCAAAATGTAAATATACTGCATAACTAGTTTGCATATTGTTCTCTTTCTTTTATGGATTAGTTTTTGACAGTTTAAACCAGTTTTTGATGCTTGTCATGTCGAAAAACAGTTTTTGAAGTCTAAAACCGAACCCTGAAATGATGGTATATCACATGCAAAATGAAGCTCAAAGTACGCTGCGAACTACTAGACTAACCACAAAACAATAAAAAAATAACAATTTGTATTTCCTCGTATTTTCTTAGCTACTTAATATTGAACATAATTCTTGTGTTTCTTCAAATTAATTTTAAACACATGAGCTTTAAACGTTTCAAAAGCTCTACACTCATCCCCCCACCCCTCAAAAAAAAAAAAAAAAAAAAAATTAGAAGTATGTTCCGAGACTTACTTAGAACTTCTGATAAAAACTGAGATGAAGATAAACTTCTTTGCTTCTAAGAAGCTGAAATCACACCCCCCCCCCAAGCTTCGATATTGTATTTTTAGTGTGCACTATATCAAAAATAACTCAGTATTTTTTGTGCACTATAACAATCACAATAAAAGTGTACAAGAATATTTCACATAATGGCCGCAACGGCAAATAGATTTACGGTCTCTTTCAAAATATAACATAGAAAGTGCAGACAAAAACACCTTTCACGAAATATTTACACAATTGTAGAAACAAAATACTGATTTGATGTGCAGCATATTCTTTGTTGCATCGTCATATAAACAAACAATACATAAATCAATATATAAAAAAACAATGTAAATGACAGCTAAATAACATAAAAGATGTACTTACATTTTAGAAGATAATTCTATATCCTTTGCCATGACGATCAGCAATGTATCCTGAAATTAGTTCAATGGCGACTCCGAACTCTGACTTCCCACGTTGTTGATGTTTGGGAATTCCCAATTCCTCCCGCCCGCCAAGAATAACGATTAGTACGCCTGCGCGAGTTGAATGTAGTAAACATAATATCATTTCTGCGATATTCCCCGATATTCACCAATGTTGTAAACTGAATATCATTTCTGGGATATTCCCTGATATTCACCAATGTTGTAAATAGAATATCATTTCTGCGATATTCCCTGATATTCACCAATGTTTAAAATAGTATATTGAAATGAGTATATCGCTAAAAAATTGGACTAAATGAAAAAAAACAAACAAACATTAGGATGTTATTTCTGAATGATAAGGTTATAAAATAATTGAAGAAATTCTCTTAAATGTTTTTAAAAAGGATTACTTTTAATTAATATCTGCCAATATCGGCAGATGTCGTAAATTCAATGTATGACATTCAGAGACTTTCAAAATATTGCCCGATATCGGTGGACATTCGTCAATATCTTTGTGCTACCTGGGTATTCGAGCTTGTGTTGCTTGAATATTTTGCTGGTCTAGCAGCAATTAAGATTACCACTTGCTTGAACTTTATGCTATTCTAGCTGGAATTCACAACCCACAAATGCTTTTTTTTTATTGCTAGACTAGCATTAAATGCTGTATCCGAGCTATGTGAATATTTGTTATATTTTTATTATATTTAATACGAATATGTTGATTGTCTATTTTTGTATCCACTCATACAAGAATCAATATATTCTTTTTAAATATACTATTTTTTAGCATGTTGATTGAAATGTAGGAATAACCATTATCGTATGTCTTAAGTAATGTGTATACATTATTTGATTGTTTTGCGTAAATTATTTCGTTTTGTTACAGATTTTATTTATATTCAAGACGCTGATCTGACATGCAATAATCACAGATTGTTAAGACTATCTGTAATTATTAATCTGACATAAACTTGCCAAAAGCGTAGCGATTCCCTAACTCTGTTTAAGCCAATGGTATTAAAACTTTTAAAATCCAAAGACACTTCAATGTTTTTACTCTTAAAAATGTTATTTTTGGCCCTTCCACCCCTCAAAACACGGTCACTCTAATACAGTGACCGGTTTATTCATAAGCATAGTCTATGTTTACGAATGTAACTTATTTTTAGGTGAGTGTACAGAATAAATAAGCAAAGAAAATTAACATACAAATGGTTAAAACTTAAATATTTCTCCTGCGAAAATATTCTTATAATATCAAAACAAAATTGGATTACTAAAGCAATACTACCGACAAAAGGAAATACCAGCTCTAAAATTATACGACCGATCAGCGTCTTAAATATGAATAAACAGAAACAAAATGAAATAACTTAAAACAATCAAATAATATTAAAAGTGTACTCACGCACATGATGTGTAATCGCTTGTATTTTTAATTATTCTTCTATCATTTCGTATGATAGATTTTTTTTTTCCAATTTAAACGCAGTGAACTCCACACCACGAGCTCTTTGCAGCAATGGCGTCCTCTAAGGTAAACTGTTGAACCACGTTGTGAGGCAGCCGTTCCACCCTGCGCCGACTCCTCTAAATGCGCATGCGCTTTTAACGCAGGTGGATGCGTTCTATCTGCTTTGCCCTGCGTTGTTGCAGTTTCCGTTGCGGTAGGAACTCAAACCAACCAATGTGTTTGTTTTGATTCGCGTCGCGATCTGCTGTGCCACTTTCCTTCGGTTCTCAGTTGTCTGTCTTTTATAATAATTGCAGTGGATATTGAGAAGGGCATTTCGATATGTTGTAATGTATGCGATAGAACTTTTGCTAAAAATTGCAATTTATATAAGCACATGCGAAACGTACAGAATTAGCAGCCAACTCTTCATCATTTACAAGAAACTACCAATTGAATTTTTATACAGTTTTTGAAGAGTTGATTTTTTACTAAATAAAAATTTGGAAAAATAAAAAAATTTTGGGGCCTTTGAAATGGGTGGGTGCAGGGCAAGTGCCCCGGTTGCCCTGCTGATAAGCAGCTCAGCAGTTTTAAACTTCTTTTTCTTTTTTTAGGAAACTTCGAGAATAATCCTATTTTAATTATTTAAAATTTATTTTTTTAAATAAATTTTTTGAGCAAATTTTTAAACCATTTAGTTTTCATTTTTTTAGTTCATTTAAATAAACAAATTTTGTTTAAAAAAATTAATTTATCAACAACTTATAAAAGTTATTTAAATATATATATAAAGAAGCATAATACCGATAACAATCAATAATTTTTTGAGTTGATTTTATTTCATTAATTTGCATTCAGTTTTAATGTTAACTTTAAGTTCAAATTTAATCATTAATTAACCTCACCATGGCACACTGGTTATATCACTGAAATTGGTAGACGGCCGAAGTGGGAAGGTCCCATCGCGCAGTCGTCGATCTAACGATTTGGAGTTTTGGTAGGTTTTCTCCAGATGTAACGTGAATACGCGTTAGAACCCCTTAGAAAGTCCTCCTACCAAGCCATCCCTCATCTTAGGCAGATACCCCTCGCGCAGGTTTGCCTTAATCACTCACAATTAATCATTAATTAATTTAATGAAAAACTTGTAGATTAATCTTTAATTTAGTTAAAAACTGATAACCTTAAATTGAAAATAAATTAATAGATTAGACTGCACTAAAACAGTAGAAATTATTAATTAAATAATCATGTTCTTAATTTAACCCCTTATGCCCCAAATTAATTTATTTAAAAAAATATCAGTTTGGCTCTTTTTTATATAGTATTGGAACTATCTCATTTGAGTAATGTTTTAAACACTAAAGTGCAGTGCAAGAAAGAAAAATTGAAGACCTAGTAGGGAATTTATAGAAGATTTATGTCCTGTTAAGCAATTTTACTGATGAGACTTTAAAGTCCAGTCGGTGCGTAAAGGGTTAAGGATAATTAATTATAGTTCTATTATTTTAATGCAATGCAATAATCACGCTCTTAATTAACAAAATATAATTACCGTTCTACTGTTGTAATGCAATGTGCAATATAATCTATTAATTTGCTTTCAATTTAACGCTATCTGTAAGATAACTAAATTAAAGATTCATCAATTTGTTTTTAATTAAATTAATTTATGATTAAATTTTAACTTACTGTTAGCATTAAACTGAATGAAAATTAATGAAATAAAATTGACTCAAAAAAAAAGTTTTGTAATATTAATTGAAAAATTACTCCCGAAGTTCCCAAAAATAATTTTTTTAAAAGTTGAAAATAAATTTTTTTGAAAGCAGTCGATCTAAAAGGCTGGCAGATGTGAATAACGCAACGGAAAGAGAAGCATGCACAAGGCAGGCAAAGCGAATCGGGCAGAAAGTCTGCATCCATTTGCGTTGAAAGCGCATGCGCATTTAGAGGAGTCGGCGCAGGTTCGAACGGCAGCCTGTTGGGCACATGTGAACCCGACGCCTCCAAAGATAGGCTCTGGGCATGCGCAGAAATCCGGTTCGGAGTGTCAGATTACTCGTTTTTTTATATATTCTTGTGCGCGGTGTGTCAGTGCGCAGTAACAAATAGTTTGTAAGTTTAAAGTACGGTACTAATTTAATCTTATAACTAGTACTTTAAGGAAATATTTCCGAACATCACATAAACGCTTATTAAGTAATTTATCAGTGTGCAAATGACGTAAAAAGGGATCATACTTATATTTATCCACATGCTTATTTTTCAGTTCGCATTGTTGTTTATATTTAAGCACGTTATGTACTCGTTTATGATGCAAATGTATGAAAAAAAATATGAGTACACCAAAGTACTCATTTTTAAGTAAGTCATTTTTAATAGTGTGCTAGTTCTAGCAGAATTACCAGCAGGTCATGTTGCGTATTAGACACATATTTGCTTGTCCAGCATATATGCATACATAATCCAGCTTGTGTTGCTTGAATATTTTGTTTGGTCTAGCAGCAATCAAGACCGCCACTTGCTTGAAATTTTCTGCAATTCTAGAAGTAAGTTACAATCAGCAGATGCTTTTTTTTTGTTGCTATTCTATCAGTACTTTTTACCAGATGTTGCTAGAACTCAGAAACTGTAGTCTGTACTAAGATCATGCTACCATGCAGGAGGGGGGGAGGGTTCATACATTAATTACATAAGAACTAATACAAGTATGATTCTTTTAATAAAAAAGAAAACCGTCTTCAAATTTCTTCACTATAACGGAAATTTATTCTGCGACAGCTGGGATATCTGCCATCAGTGGCAACTTTTAATTCTTTGTCGATTTGTGCTTGCACATAATCGGTAATAATTGCCCATTAAGGTTGACACTGAAACAGTTCGCTCAATATTGTTATGCATAGACCTTAACAGATTGGCATATTTAGCACCGTGAAATATTAAATCTCACCAAGCAGCAATTATCCAAGCAGTACCATTATTCATATTGTAAAATAGAGGGGTTTGGCAATTTCTCGCCAAATATAGAAGCTATTGGCAATCTGAGCAGTTTTAAGAACTTACCTCAACAACTATTGACATATTACTTCTAACAATGTCACTGGAAACCTATAGTCAATGATTTAAAAACTGTTTTTTTATTTTTTTTAGAATGATAGTACCATTAGAAAGTGACCAAATTAATATGGGATCGCCCCTGAGCAATCTACCCTTTCTAAAAAAAAAAAAAAAAAAAAAAAATATGGAAACCCTAGTAGCAATTTCCCCTTGGACAGAGACTGGCCGCGTAGCGAATCGCCAGTGAATACGCATCGGGCCGGGCGTGGCGAAAGTGCATGGATACATCCACTTTATGTCATCTTGGACTTGCCGCCGGCCAAGGTATCAGTACCCAATGAGTTTTCGCCGCGCCGCGATGGATTCAGAGGGATTGGCCCATTCACTTTAGGTGTTATAATGGGCCAAATGCCGTCTATGGTATTACTTGCCATTATGTTTTCATCGCGTCTATTTATTTTTATATAACTGAAATAGATTTTTAAAAGATTAGTCCGATCAGGGCTCCAGTCAATTAATTATCCTTAAATTTTGTTTTGCCTGAAACACTGATACAAGGACTTTATTAAGGTTAGTTTTGTGAATTTCTTCAATGATTTTAGTTTGATAAAAGCTAAATTGTTAATTAGCAAAACTAAGATAATTTACCGAATTGTAATAAAATATTTATATCTTGGTAATGTCATTTTCTATTTAAAAGAGAAACCAATCTTTACTTAACCATTTATATATAAAATAGTTTTCATTATATAAATTTGTTTCAATTTTCCCTATTTTACATATCAATGAACAGTGTTGTAGATAATGATGAAATAACACATCCAAAAGTGTGTATTGCCTGCAATAAGATATATTTGTAATTCTTTCAATACCAGCATATCAGTGTTCTTTAATTATTTTTATTAATCTCCTCAGAAACTGAAGGTTCATTTTCAAAAAATGTAAAAAACAATGTGTTCCTCTTTCATGACAAAGAAATATTAGGTGGTGATTTAATTACTAAGCAGTTGTATAACCTCAATGTTTTAAAATAGTGATTTTTATAATATGCCAAATAATGTATGAAAAAACAACCTTTTCAAACTAAACAATAAATTGTGTAGGTGAAAGTAAAAAATTTAAGTTTGAGCTAAAATTGCTGAAAAAATATTCTTTCGCCAATAACAAATTTTCTCAACACAGGGTTGACACTCAATTTCTGAAAAAAAATTCAGTCTTTTCCAGATTACCATGTTATAAAAATCCAGACAATTTTTTATGTTTATGTCAACTTTGCATATAACATTTTTAGCTTTCCGAAGTAAGGTTAAACATTGTTTATTTACAAACACTGATTTTCCAAGTTTGGGGCCAAAATTTGCAATTTTTTCGCCAACATGAAATTCCCTGACCAATGGTAACCCACATTTGTTCGGAATGAAAGTTAATCTTTGAGAAACAACCATAAGTTTTCTAAAATTCTTCAAATTGCAATGCAACTTACGTACTCATTTCAGGGTTTATACCCTTTTTTGTGATGTAAATTCCAGGAGTTTTCCCAGGAGCAGTCGAAAGGTTCCAAGTGCATTAAAATTTTATTCTTTCTTGAAGTTAATGTATTTTTCACTTAAAAAAAGTGTTTTGACCTGTTATAATTGAAAACTCATGTTCACAAAGATGTTATCCAACATTTAATAAAAATATGTTACCATAATAAAAATATGTGCATAATACTGTAATATGTTACCATAATTTGGTCTTTTTTAAAAATTTGATTAGGCCAGCCTCATGCATAATACATTCCTAATTTTCTTAAATTAATAAGTATTTATTACAAAAATATTAAAACTAATTTAAATTCCATTTAAAAAAATTAAATGAAAAATGTTGGTCAGTAGATGAATTAAAATGTACTTCATTTTAAAAGTAAAGTATTACTTTATAGCTGCAAACCTCAAATAATGAAAATTACAGGTTTTATATTAAAAAAGAGAGAGAGATTTAAAAAAAAAAAAAAACCCACATGTATGAATCGTCATTAGAAACCATACACATTTACACAAACAATACAAAACAAAATGATAGTATTTAAAAATCATTTATTAAAACTTTCAAATTTGTTAACAGAAAATAATAATTGCAGATTGTTTTCGGTAGATCATAACTGCGGTAGAACATTTTGAAACTTTAAATATCGGATCAAAAACTTAAATACACAATATTTCCAGGATTAGTTACTAAATTTCAGGAGTCTCCCATAAAAGACGGGAATTTTTAGGGGCCCATAACTTTTAAAATGAAAATCCAGGAGGCATACAGACCCTGCTATTTATGTTATTTTTTTAATACTGCACTCATCTTTTGCAGTAATCAAAAGATAGCATGCCTTGCAAAATAAGCATGTATTTTTAGAAGATAAATGTTTCAGCTATGGTGTAACTTAAGGGCAAAGTGAGAAATTGTCCCATACCCTAAAATTCAAATATAGCCGATTTGAAAATAGTGTTGTCTACAGTAGGAAACATTTTGCTTCCCCAATGTTACGTGCCAGGTCAGTTAGTATCAGGAAATTCTCATTTTTAAAGGGAGGATTCAGATGTCAAAGCTAAAATATGCAAAAAAATATATGCAAATATACAATAACCCATAAAATTACAAATAACAAACTAGTTAGATTTATTTTAGCCTAAAATTACTTACTTAAAACCTTAATTTCATGGTACAGGATTTTTTCATTACCTCTATAAAGCGTTCTAGCTTAGCTAACTTTTCAGATCCTCTGACAATATCTAGTCTACACTTTCACAGCTGTTAGGTTCCCCGAGACTTGACCAAGATTACTTTTCTACAAGAGGTTTATGTACTGCAATATATTTTGGGAAGAGGCAAAATCAAGTTGCACAGTCTTTTCTGTTCAACTCTAACCTATTCTCTTCATATTTTGACTTTTAAGTTTATAAGTGTCAAACTTTAAATACTGTAACGGCGTGTAATTAATAGTCATTTAATACAATCTTTAAATACATTACATTTTAGATGTAATATATTTTATTATAACACTTACGTCCCCATCCCCGAAAATCAACATCAGCACTTCAGAAATAGAGAAAGCGAGATAGTTTTAAAAGAAAATTTATTAAAGTTTATTTATTGATACAAAATTTGCTTCTGCTTCAAAGCCTGTTCCAGACATACTCCTTCGCGGTTGCATGCCCTCATCAAACATTTTTTAATTAACTAGTAACTTGGACATCCATCAGGGCTTTATTGAAGTTTCGAGCAAGCAGCACCTGTAAATAAATAAAATTAAACAAGACAAAATTAAAAATCTGAATAAGACAACTACTATGAGTTGTTTCATTTTTTTTTTAAACGAGCAGAACTTGCCAATTAGGCATTGTCCTATACAACTGCCCGAAGGTGTGGCCCTTTTATTATGGGCGCACATAGTGGGCGGCCAGCGTTACCCCCTATGAAGGGGCGGACACAATGCCCAGTCGGGGATCCAACCCTGGCTGCTGGGAGTTGAAACCAAAACCGGAGTACAGTGCTTCATCCACCAAACAACTCGGTCGGCCTACTAAGAGTGATTAAATAATGAATTCATAATCAATAATTTCATAAATCATTACTGTCCCAATCAGTACCTACACATACCAAAAATGACTTCTCAAGTTGTTAACTGTTGTCAGTATCATTTATGTTTAAAAATTATGTAATTAAATCAGTGATATACGGAAACTACAGTAACTCATGAGCAATTAATGAAACTTACAGGTGAGCATACAATATAGGTAAAAATTAGGCTATTTGGTTAATCGCCAGTGGCGAGTAGCCTCCATTTTTTTTATTTGCCACTTTTTTGAGTTAATGGCCACACACCAGCTGAATTTTTTTTGTATCATTAAAAACCAATTTAATTAATTACTTTTACTATCAATAAAAATTAAATTTTATTAAAAGAGTATAAATTTATAAAAATAAACAACCTATTATTAAGAATATGAGTGTTAGGTCAGAATCATTAAAAGAAATCAAGATATCTTTGAAATCGTGCAGAGTAATACATATTTATATTAACTTTGTTTGTTTAATAAAATGTTTTGAATATATTTAGATTACACATTTATTCTTTGTTTTATATTGCTGAAAAAAGATATGACAGTGCGAGAATGGCGACCAATGGCAATTTCTTTTATCGCCACTTGTGGACATTTAATCGCCACGTGGCGAGTCGCGACCGCTAATTTTTACCTATAGCATACAATGAGGGAAATTCGCTTAAGGATACAGTCATTTATTTTAAGCATTGAACACAAAAATAGTACAATGGTTAGCCAATTGTGAGAAACTAAGCCTTTGAAAATTTTAGTTCTTTTTATATGCTGATATTAGTAAAGCAGAAGCTTAGGTGACAACATGCCTGCACATACTGTCGAGATGCTTGGGGTTTCCAGCAGGTGTAATTTTTTAAATAAATATTTTAATTTTCACAACAGTTATTTTTGGCCATTTTCTAAATTTAGCAACTATGTTGTCGGTCAGTGGTGCCTGCTAACTATGACCTTTGTTGAACTCTATATATATATATAGTTTTTGATAAAGGTTTTAGTTATGTTCCTCTAAAGGTCACATTCAAAACAATATTGCTAAAAATCACTACAAGAAATAAAATTTAGCAGGATCAGGTGAAAAAGTGGTCAGCTGGCGATTGAAAATTACAGCGTATTCCTACACGCACAGGCCCCTAATGTATTTCACTTCCATCAACTGATCACTTTTACACCGCGGAAAATTCAGCGGACAACTTCTTTCAGGTAACTTCTATAAAGAACTATTTTATTAAGTTCAGCTTTCTTGGTTTCTGATATCTATCAATTTTTAATGTTGCATTGTGCATCTCACAGTGAGTCTATAAATCAACTGAAGATACCTAAATCTTTTTTTTATTTTTTTTATTCTCAATTATATATTTAAAATACAAAAAGAAAAATATAGGGGAAGGTGGCCCAAAATAATCCTAGCGGGCAAAGCGATCCACGTATGTTTTCTCAGTTACAATTCGCGCTACCTATCGGACAACGCATAACTAGTTGTGCCAAGTCAAGTAGAAGCAATGACGATATTTAAGCAATTGGTGTATTATGTGTCTGAGTATAATTCTTCAAAAACTGGGTTTTATCATATTTATTACGAGGTAAGCACTAACTTTCCTATTTATTTAGAAATACAATATATACAGAAATATGACTTGGTTGACTGAACAGAGTATGTTTTTAGATGTGAATTGCACTTGTTTAGTTTATGTTTATCGGCAAATTCCAGTATTATGAACTAAAGTGGGCAGCCCGGTCCCTAATCATCATGGCAGTTCTTCAAACGTTCTCAAAATGCATGACTCTCCATTAAATTATTTAATTCATTTCTGCATTTATTGTTAGTGACACTTTTCTATTTTAAAATCTTCATTAAATAAATTATGCAAACTATATGATTGTAAAACTTATTTTATTTCATCATGTATAGTCATAATTACTTTTACATCTTTTATTCTGCCGATAAAAAACAATTTGCAATTATTTTCAAATGAAGGACCATTATGTCCGTGGGTGAAGTGATCCTTTGGACTCTTCGAAATTCTATTTTTATTATTTTTTTTCGTTACTCAATTTGGGCTTAAAATATTATTAAAATATGTTTATTATGCAAAATATAATGTAAAATATAGTGGCAAAGGGTCAAAGTTTTATTTAATATTTATGTTATTTTCTGTAAGTTTTCACCTTAAGGGAATCATTTTGGGCCACCACCTTCCCCTATATGTAAACATTGAAGAAAATTTCGCTTAAATTCGCATTTATTTCGTAACTCAAATTATGTGTAATTTATTTTTTGCTCAGCTGTTGAACACGAGTTACCTGAAAGACGTTGTCCGCTGAATTTTTCGCAGTGTAAAAGTGATCAGCTGATGCAAGTGAAATACATCAGGCGCCTCTACATCTAGCAAGACGCTGTAACTTTCAATCACCAGCTGAGGATTGGCCTGGGTGGCTACACCCACCGCTACTCTGTCAGATGACATTTACTTTCTTTACTTACAATATAAAATGAACCAATGTAAAAAATCTCAGACATTTTGCGATGATGAGCCTAATATATCAGCTGGCTCCCGGACTACAGGGCTTGGGTCAGAAGTATGGGTCTAAATGGGGGCCCGTTACATTTTCTTTCTTCACGGACTCTGATAATTGTCGTTCTGTATTTTCCACAGTGTTCTAGTACAAATCTATGTCATGATTAAATGAATTTAACATGAAATATGACAGATAAATGTGAATGCTAATGAACATTTTCTTTGCAATAAGTGAAACAAGCTTTATTAAATATGAAGTCTCAAAAAAGTACAACTAAAATTCTGACTTTTCCAATGATATTACTGAAAGTGGTAAATCTGTTTACCAGTAACTGATTACTCTGCTGCTAAAATTAATTGAATAGCAACAGTTATTTGAATTGTCTGAGATTGAATAAGTATACAGCAAGCTTTATGTAAAGGGGATAGACGAAGTGAATATTATCAAATATAGTTAAAACATCCTGATTAAACCATCTTTAAAATAAACAAACCATAAAGAAACTAGGCACATCTGATTATGATCTATTTTACCACTAAGAGTCAAACTTTTGAAAAGACACAAGCATTTACAATCTTGGAAAATTTAATACTCAAAATTCACATTCTGCAATAATTTAGTCTTTAAATTTGGAGACTAGGGCATGTACCCCGCTTGCCCATGATAATAAGGGAACAATCATATTACATTAAATTTTTCAGTAATATTTGACTTATTTGTTAAAATATATTTTTCAGAAATTTGTATATAAATGCATTTATATGCAAATACAATTTTTCAGATTTTAAATGCAAAAATAATGTATAACAGATAAAGAGTGATAATTCGCCAGTAATAATATATTAAGATGCTAACACATTAAAAATATTTACTTGTGCAATATGAGGAAAATTGGAAGTATACATGAGATACTGTGGATACATTTTAAATATATTTAATTTAACCCATTTGTGCCTGGATATTTTTGCGACTTTCTTCGATTTTTACTGATAACAGAAATAATAGATAAATTTCTGATGTCAACTTCTTGAACAAGGGATGATTTCTTTTAAAATCATTATGCATAAAAATCGAAATATCAGCATCCTACATGGTCATGTTAAAATATTTTGTAGAGTTGAGGCTCAATACTCATGAATAAAGGCTAGTAAAAATAAATAACGTTTTCGACTAATAGCGAAAATGCCGTCCCAAAAAAGGGACACTAGGCATAAATGGGTTAAATTCATTAACATTGACGATATAATGGGTAAATATTAATTTATTACATTTTACATTAGTATTTATTTCCAATTTAATGATAATATTGAATAATTAAGTATATGAACATGAAAAAATAAAAATACTATAAAAATATCTAAAAATAATTACAGTAAAAATCAGGAGAAGGGCCATGGCTCATATGAAAAAAAAAGTTAAACTTTTTTAGGGTGCGGCCCATCTGATATTTTTTTCCCCTCCAACTTTAAAGTATTTTCTTGTATTTTTCACTCACTACTGTATTGATGCATTAATTTAAAAGAAAAAGAAAACCTTAATTCTATGACTGCCTAATTCCCCTTTTCCTCAAATAATTAAATCATTTGAGTTTGCTCTATGCCTGTTTGATACACTTTCTCGGATGTTGAAAAACCTGGAAAGGTACATGGGGCTAGAAACACCAACATCACACATTTGATTGGCTGACAAGTTTCATTTTTAAACACACCAGTTTTTATAGTAACTGCATCATTAATTTAGAATATTACAGCACCAGATTCTTGTACTATTTTCTATTTGTTTATTACAGCCCTTGTTTACATTTTTACTGGTGCGGCCGTTTTGCCGGTTTTTACGGTACTTGTCCATATTAGGAATACATTAGAAATATTACCAATGTTTACCTAATACTGTGGATACATTTTAAATACATTTGGGTTAAATGTTAACTTGCTGCTATGTAAAAATACTGGTTTGGGTTTTCAATGTTTTACAATCCTGTGAGGTACTATTTAAAAGTTTATTGGTAGTGGAACTACTTCTATTATATAGCCAATATTGCAGATACATTTCATTGAAATTGAATAGAAATAATGATTAAAATTATTTTGTATTTATATCCCAGTTAAAAGTAAATTTTACCAATATCATAATTTTATTTACCTTTAATGATGCCCAGTAGAAGACCCAAATGCTGCAAGGCTGAAATCCATGCTTTCTGCTTGCTTAACAATGTCAATAATGAAATCTGTTCTGCCACCTGCAAGTTCAGAAAACCATAGCATAAGATTAAGTACTTGAAGAATATAACATTAATACTGTGGGTACCCATAACGGGTGGGGGTCGAGATAGGGAACTTGCTCCCCCTTTTTTTTAGATTTAACATATTGTCTTGTGATGTAAATCAAATTGCATCAGAATGCAAAATTGGAACCAAAGTTGTTACAAATTCAAAATTTGTCCCCCTCTAATGTTTTTTTTTTCTTAAGTTTGCCCCTCTTCCCTTAGAAAAATTTTATGTGCATCCGTGATTAACA
Organism: Cheiracanthium punctorium; assembly: GCA_038373885.1. Classification (NCBI taxonomy): domain Eukaryota; kingdom Metazoa; phylum Arthropoda; class Arachnida; order Araneae; family Cheiracanthiidae; genus Cheiracanthium; species Cheiracanthium punctorium. Next base: position 591,402 of record JAWZYV010008838.1, on the reverse strand, counting down.
TACAAAATACACTCTGAAATTAACAATAATTTATATTTTAGGGGATATTAACTCATTATGTTATGCTTTCAGAGAAGGAATTTAAAAGAGTAATAGAGAAAGACAGTGTGGTTAACTTTTACTGGACACTGTGAAACAAATATTGCAAGAAAATTCCAGATAAAACAGGGATTCCATAGGTCAAATGTAGCGTAGAATGACCACTAACATACATTAATGTTACAACATTCTACGACCAATCCTTTTTGAGATATGAGAGTTAGTGAATTTCTGCCCATAGAGCGAAATGTATTTATAGTCTTTTGGGAGGACCTGTAGATAAATTATCCAGTCGATGGGGACCAAAAGGTAAGGTGCACAACTCAGGGTTTAACCTGGGCTAAAAATTTCTTTAGCAAAAAAGCTAAAATGAGAAAAAAGCTTTGGCAAAATGCTAAAAGACCAATATACTTATAAATTCACATTCCCCCATTTTCTCGACATCTTGATGCGTTTGATTTTCATTTGCTGACTTACCTTTAAAAATCAGCCACATCTGTAAAGGATTAGATATTTACAAAACATTCTTAATGACAAAGTAATTCAAATCTGTACATACCAGTGAGACAAAAGTTTGACTGAAAGCTATTGTAATATATGTTATGATTAAATGACAAACAGATAAAAAATAATGTTAATTTGATAAAAGGATTTTATTGTTTTTCAAAACTTTTTTTACATGTTACTAGTTTTCTTTGTTTCATATTCACCCACTTTTCAAAAGCCTTATTAAAGTTGAAAAATTCCCTTTCTGGACCTTCTATATTTATCATTAGAAGATTATCAATGTTTTCTATGCATAATCGGTTTCTAATGTTAGATCTTACAAGATTCAGTAGCAATCAACTGCGTGCATTGGGATGGTTGCACAATATTCAATAATGGAACACATTAACATTCTCTACGTGTTCTTGTAAACAAAACTTAGAAAAGCCGTTATTCCGCTGCTCGCTAGTATTTTTCCAAATATGTTTTTGCAAAAAAGCGAAAACTCTCTCGTTTCATTTTCGCAACTCTTTTCGCATTTTGCAAAAAATGCGACCGTATTTTAAACCCTGGCACAACTAGATGTTACAACAATCCTAAATATAAGTTTTTAACATTGTATGACAAATAGTTTTTGAGATATACAAGTTACATACATACGTACGTACAGACAGCACGGAAAAACATGTTAAAATAGACTTGCGGTCGATCAAAATCTGTTGTACATGCATTTATATGAACGTGCATGCTAGCGTACGATGCGATGCATCGCAAAAATTCTTAAAAATAAATTTTGGCGTAGTGAAAATCTGTTTTTTTGTCAAAATTTGACTCCCAAAATTTTTTGTGATCACATTACTTCCATATACTCCATACAAGGAAGTAATAAAAAATAAATAAATACTTACACACATTAAAACTCTAAAGTAGAGTATCCAGCTTCAACAATGGTTCCCAATGTACTGCTATTATTAACAATCTCCTAGATTTCAAGGAAATGAGCATCAGTACATAAAAAACATTTAATTTCCTAAATCAATCAATTTATATGAATGTAAGAACCTTCAGTTAAGGGTTTACATTTAAGTAATTATCAAAAAAGCAAATTATTCAGTGGCAGATCTAGGAGAAGAGAGCAGGGGCAGGGACATACCTGAAAAAATTTCTGGGAGGGTCCAAAAGATAAAAAAGGCAAAAATTTTCACAAAAAGGAGGGACTATATTTGGTATGTGGTGTTGTTTACATTTTGACATTTGTTTACATGTTTGATTTGGGGTTGGTTCTGGCTATCCTGAGCGGTGCACAGCGGGAGTGAAGTACCCTGCCAATGGTTGTTTAGTAGAGCTGAAGATTCCCGGTCGCCAGTCGCCACCTGGCGACTAAATTATTTTGTTTGGCCACCAGTTAATTCACATCCACGCGCCAAGTCATAGAGAATGATTTACGGGATTTTCCGTAGCCCCGTTAAAAATATTTTTTTTTAATTACCATAAAATACGCACTCCCCTCCTCAACGTTGAATGATCTTGATTTTTGCTGTCAAAAATACCCCCCCCCCTCCTCGCAGAAGCAAATAAAGTGCGTTTCTCAGACGGCCACTGGAATGAGTTCTCTGATGCTCCAACAAATCCGAGCAGCGCGGCGAATATCCCCCACCCTGAGGTCTTGAAGCAGGAGGAACAGAGGAATTCGGAGGTCTGCCTTCGGCGCGCCGGACTTTCTGTCATGCAGCGACAACACTTCCGCGCTGGCCGCTGTCAAAACAAATGAATGAAATAAAAAGAGGATTCTTTTTAGAATCATGGTAGAACCTTCTATACTGATTCGGTGCCGTTTACACAGTTGCAAAAATGCACTGATTTTTTAAAAAACCAGCTTTTTTGCATATATAAAACTACTATGTACATATTTTTTTTTGCGTGAGATTCAACAGAATTAGCGTAAATTAAGCAAAAATTTTCATAAACACAAAGCATTAATAGCAAAAGAAGAACAATTTTTTATTAATCCCAATTATAACCCCTCAAAATATTCGATTTTAAGTTGAAGTGAGGGGGAAGCTATAATCAGGTTTTTGTGGTACTTTCTTATGTGTGAAATCGCTTTCAAACTTGCCAATAGAACCGAAAAATAGTCATAACTGTCTACTTTTGTCTCTTGACGCTTCATAGACGAACGCTAGAGGGGATATATTTATTTTTACGTAGAAAACAAAGCGATGCTAGAAAGGGAGTCTTCTCTGCAGGACCGATCCCAGCGTGAGCATGTTGGTGCACAGCACGCGGGCGGTCAAGTTTAAGGGCGGCGGGGGAAAAATTAAATCAATGTTTGTAAAAAGAGGCACCCAATTTTTAATTTTCACGTGGACGGCCAACGGTCTAGAACAGGTTCTGCTTCTCCAAACAGGTTAAACCTAGGTTCAATGGTAGATTAAACTCCTTAACAACCATCTTTAAAATAAAACAAACCATATTAAAATCGGCTAATCCATTTGGGATCTATTTTGCCACACAGATATCCAACTTTTGGAAAAACACACGTATTTTAGTAAATCCTGGAATGAAAATTTAATAACTAAATTCATATTCTGAAAAAATTAAAGGACCCCTATGTGCCCTGCTTGCTCCTGTGATAATCGGGGTCTGATCATCACAGGATATTCAGTAGTCTTTCACTTAATTATAAACATTTTTTTCAGAAATTTGTACATAAATACACCTAAAATTAATTCTCAGATTTTAAATTTTGAAATAATTGAATACAACCTTAATTCACCAGCATTACTGTGATATTAAGATGCTGACATATTAAAAATATTTGTTTGTACAATGAGGGAAATTTACAATATACACACAATACTGTGTGGATAGATTTTAAATACATTTAAATTCATTTACATGGACAATATAATGGATAAATGTTGCTAATTTTTACCAATATCAGTTTTTATTTGCAATGTAATAATAATATGAATGATTAAGTATATTAGCATTAGAAAAAAATAGTATAAAAATATTTAAAAATAATTACTTGTTAATACTAAGAATACACTATAAATATTTCCAATTTTTACTTAAAATTGTGGAAACATTGAAAAGTTATTTGGGCTAAATAGTAACTTGCTACTAACACACAGGTTTATGACTTTAATGTTTTCACAATACTGAGTTACTATTGAAAACATCAAATCAGTAATGGAACTACTTCAGAAACATTTCCAATATATACCCAATATTGTGGATACATTTCATATGTTAGTTTAAATTCAATAGAAAAAACATTAGCATTATTTTGAGTCTTACCAGCAAATTGTATTCAATATTTGGGTTTCAATACATAAATTGCAGTTTCTTTTTCATTTTTTTTTTTGAAGGGGATTTCGCTTACATGAATATTTTTCGAATCTAATACAGAAAATTGATTTGACAGTTGGCGGCAATTGTATGCAAATGTACATAGAATATTTAATTACTATTAAAGCTTGTTAATACATTTTTTTTTCAGTGAAACAATTAATTACGGTAGCCGATACATAAACACGTTACAACTAACAACAGAATTGTTACGATTTTTAACCCTAACACAAGTGTTAGCAGCACAGTTATTTTTAAGACATTCTTATAAACAAATACCATTTAATACGTTATAATTATTTCGTCTTATATTAATCGAATCTGTGTTAAAATAAAACAAAAGTATAACACATACCAATTCAAAGCAAGCAAGCGAGTAGCTTGTTTTCTTCCCTTCCTCCATAGCTTGCTAAATAATGGCGGTCGGGTCGCTGTCGGTAGTCTCAGAACGGAAGTGCGCGCATGCTTAAATCTGCTCCTTGTTTTTCCTCCGATGAGGGAGGTATTTCGAGTCTTGGCCCAAGCACTGTTTCGGTTCAGTGTATCAATGGGTCAAATACAGGCGTTTGGCCCATGCACCTTGGACAGTTCAAATCCCAAGCACCGTTTTAGGATGAAATTTTTGGTACTGGCCCAATCAGTATCTGCAGTGGACATCCCATGCACCCTTTTAAGATGAAGTTTTGGATACTGGGCCAAGCTTTGCATTTCGTGTAACGATGAGAAGCCAATCAAACCGATCATCGCCCAAGGAAATGCCAATCATCCATTGCTACTAGGGAATTCATCCATGTGGTGAAAGGTTACCGGTGCACATGCATATATATATGTGCATGTTGAACATAGTACCTTCTCTTTTTAACGTCTGTAAAAAAGAAATTGGTATAAGATTTCTTTTTAATGATTTCAGGCAAAATTGAAGTCTGTGTTACACGGAAGAAAAGTAATGAAAGTAAGCAGACTATTCGATGTTAGTCACGGACTCATTTTTTTAACTTTATTCACTGTCGGAGTGCTTAAAACTACTCTAAAACTGCAAATAATTTTCCGTAAATTTTCAGGACTTGCCAGACTTAGGGAAAAAAAATCACTTTTCCAAAACTTGCAGTGTCCTTAATTTCTTTCTATTTTTAGTATCCATACAAGAAAGGGACAAAACAAAACATTTTAAAAAGACTTATTTTTATTATTGGCTGTCATCGCATTTGTAAAATATCTTAGATTTTATCCTAAATATATCTTAAATGATCTTAGATAATATGACATATCTTAAACAAATTAGCACTTTTTGCTGGTATATAGCTTTTCATGCCACTTCTGCAAGAGCTAGCTATACAGCATATTAAGCTGGTAAGCGTAAAAAAACATATAATAGCTTGTTAAGATAAGATACCTGCCTCCCCATGCTTTGGAAGTAGCTTGTACGGCTAATTAGCAATTTTTGCTGGTATATAGCTTTTCATGCTATTTCTGCTTGAGCTAGCTATAAAGCATATTAAGCTGGCAAGCATGAAAAAGCATATAATAGCTTGTTAAGGTACCTACCTTCCCATGCATTGGAAGAAGCTTGTACAGTTAATAAGCATGAAATGCTTGTATATAGCTTGTCATGCTATTGCTGTATAAGCTAGGAGTATAGCATATGGTGCTAGCTAGCATTGCATAGCAAAAAATAGCATGAAAATCTAGCAGACATAGCAAGAACTAGCAATAACTAGCTTGTTTTTGTTGCTGGTACTAGCATGGATTTTGGCTTGGGTTGATTGTGCTTGTGAATTTTGTACAGCTGATTTTTCAACTAAGTTCTAGAAGCAATAAAATTTGTGTTCCATCCTGACAAATGGACTCTACTAGATCCAACTGGACTTTAGAACGACGAACCCAGAAAACAAGCAGAGTGTTCTGCAACAATATTGTGTGAGAAATACAGCATTTTTGAAACCTTCTGTATTGAGCGGACTGTTATGAGCAAGCTATCGGCAGTTAGTGACGGAATATTTTACAGCTGATTGTTCGACGAAGTTGTAGAAGCAATAACGTTTGTGTGCTTTAACACCAACGTTTTTCATGTGTGTGACTTTGTACACCAACTAGACTTTAGAACGACGAACCCAGGAATTAGCAGAGTATTCTGCAACAATATGTACCAGTCAGAAATGTGAGAGAAAATATGTGTAACATACTTATGAGAGCTTGCAAAGAGATGTTAGATAGGATATTCATTTGTAGCATGACACCTCGCATTTGTCGTAAAAAATAAAAGACAGAATAACAACTTCGACCCAGCTTTTTAATCATCCTGTATAAATATAAGTGCTTAATCGTTTTTGCAAGCTTTATCGAAACGTTTCTTCATACATTCTTCATTATTAGAGTGTTTTTCAGAATATCGGACTTTGATTTCAAGTCCTTCAGCTCCTCTTTCCCTAAACACGAATGTTACTGGGTCGCCAGTAATGTAGTTCCTATTAGGATTGATTGTGTTAGTGAACGTAGAGAGTTTTGTTTATAGATGACAGCATTAGAAAACACCAATAACATGCCGGGTGTTCCAAAAATGGCCGGTATATTTGAAAAATCGATAAAAACTAAACGGGCAGCGATAGAAATAAACGGTTTGTTGCAATATGGTTGGAACAACAGTAAATTTTCAGGCAGACATACACAAAATTAGTTACAATTTTCAACAACATATGGCGCTGCAAGCGATTTGAAAGATGTAGAAGAAAACGCAGTCAGTGAGTTCGCCATTCTGTGAGTTCCGCCATTTCACAGCAAGCTTCATATCTGCGAACAGCACACGCTTACAGCAGAAAGACGACTTACAGAATGGCGAACTCACAGACTGCGTTTTCTTCTATATCTTTCAAATCGCCTGCAGCGCCATCTGTTGTTGAAAATTGTAACTAATTTTGAGTTCGTCTGCCTGAAAATTTACTGTTGTTCCAACCATATTGCAACAAACGGTTTATTTCTATTGCTGCCTGTTTGGTTTTTATCGATTTTTCAAATATACCGGTCATTTTTGGAACACCCAGTATATTTAATTCAAAACAGATCTTCACAAACATATTAAACTCGTTTTCTTCACCATATTTTCAGAACACAACCGTATTCGGATTCTTTTTTCACTTAAAACCGTTGGCACTCCCGAACAGAGAAACTTACCTCTTATGGAGTTTGATCGTGACGTAACATTCAAGTCCTTCAGCTCCTCTTTCCGTCAACACGAATGCGTCAGTAATGTGACCATATTATATACATATATATATTGTGGGATTGATATCCTACGCGGCCAACGACCGCAGCGCCAGTGTAGGTGAAACTACTGTTCCTGGAGTTCGGGGCAGACGTTTTATGGATATTGGATATAAGCTGTAATTCTTTTCTTTTCTTTCTTCTTCCTTTTTTTCTTTTTTCTTTTTTTCAATTGTAAATAAAATGTCATATATTTGAAAAATAAACTATAATTACCTAGTATATACCATTTAATGCTGTTAATACCGTTAATGCTGTTTAATGTTAATATTTCGAGAAATGTTGTTTTTTAGGTAAACGTATCGAATTCCTAAGTCACATCATTGAATATGGCAAATTATACCCTTCACTCTCTAAGACAGCTGCTGTTATTAATTTCCGAGAACCAACTAACCATGAAGACTGACAATCCTTTTTTGGCCTAGCAGGACGTTTTCGTAAGTTTATTTTGAATTTTTCAACAATTGTTCAACCTCTTTCTGATTTATTGAGAAAAAACACTGAATTTTACTTTGATGACCCTCAAAAAGAGGTTTCAGTCATCTTAAAATTTGTGCTCTTTGCTCAAAACCAGTCCTGCACATTTACGACCAAAATAGCGAAACAGAAATTCTTACAAATTCCAGTATCCACGGTTACCGTCGTGTTCTCCTACAAAAATCTATTACTCATGAGTTTCTTCATACAGTTTATTACAAGAGCAAAAAGACGGCTGATGCGGAAAAAATGTACTGCAGTTATGAGCTAGAAGTGTTAGCCATCATTCATGCCTTGAAAAATTTCGTATATACATCTTAGGTAAACGCTTATAATTGTCACAAACTGTAATGCTTTTAAAATGGCGATAAATAAAAACGACTTAACACCCGAATTGCTCGTTGGTCTTTACTGTTAAAGGATTTTGATTATGAGATTGAATAACTGTCTGGCGTTCATACTGATGCCTTAAGTTCCTTATTCCCAGTCATGGTGATCAGTAACCTAAGCCTTCTTGTGAAATATAAATCAAGAGCAAGAGCAAGATGAAGTGATATTAAAGAAATACTGAAAACTACTCACTATCAGAACTACTACACCAGAACAGATATACTCAAGAAATTTCGAGCTTCTAGTAGTTCCACATTCCACGCAGTCAGATATAGTAAAAGAATAACCTCAGAAAGGACATTTATCGTCTGCTAAAACCACAGCCGCTCTCAGACAAACTTACTAAATTCCAAAAATAAAAGTACATCAGTGGATTTTCTAATTGCATGTAGTGTATGCTGGTCAACAGCAAAAGAGGCCAGAAAGATTATTAAATCCCATAGCTAAAGAAAGTCTTCCACTTCACACGTACCATATACATCATTTAGGATCGTCAGAAACCATAAATTAAATATATGTTTTCGCGGTCATCGATTCTTTCACGAAATGTGCGTGATTGTACCCTCACCAAGTCCACTGATGCTTATGAAGTTACATCCGAATTAGAGTCTCAAATATGCATTTTCGGAAATCCTTCAAATATAATCTCAGACAGAGGCTCTACATGTACCTCAAATATCTTCAATAACTACTGTACAAAGAAGAATATTCAACATATTTTGATAACTACAGAAACTCCCAAAACCAAAGATTAGGTAGAGCACCTTAACACTGCCATCATTTCCGTTTTGGCAAAGCTTTCCATTGAGAATCCCTCCAAGTAGTGTTTATCGTTTTGTACGTACAACAAACAAGTTATTAATTGCATTTCACATAGCCACACTTCTCCATTCGAACTGATGCTCGGTACGAAGATACGCTTTTACCACGATATAAAAATTCAAGATGTGAGTAACGCAAAAGTTCAAGCTAAATTTAACGGCTCACGTAATGCTTACACACTGAAGCGAAACAGCAAATTTTGAAAGTGCATAATGTAATGCCCGTATTGCCGATTGTGGGATTGATACCCTACGCGACCAACAACCGCTGCGACAGTGTAGGTGCAACTAGTATTCGCAGAGTACGGGGCAGACAGCTTATGGATATTGGAGTAAGAGCGAAGACTTCTGTAAACTGTTTTCTTTTAAGAATTGTCATATGTTTGTAAAATAAACTATAATAACCTAGTATAAGCCGTTTAGTGCTGTCATCGCCTAAAAATGTATTTATATATATATATACATATATGTGTGTGTGTGTGTGTGCAGATAGATAGATAGACATATATATATGTGTGTGTGTGTGTGTAACATATAAAATTAAACATCCTCTCAAAATTCAAAATTTCTATTTGCATGCTTCAAAATTCTTTAGGGCGTAGTTACTTTCGTTTTAAACAAAGGATTTGTATCAAGATCTAAATCTAATTCAAACGCAATTAATATATCTCCCCTCTTACTCACGGTCTTTTGGCACCACACCTCGCAAAAATTTCCTAAGGCTAGCAGACCAGCGCATATTAATAACCAATAAATGCACCTCTTTTGGAACATGTGATACTTTATAGAACACGTGATCCGAGGTTATATATTTTGAAACGCAGCTCGGAGAAGAGCTTTTTCGTGATTTCAGTCGCCATGTAAAATTGTTTGAAAATTAAATAAAAATATGTCTTCGTAATCCCGGAGTGGTTCATTCCGTAAAACAGCCTCAGCCCAAGTACATCGTCCTGCCTCTACGCCGTGCGGACTCTAGCGGTGGTCCTCCGACCGCGAGACCCCGATGCTGGAATATTGCGCTCAACCCGACGTGATAGTATAAGAACCGATCCTGCCCAGCACCACAGTCCGCGAAGTCTCGTTCCACCCTGGGCAAGCCACGACAACAACCTTCCCGTACCCGTGATGATGTTTCATGAGTCGGCAGGGATATAAGTTCCTGTGGGCGCTGTGCTTCAGTGCAGATGTTAAGTCTATCAACACTATTCTTCTTTGGGAGAAATTGAAATGATGTCACTTCGTTTTTTATGCTTCCTTTGGGTATTGTGATCTTTTCGTATAGCAGTGAAAAATAAAAAAAAAGTCTTCAAGTGCGTCACTTGTGTGTATGCTCCGCAAGAAAAACCACAAAGTTTCGCTCAGACTTCCACAATAATCTTCGGCATTAATGTTCCGTTGTCTGGACAAGTGAATTTATTTCCGTCGAAGTGCTTATACATAAGTTGCACATGTTTACCCAGACGGATAGTCTCCACCTCTAATCTCCTTAGTGTAAAGAAGGAAAGAAAAAATAATGTCCACTTTGTGAAACTTATTATAGGTTTGCGGGGTTTCTTTTGATTTTGATTTATTATTTTTTGTGTGGCGAAGTAAGCAGCTTTTATTTTTAAAATATAGAGAATTATTCTTATCAATACATACGATATACATGTTGATATTATTTTGAACATTTAATATATAGCAGCTGAGAAAAATTTTGATATTATAGTTTGATTATTTTGTGGTATATTAAAAGTAATAAGGTGTGAAAAGTTAATTATTTTTATTGAGTATTTTGATTACTATAGTTCATTATAGTTTGTTTAAGAATTAAAAATGAATATACTATGGAAACGAAATTCAAACTAGGATCATTGATAAAAATAAAGTGTACGGTATTTTCTTTAGTGTTCTATATGTGATAATTTTTATTTTGAAAGTGTAAAACTGTTGTGTAGAATGGAAGTTTTTATTTTGAAAATGTGTGGGATGTATAAAATTATTAAATCTCAATATAGCCACATAAGACGTGGAAGTGCTCAGATTGTTTATTGTGCCAACGATCAATTGAGGAATTAAATGAGACTTGAGAAGTTTTACTATATCTTTTTTTTATATGACGGTATTTAAATAAAACTTCAGGTCCTGTATTGCCTGATATTTGGATAAAGAAGATTTGGTTTAAAAGTTTCTGTTGTAGTGAACTTTGATTTTTTTGAAGCAAACAATCATTACTTTTAGTGCCTTGGATTAAATGAAACGAATTTTGGGAATTTCATGTTGATATCAAATATTTTATATCCTAGGAATGAGTTTTGGTTTGCTAAGTTCGATTTTTGAGCAAAATAAATAAATAAATATGCGTTTACATTTCCAAGTATTATTTGAATATTTTAATCATTATTCGAGTCTATAATAAAAAAAAATATTTTGTTTATTGGAACTTTTATATTGGTACAAATAATCCAAATATTTACATTGAATTTTTATTTTGTTCTTTATTAGTCGAGGGTTATTGCTCTTATAGTATCTTGATTTGTATGCGTGAACTCCGTTCCCATTTGAACGCTTCCATAATTTTATTTTTTAGTGTTATTTGTATTGTTGTTTACTATACATTTAATAGCTAGTATAGTTTGTGTTTTTGACTGCTATGCCAATATTTTAAGATCTTACCTCTAAACGACAATAGTTTTCTTTTGTAAGGTAGCAGGGAAACAGTGATAAATAATAATGTTTGAGGGTTATTTTCAAGAAAGCCCACTATCATCAAGAAAGATCACAGTAAGCGTTTCGCCATCTCTTTAGAGAGTTATTAGGAATTAATGAATTAATTCCATTTTCTGTCACAATTCTGTAAATTACGATATTATAACTCACCCGATAAATTCAAATTATATCACGAAGAATGACAATTTTAAAATCTCGGATTCCTATTTATATTTGAAAAAAAAAATATGCCCAACATCACTTGACTTCACATTAGGTGATTAAACATTGCGTTTTGTTTATCAATAATATAAAATGAGAAAAAAAATATAAAATGAAAAAAAATTGTGTGTGTATTTTTTTGGATCTGAGAATTAAACTCTCGATTTTGACCAAAATCTAAATCTTTTATCTTTTGTAATTTCTCTCTTTCTTGAAGCTTCTGTCCTATCACCCCCTCTAAATTTAGTTTTGGAAGTCATCCCAATTAGCTGTAAATTTTGCTACTCATTTTTTTAAAACTTCAGTCACCATCGGTGCTAATTAACAAAAAGATGTAGAGAACCCGTCAATGCCGAAAGACTTTTTTGGGATGGCCACTTCTTAACCCCCTATTCGTTTTTTTATAAAACTTCCACAGGTATGACGAATGCCCCCTTCCTTTTTGCATCTTGTCCTTCAAGGGATGTCATTTTTTAGACTGCCATATCCTGTAGGAAGAATGAGTTGGTCCACTAAGGCTGTTCCTCCCTATTTGTCAATGTGTACTGTAGGAAGGCAGCTAACCACTTTTTTTTTCACAAACAACGACACCCCCCCCCTATCTCTTTAAGATTAGAGGTTAAGAAGAATCTCGAAATTATGAAGCTAGGCTTACACACATGCAAACACATAACTTGATAACAAAACCGCACCCCCTCCCAAGTTGAATCAGACGAGTTTAATAAATAATAAAGGAAACAATTTGAAAATAATGCTAGCAAATATGTTAAAAAGAGAAGAAAGTAAATAAACGAAATAAAAAATACTGAGAGTTAGAGTATATAAAGAGAAGAAAAAAAATGAGAATAAATATTGAAAAGGAGGAGTCAGAAGTTTGAAGTAATACAGTCGGGCGATCCGATATTCATTTATTTCATGTGATGTGATATTTAATGTATTTTAGGCGATCCGATGTTTTTGTATTTATGTAATATTTTATATGTTGGAAATTCATACTATTGAAAGAGGAGAATATAGAATAATTTTTTATTTATTTTTATTGCGAAAATTTATAATCATATTTTAATTGTTAATATTTTTAGTATTGCTATATTTTCTTAAAAGAACTTTTTCCATTTTTGAAGAACGATATGCTGATATTTTGTTTTAGAAAACTTCACGAAATTTCTGTGTTTTCAAATGTAAATAAGTAAGTTGTGTTTTAAGACATTAAGAAAAATAGACTGAATGCAAAGATTGGTCAGATTTGCTTAAGGACTCTCCTAATGTGGCTTAATTTTCTTTTGTGTTATTTTTGTAATTTCGTCAGATTTTTGAGTAATTTTAATGTTTCTTTTTTTGAGCTCAGTTTTATTTTACAAATGTAACTCAAATTTATCGCAGGGCACGTGCTTTATAAGTACTAAATTTTTAACACTTTCTTCCAAATTTCTTACTACACCCTTTTCCTTGCTCTGCTGAGTGAGTCTGCCCTCTAATGCAGGCATTGGTGGTCAGCCTCTTCTCAGACGGGGGAGATATTCTGTAACATATACAATTAAACATCCTCTCAAAATTGAAAATTTCTATTTGCTTGCTTCAAAATTTTTAGGGCGTAGAAACTTTCGTTTTAAACAAAGGATTTGTATCAGGATCTAAATCTAATTGAAACGCAATTAATATATCTTCCCTCTTTCTCACGGTCTTCTGGCACCACACCTCGCAAGAATTTCCTAAGGCTAGCAGAACCGGGCATATTAATAACCAATAAATACGCCTCTTTTGGAACATGTGATACTTTATAGAACACGTGATTCGCGGTTATATATTTTGAAATGCAGCTCGGAGAAGAGCTTTTTCGTGACTTCAGTGGCCAAGGAAAATTGTGTGAAAATTAAATAAAAATATGTCTTCGTAATCCCGGAGTGGTTCATTCCCTACAACAGCCTCAGCCCGAGCCGCTCCTGGACAGCACCACGGTCCGCGAAGTCTCGTTCCACCCTGGGCAAGCCACGACAACAACCTTCCCGTACCCGTGATGATATTACATGTATATATATAGAGAGAGAGATAAATAAATAAATTAAAAAGTACTTTTTTATTAGTTTATATATTTGACTATAAATTGTGCTCAGCTTCCTACATATATATATATATATATATATATATATATATGTAGGAAGCTGAGCACAATTTATAGTCAAATAAATAAACAAACTAATAAAAAAGTACTTTTTAATGATCAAATAAGCCCTTTTGGCTAATACAGCACTTATGCTATTCACACACTAAAAATCTATAGAACAACCCACTAACTTATTATATTTTTACGTAGTTAGTAATTTCTGTGGGTGCAACTTTTTTGCAATGCATTTTCAGATCATGAAATGTCTCGTTTTAAATAAATCCAGTGAGTTTATTGCAGTCAGTGACTAACCTGATTCCACAGATCTGCTGTGCTGACAGTTCTGTCGTCCTCGACTGAAACTTAGGTCATTTTCCCCAAAGCTTCATATATTCTGCAGCACTGGATCTTTTATTTGGACCTTCGTGATTTCCTACCTTTTCTACTTGGTAGCGATTGTTTGGCTTAACAACCGATACTCTATAAGTTCCGTGATAATTTTCTTTCAGCTTTAAGCCTGAACCCAATTGAGTTCTTTTGATTGCGACTAAATCACCAACTTTATACTTCTTTGATTCCTTTCTAGACTTATTAAACAGCGTCTTACTTTCTTCTTAAATTTTCATGATGTTTTTCCTCGCTTCTTCTCTTATATGTTCGCGTTCTTTCATCATGTAGTTCATATATTCATCTTCTAATATCTCCTTAATTCTCAAGTCATTCTTCTCTTTCATTTTAATTCCTATCAATAATTCAAAAGGCGTGAATTTCGTACTTCTTGTGGCAGAACTATTGATAATTCTCTGTAAGTTGGCTACGTACTTGTACCACTTTGAACTGTCTTTTTTAGAGAGTTTTGACAGGACTGGAATCAAGATTGCATGCGGCCTTTCTACCTGTCCATTCCTCCTAGGCAATCCGGTCGTTATCTTTATGTGTTCAATACTTTACTCTGCACAATATTCTTCAAATTCTTTAGATGTGAATGCAGACCCCCTTGTCTGATATTAATCTTGAAGAATTACCGAGCGCTACTTGTATTTTCAGTTTGTCTATGACTTCTTTGGCTGACGTAGACTTAACAGGATAAAAACATATAAACTTCGTGAAAGCATCTGTTACTGTGAAAATATACTGATATCTTTAGTCTGTAGATGGCAATGAGCCAATGTGATCAATATGGTAGGTGCTTAAGGGCAAGTTTTCTTTTGGAATTCGATTCAAAAATCCTTCGGCTTTACCGCGTTTACCATTGTGTAAAATGCTGTCAATACAGTTTGCTATTACCATCTCGACTTGTTTTCTCATTTTGGAATATAGAACTCTTGCTTTACTAATTCTTCTGCTTTGGAGACAGAAAAGTGACCTCTGTTATGCCTCTTTGTAATGATTTCATTTTGCATTTCCTCAGGTTCTACTAGCAACTCTCTTCCATTTTCCCACTTACGCCCCACAACGCACTATTTTTAAGGAAGTAACCGTTTTCTTCTCCCTTGTCAAGTAAGGTTTTTATTGCTTTTATATATGTTCATACTGCTCTTGTGAAGTGATAATTCTGGCTGTTAACCCATCTAAAGATCTAGTGATGATCAGACCAGTGTTTCGACACAGTGCATCTACACGTTTCATTCCATCTGCTGTTGATGTTCCATTTCAAAATCAAAGTCTTCTAGGAATAGAACCCATCTGGAAACTCTTGCCGCTAATTTATTTTTGTTCTACGTTTTCTGAAATGCCTGACAATCAGTAATGATCTTGAATTTTGAACCTAGCAGATAGTTTCTGAATTTTTTTAGGGCTTCGATTATTGCGAGTACCTCTAATTCATAACTCATATACTTTTCTTGTTGCGTAGTTCTCTTCTTACTCATATATTGTGTAGGATAAAAGTTTTCATCATCTCCTTTCTGTAGTAATACGGCACCAAAACCATGGCTGCTTGCGTCAGTGTGCAATTCTAACGGAGATCCTTGTTTGAACAAATGTAATACTGGCTTTTGGGACATTTCATTCAATTTATTAAATGCTGCTTCTTGTTCAGGACCAAACTTAAATGTGGAGCCTTTTCGTAGTAGATCACTCAATGGTCTGACTATCTGGGCATACTTGGGAATAAACTTGCGAAAATATCCACTTAACGCTAAAAATGACTGAACTTAATTGTTTTAGGTTGAGGAAACCTTTGAACGTCTAATGACTTATTGGGTGAATGTTGTATCATTCCGTCTTCAACGACATAACCGAAAAATTGAACTTTTCTTTTCAAAAACTGGCACTTTTTAAAATTGATGTCCAACCCGTATTCAGAGGCAACAGTCAGCACTCTCTTTAACTTTTCAATTCCTTCCTCTTCATCTTGGGATGGAATAATTATGCCATCCATGTAAATAACAATAGTATTATCACGCAGCAACTTCCTGAAAACTTTATTTATAAATCGTTGAAATTGACTTGGTGAAGTTCTTAACCCGAAAGTACATTTTAAAAATTCATATTCCCCATTATGTGTTACAAATCCAGTATATTTTCTGCTCTTCTCATCTATTTCGGCGTGGAAAAATCCGTTTTTCGGATCTAAAGTTGTAAAAACTTTCGACTTCTCCAAGTGATCTAATACGTCTTCAATTAATGACAAAGGAAACGGTCTTTAACGATCTTCCGATTTAATTTCCAGTAATCTACACACAACCTATACGAATTATCTTTTTTTTTTGCATAACGCCACTGGTGCAGCATAATCAGAACAACTAGGTCTAATTATCCCATCCATTAACCATTGATGAATTTGATATTCTATTATTTTTTGTTCTTTCAAAGGAAATCTTCGTGAACGCTCGCTCACAAGTATATCGTCAGTTAAAATTATGCTCATCTTCAGTTCAGAAGTCTTCGTTTTTCTTGTTTTGTAATCTGTGATTAACTTCCTGATTTCTTCTTTATAATCTATTTTAATCAAATGACTCAAATCTATTTCTTCAGAGCTTACAACTTCGGATAGATTAATCAAAAAATTTTTTTCTGGTAACCCTTCATTTTCAAATTCTTTCCGATTGCTCTCAAGGAAAACTTGATTTTCATGTAAGACCTTGTTTACACTACTCTCGTGATTTATATAAGATGTTTTTATACAAGTATTTTCGCTTGAATCCGTTTCATTAGGCGAATATTGATGCGTCAACAGTTCATTTATTTGAAAAGCGTTTTTATTTTCAATACTCTTAATTCTAGGCGATTCTTTATATCCAGTTACAAATTCCTTCACTACTTTAATGTAGCCGATCCAAACATTTTCAAGCTTGCCTAATCCATTTAATCCATTTTCATCGATAGACAAATTTAATTTGCTGATTACTCCGACTCCTAAAGCAATTAATGTGCGAGAACTTTCATAACGAAAACATTAGCAGAAATTGTATTATTATCAATACACAATTCCGTTGGAAAATAACCTAATAGTTGTACTACTTCTTTGGCAATACCTGATATTTTTGCATCATAAGAAAATAGTTTTGGAGAGTCAATTTTTATATAAGTTTCATAATTCACAAGGTTCAATTCGTATCCAGTATCGATCAAACATCTTGCCTTCTTGCCGTTAATTTGAATATATTTTTCCACCCTATTAGAATTTGAGGTAGAGTTATAGAAGTTCGCTTCCTTTTTGGTATGTGAAGTGGATACTTGGTTGAAATGTTTATTTTGTCGAGAATCATGGCGGGAAACTTGGAAATCATTGAGAAGCGGCATGGCCTTAGAGATTACAGGCGAAGAACTTAATTTTTGATATGTCCCTATTTTTTATTGCACAGTCGGCATTTGAATTATTCGCGGTATTTGAATATCTAGATTTATTATTATTTTGGACACTATTAGAATACGTTTCATTGTCCGATTCTTTCATGGTCGATCTTTTATTAGTCATTTCACAATTATTTGAACTTCGATTAATACCCTTCTAGAAACTGCGCCTTGCGGCTTGATAATCGCCTAGCTTGTTTACTAACACATCAACTTTTTTAATACTTGGGATGTCATTAACCCTTTGAGGCGCAACCCTTTCCCAATGCTGAAAAAAGGGCAGCCGTTGCCATCGCTCGACTTAACTATCAGCAAGATGGCGGACGATCGAAATGAGAGACCCCTTTTTGACGCAATTTTTTATGGCTGTGCGCACAGCCAGCTGCGTCAAAAAAGGGGTCTCTAGATCTGTGGCACGCGATGAACGTTTCGATCGTCCGCCATCTTGCTGGTAGTTAAGTCGAGCGATGGCAAAGTCTGCCCTTTTTTCAGCATTGGGCAATCGATCCAGCTGTTTTCGCATTCTTCCATTTTCCAGCAGATGACAGTGCGGTTAAAAATAATCTTGACCATTTTTTTTACGGGAAGTGACGTGCTAAAAAGTAAAGGATTCTCGGTGAGCTATGTCACCCGCAACTATTTTTATAGAAATCCAATCTATTCTTCGTGACTGGCAACAGTCAAAACATCAGAGTTTGGTGATCTCAGAGCGGGACCACTGCGCGTTAAAGGGTTAAAGAAATGTTCTTGTATGTCATATGGCAAACTGTGTTTTATGCGATCCGTTACAATTACTTCCTTCAAATTATCAAAGTCGCCAACTTCCATACCGTCAACCCCACTAAAAATAATCTTAAGATTTTCTTCAGAAAATGCCATATTCTTCAGACATTCTGCAGAAATTTTATGATAATTTAGAGATTGAATCTTATCTTCAAAATATCTGCAGATTGTTAACAGACATTTTGCAGACATTTTGAATATCTTAAAACGACAGACATTTCTCTTAAGATTTTCTTAAGAATCTAAAGACAAATTCGCAGATTCAACTTTATCTTCAAAATATCTGTAGATTATTTTTGCAGATCTCGGAATTTATCAGCAGACATTCTACAGAAAGATTACAATTTTAAGAAAAAATTGAAAATAGTTAAATTTTAGTTTTGAAAATTCTGCAGAAAAAGATATACTACACGGGTTTGAGTTTTTTGGCGTAATTCTGCAATAATATTTTAATTTGTGCTTTTTATCTAACATAACTTATGCTATTTCTTATGAATAAGATATTATTACGACATTAAATATTTTAATGGATGTGTAATTTTATATCAGTCATAATAGTTTGAGGTTGAAAAAATAAATAATGCGAATTTGAAAGATTTACTTATATTTTTCGTTTCATATCGTGTATACCATACAAAACTTTATAGAATGCAATATCTTTTATAAATATAAATCTGATAAAGATATAAATTCATCGTTAATTAAGTGGACTGAATTTTTTTATTTTATTATTAATAAATAAAAGGTAGGATAAATAAAAGGAATTAATGTAATATTAAAAGCTTTTCACAAAATGCTAGTGCAGCATTTCACAATAAAAATGAAAACCTATAAAAATTGTCACGATGCTACATTCTCGCTTCATCTGTCCCTTTTATTATTTATTCCTGGAAATACTTTTTCTAAAGTCGAACCGTACTGTTTGCATTAAATTATACTACTGTGTATGCTTGGGTTCAATGAAAGCGACATTGGACTTCATTTCCCTAAAGAATAAATCACCAAAACTATTTTTCATTTTTTTGTTCATTAAATGTGAATCTGCAAATCATTAGCTTTAAAATAAAACAAAAAGTATGTCGATACGATAGTTAAAAATAATGTTATAATTAGTTCTAAAATGTAAACAAACACGCGACTACTCTACAGAAGATTCGACTAAATCGAATGTAGTCGAATAATCGAACTTCCTTCGTTTGTCATCGATTCGCTTGTTTACCTCGTCCGTCGTAGAACAACGTGGAAAATGCTTTCGCGTTAACGTGTTCATTATGTTTTCACCCTTTTTATTTTAATTTAGTTTATTATTTAATCTTTTTATGCTATTTTCACAATGAAGTACCGAATTAAGGTAATGCAATACACCTATCTGATTCATCGGGATCGACCATCGGAAATAATCATGCTAGGCCTTCGAACCGTGCCATTAGCACACAAGCTGTTTTTCTTACTAAAATTTTTTAATTAATAATGTACGCAAGATGTATTTAAAATTGCATGTGTACTTTGATCTTGATCCATAAAAATTTAAATTTCTTCCAGAACTTGAATTAAAGCTTTTTTATTTTAATTTTTAAATTTTGCCTTTATCTTTCTAAGAAACATTTCGGACTTGCTTGAAATAGATCAAATTTTTGGCTTTTAGCTTCAAGGAATGATTTTGGTAATATCTTTTCAAATTTCACGCGTAATTTATATTGTAAGCATGTATTTGAATCACTGCCAATCAGTGGCGTAGCCAGAAATTTTTCATGCGGGGAATTACGACTACTTACTGCAACTCATACACATGTATACATGTGTGGGATAACTTAGTGAAAAATATGCATTTCGTATGGCAAAAAATTCATCATGGAGGGGGGGGTTATGACCCCCCTAACCCTGACATTGCTACGCCGCTGCTGCCAGTATAATAAAAATGCCTTATGAGCTGCTAGGCACAGTAGCGGATCCAGGGGAAGGACTAGGGGGCTTCAGCCCCCCCCAAAAAGAGATTGCTCAAGGGTAACATTCTGCTTTATTATACACTTAAAATAGCTAAAATGATCATATTTTATTACTTGGCCCCTCCCAAAAGCCTAATACATTGGTTTAGACTAAAATTTTGATTTATAGTACATTTTAATTGGGTGAAATAAGCTTTTTAAAAAATTTAGCCCCTCCCAAAAAAATTCTGGATCCGCCACTGGCTGGGCAAACCTAGATGAAAGGCAAAACTATATGCGAACTCCAATACTAAAAACCTTATTGAAAAAAATGCTGTGTCCCTCAAGAATAATTAAAGTAAGAAAAGTTTAAGTTGGGACGTACTACCACAGTGGTAGCGATCTCCCTGAGGCTTTTTAATAACATTTAATTTTATTTAAATTAATATGTACAAATAATTTTCTGAACGTATACAAGGCCTTACCATGGCACAGTGATTATGTTACTGGAAATGGTAGACGGGCGAAGTGTGGAGGTCTCCAGTTCAGGTCCCATGGCCCGTCAGTCAACCTAACCGTTTGCAGTTTTCTGTGGTTTTCTCCGCAACTTAGCTTAAATACGGGCTAAGAACCCTTAAAAAGACCCCCGCGGAAGGTACCCCCCTATAGGCCTAATCCCTCGAGCATATATTTGGCCTTAATCCCACAACAGTACACACACTGAACATTTGCCAAGTACAAACTCCGTTTGCATTTTTCTACATTATCTGTCTTCATCTAGCTGCCCTCTCGATTCCAAAGTCATCTTTTCTCTGGACATCAAACTACAAAATAAGGTAACACTGACCGAAAAACAGTCGTCATGATATTGAGTTATGCATAGTGATCTGACCGTAACACAGGAGGATGCTATACTGCAACGGGTTGAAGAAACGCCCAAGGAAAACACATTCACACTAGTCAATGAACCGAAATAGGATAGAGACCCTCGAACGCTGGTCAGTAAATGTGTTGGCCGCCATACTCGGGGATCGCCTGCTTAGACATATTTCTTGTGGAGCTCTTTTGTGACTGCACCAACAGACATAGTTACTCTGGATACTGCCTGTACTTCATTGCAAACTGTGTACTGTGTTAACTGAAAATTGTGAAATTTTAAACAATAATTGTGAAAATTATTTTCTACTCTTCCTAAAAGGAAAAAAAAAAAACTTCAGGCATTAAAGAAGATCTAAAATATATCTCAATGCGATCTAAGAAGACCTCAATGTAATACTTTGTTACATTTTTATATGATAAATAAAAAATATGCATTTTAAAATAATGGATACTTAAGCTTTTTCATAAGGTAAGGGCAGAAAGTTTTCATTTTCTGTTTTGGACCTCTATTTAACGAACAAAATTATCGACCCCAATGAATTCGTTAAATTGGTGTTCAACTGTCTCATTAAAATGCAAATTTTCTGATAATTCTTTATTTAGTTGTTATTTCAATTTTTTAAATTCTCAAAACAGATTTTTCGAACTCGTGTTAGAAATTCAAAATGTTCTATGTGCTTCAAATTTTGTTGAAACTTACTATATTTGGATTAAAAGATCATTCATGAATGTTCAAATTGTTCGAATTTTCCAGATAATTGAGGCTTCTCAATTTTCCTATTATCTAAAATTATATATTCATCTGAGGTTCTACAACAAAATGTACTTTTTAAAAGTAAATATTCTTATTTAGAAGTGATGACAGCAATGCATACAACTTTAAATAATAATTAAAACACAATTTCACCATTTTTATTTAGTTATTTTTACAAGACTTAAAATGTTATTTTCGCAATGGTTTTTCAGTACTTATGTAGGTACTATCCTGTTGGTCTGCCAAGACGAGTGATTGGCAACAGTTTCCCAACACATTTGACAAAAAAAAGTTTTGTGGGAATGACCTCCGAGATAAAACGTTACCAGTTTTTCAAAATGATTTGTGAAACTCAAAAAGCTCCATGCACATTATAATTTTTGGATATTACTGAACTGTGATAAACAAAAAATCATTCGTGATTGTTTGAGTATAATTTAGAATTAGTTTTATTTGGTTGTTTATGAAAGCCTATTTTTTTATATTTTTGTATTTTTAGTTTATATTTTGCCAAAAATTATATGTATACCAAAATGACTTTTCTTTACTAAATTTTCAATTGTGAAAATAGAAAACTAACTTCAGTTGTGGCTACAAAAAGCTGGCTTTAAAAAAAAGGTATATATATGATTGTTACAGTGAAAACCCGAAATTAGTCAAAACCCGAGTTAACTAGGCAAAACGCGTTCTGACTGACAGCGCTCGGGAAAACCCGTTTTATTCGGGTAGCGGTAGAACATTTTCGAGGGTCCCCTACAGCGGAGTCCGGACCCACTGATGTTTATTTTGTGTCTCGCAAAGGGCCAGCATTAGCATATTTTCCAGGGGGCCCCTTAAAGCGATGGCCAGACTCACTGATGTTTTTTTGGATCTCGCAAAGAGCCAGCGTTAGCATATTTTCCAGGGGAACCCCCTAAAGCGATGGGCGGACCCACTGATGTTTTTTAATGTCTCGCAAAGAGCCAGTGTTAGCATATTTTCCAGGGGGGTCCCGTAAAGCGATGGCCGGACCCACTGATGTTGTTTTGGTCTCGCAAATGGCCAGCGTTATCATATTTTCGAGCGGGGAGCAAGATCCAATTTTTAGTGCATGAAGCATTAACATTCCGGAATTCACTGGGGAAAACGGGTTTCCTGAGCGCTGTCAGTCAAAATGCGTTTTGCCTAGTTAATTCAGGTTTTGCCTAACGCTTTCAGTTAGAACGCGTTTTCCCTAGTTAATTCGGGTTTTGACTGATTTCGGGTTTTAACTGTAACATATTTATATATATATATATATATATGTAATGTATAAAAAGGTAATTTGGGTTTTACTAGTTTGGGTATTGTTCAAGCGGGTACTTTCACTGTAAGTTTTGCTTTTCTGTCTTACTTGCCACGCACGCTCTGGAGCTGTGTTTTATTTATTTTGTTATTTGTCAGACACCAAATCCTCGATTCTGTGTACTTTTTAGTGTACACGTGTCCCCACGCCTTTGTAGCCACGGATGCGGGTCATGTTGGTAAATGTGTGTGGTTCGATCAGAGATAAGAGAGAGGCGGAGTTATGTCTTCGCAAACCACGTGGTGTGGTAAGCGTAAATACTCCCGCACATCGAAAATCGAAGGACTTCTGCCACTGGAACTGCTTAATGAGTCCACGCTGAATCTTGTACCCGCCTCCCCTCCCCTCTTCTCATTCTAAATTGTAACTTAAATGTAATGTTCAATAAACCATATTACCTGCCTTAACTCTGAAGCTTTACTTGAAATATCTGACGTCTCATATACATATATATATATATATATATATATGTCAGAGGCAGAAATTGATGTGCATGAGACTTTTTTCTATAATATCATTAATTAGCATATTTTAATCATTTTCTTAACTCGGCAGTGCTCCTGCAGGGTATAATATACCTACTATGCTTTAGTTTTGGATGTGCCTTTCTAATTTCTTTTTGAAAATGGTTTAAACTTCCATGTAGCTGACTCTGTGGTCATAACCTTGAAGGGGAAAAGTTTGTTTTGAAGTTCAGGTTTTCAAATATCGCCACGTTGGGTGTGTCATACCCCTGCACGAGTACTTATGCTATTGTTTGAAGCTACCTTCAGTTTTTGATGTACTTTTATAACTTTTTTTTTAAACTGATGAGTTCTGGTACAACTAACTTTAAGATCATAACCTTGTAGGGGGAAGAAAACTGTGGTTGAATTTTTCAAATAGGTTTTTGAATATTGCCACACCAGGTATGCCACATCCTTTAGTACTTCTGCTATTATTCTGAGAGAGGCTCTGGTTCTGAGTATATAAACATTTTTTTATATGGTCCTTGAGAACTACTTATTAATGTAGGGTTACAATAATATTTATTTATTCATTTTTTTACCTCTTTGTGTATTGGTTTTATGGCAAAAAACATAAACACACTATTGGTATATGATATACCTTCACGAACAATCCCAGGTTAATTAAACTATTAAATGAACTTTGATTTAGTGTTTTTCGTAATCATCGACATTATGTCAATGTACAAAGTTTTATAGCATTTGGTTTCCAAAGTTTTTTATGCTCCATTGTCGCCTTAAAGAACAATAAAACTAAAATAGCTGGAAGCATATACATATACGTATTACAGGAAAATGGGATCTCTGAAATAACATGGTTTACATAAATTGTTCATTATAAGAGTTACATGTAGTGTTAACTGAAGTATTTTTTATAAATTATTTCAAATTATTGCAAATTTTTACCTATACCTTTACCCTTCTTTATTCATAGTATGATCTCATAACTTTAGCTATATTTTTAGCGGTCAGTTTTAATAGCTGACTTACTTTTATAATCAGAAGCTATGTGTGTTTTATCGGCTAAACAAAATAATTAAAATTATGTGATAAAATATGTATTCAAAGTAAAAAAACAAGGGTTGTTTTGTCCACTGGCATACTAAATATTTCAAGTTTCAAGAATAATATTTTTAAAAAAGTATAGATTTTTAGAAATATAAATGTGCATATGGACCCAACATCTGTGTAAAAATGGGGGCCTCACTACGGGAGCGGTTTCAAATGCATCCCCCATGTTATACCTGAATTTTTTTGCAGAAAGAGCTTATTGTCTTTGATTTGAGTACAAATAGTTGTATGCCTATAAGGTAAGTGATATTTGGTATTTATTTGCTCATTTATGTTCTTAAATATGTACATTCACTTAGATAACTTTTCTAAGTACTTAAAACAATTATAAGCACACATTTTTATTTCATATTTATTTTAAAATTGAAAAATGTGTACCTTGGGTATATTTTGACATTTTGAGCAATTGATTTTAATAGCTCACTTATGTTTTTAATTAAAATTTTTATATCTGTTTTTTTTCAATTAAACAAAAGAATCAAAATTACATGATAAAATAACTATTAGTAATCTAAAGTAAATTTAACAAGGGGGATTATCTCGCCACTGATATAACCAAAATTGAATATTTCAGTTTTCAAGTCTAATGTAAAATTAAAAAGTATGATAATATATTTTAAGAAATCTGAATATCTAAAGTGAAATGCAACATTTTAAAAAATGAACTGCCTGAAATTAGAATTGTTTAGTTTAAAACTACAATCTTTAAAATAACATATAATAATAATGCTGTAGAAAATCTTATTTGGCCCATTAAATTCTTAAGAATATCTGCAGAATAATACAGCTACTAAAAAAACTGCAGAAATTCTTAAGTTATTTGGCCCATTCAATTCTTAAGAAAATCTGCAGAATATATTCTGCAGATTTTCTTAAGAATTGAATGGGCCAAATAACTTAAGATTTTCTGCAGTTTTTTTTTAAAGAAAATCTTAAGATTATTTTTAGTGGGGAATCCACTGATCGAAATAGTTACGAAGCTCGAAAGCAAAATCTCGCCAATTGGCGGACTGTTGTTTCTTGCGAGAGTTAGTCTTGCGAAAACTTCTGCCGTTAACCTAAAACGCTTTAAAATAAGATTTTTCACGTGATCGTAATGATCTGCTAAGTGATCCGATTCTCTTGATATTATATTTACGAATTCTAATGGTAACAAACTTAAATTTTTAGGTATGTCTAATCGGCCGATTTGTTTTTCGAATAGTGCTAGATAAATACTAATATCTCCCGATCGGTCGAATCGCGTCATAATATTTTGCGGAGTTTGTTTTCTATTCTCATTATTAGACTCAAGCGGATTTTCTGTTATGGTTTCTCGTCTACAAGTAATTTCTAACCGTCGTAATTCAAATTCTCTTTCTTCCCTCTCTCTTTTGATTGCTATTTCTCTTTCTTCTCTTATAACCTCAAGGCGAGATTTAATAAAATCTTCATCACAATCCTTCGAGTCTTTAATTAACCTTAAAAGCGCAGGTACTTTTGTATTCGGCAGAACATTGATATCTAACTCTTCGCATAATGATAACAAATCACATTTCTTGACTTTCGTTAATTGTGTGTGATTAAGTCAAACCTGCGTGAAGGGTATCTGCCTAAGATGAGGAAAGCCTTGGTAGGAGGACTTTCTAAGGGGTTCTAACGCGTATTCACGTTACATCTGGAGAAAACCTACCAAAACTCCAGACCGTTAGATCGACGACCGCGCGATGGGACCCGAACCCGAGACCTTCACACTTCGGCCGTCTACCATTTTCAGTGGTATAAGCACTGTGCCATGGTGAGGCTGGCTTTCGTTAAGCAAGACATCTTTTCTTAATAAACTTCTTTTAAGATACAATAAAAATTTCTACTCACAGTTCCTTGGATTGCTCAATGATTCAACTGCATCAACAACATTACTCAACGTTAGTCCGTATATACCGTCAAAGAGCACCATTTGTACGAAGCTGAGCGCAATTTATAGTCAAATAAATAAGCAAACTAATAAAAAAATACTTTTTAATCATCAAATAAGCCATTTTGGCTAATACAGCACTTATGCTATTCACACACTCAAAATCCATAGAACAACCCACTAACTTTTTATATTTTCACGTAGTTAATAATGTTTGTGCGTGCAACTTTTTGCAATGCATTTTTAGATCATAAAATGTCTCGTTTTAAATAAAACCATTTATTGGAGTCAGTGACTACCCTGATCCCCCCCCCACACACACATACATATATTTATATATATGTAGGGTTCTATCGAGCCGCATGAAAAACTGTCATCCTACAAATTATTAAATCCATTTATTGGAGGGATAAGGCTGTTAGGTCTAGGGAATTTCATGAAAGTCTTAAAGAAAGAGGAAGCAAATTTAACAAACTTAACTTATTTATTATTTACAGGGTTAATTTACATTGAAAGATGGAAATAGAAGTGGGTCAGATATTTGCAATAGAATTGAGTTATTTAGTTTCCGGTTAAATATGAGGTTAAAATGATTTAAGAAGGAAATACAGGGTGTACAAAAAGTCCCTGATACATTTCAAAATTAAATATAAAATCAACTGATTGGGTTACGAGATTGCGGTTTGTACCAAAATGCTTCCTATGATGAAAAGTCTATTTTCTATATTTTTCTTAGCGTCTTTTCTGATTGCTTCTCTTTATTCTTCTCCGAACACAAATGGATCTTCTCTTCTTTTCAAGTCACTCGATGGCTTGGCAATCTTGGAATAATTTTTGATGTATTTCCTGAAATATCCGGTTAATCCCAAAAAGTTTTGAACAGCTTTAACAGTTTTGGGCTCAAGAAAGCTTTTTACAGCTAGTGTCTTCGCGTGAGATGGCCTGATAGTCCCATTTTCGACTAAATGGCCCAGAAATCCGACTCTTTTCCTCAAAAATTAACATTTCTGAAACTTTATTTCTAATCCGTATTTCCGCGCAGCTTCAAATACAATTTTGAGCTTTTCTAACCCTTCTTTTTCATCTTTGGCTAGAATAATAAGGTCATTCATGTCCATGTATGTAACCACAATTCCTTTCCGTGGGAGATCTCTAAAGATACTTGTTACATAAATCCTTGACTGGAAGACTCCTTGACTTGCACTAAGTCCAAAGGGTAACTTGTTAAATTCAAATTGTGCATCAGGAACAATGAACGACGTATACTTTCGACAGTCTTCTTCTACTTTGACATGGAAAAATCCGTTTCGAAGATCCAACGTAGTGTAAGCTTTGGCTTCTTGCAATGTTTCTAAAACATCTTCAAATAGAGGTAACGGAATATATCTTTTACCATCTTTTGATTGAACTTTCTATAATCGACGCACATGCTTAAGCTTCTATCCTTTTTTCTCACTAGAACTACTAGACTCGGGTACTCTGATGAACTGCAACGTATTATTCCCTCATTTAACCATTCGTCGATCTGTCTGTTGACTTCCTGTTTCTCAGAAAAGCCGACGAGGCGGTTGAAAAACTGGAATTTCATCTTTCAAAATGATTTTCATAGTAACATCTGTGCTAGGTGTCTTCTCAGGCTTGTTGTTTTCATTCATTTGTTTTAGTTCTTTCTTGATTCGCGAATCCTGAACATGACTTAACCCTCCGAGCGGCCTGGAGTTTGCCTAGTGATAACTTCAAAAAAGTTCCAGTGCATGGGATCTGTATCTCTCGAAAATGCACAAGAAAAACCTGCTTCCCCCCATTTCCGCATGGAAGGCGTGGGGAACAAGGTAATTAACAAACTGCCGACGTGACAGCCTACCTACCGCCTAATAAATTACTTTGTATTGTAGGAGCACATGTCCGGTGAATCTGACCAACTGGTCTCCCTCACCTCTTTCCCTCCTAAATACTCGGGAATCTACGCAACGTTGTAGGAAACCAAAGTTCTTTTCTCGGTGGCTTACATGTACACTCACCCAGAGCCAGATTTTTGTCTGATGAAGATTGGAAAAAGAGATATTTTGTTTTTTGTCCCCTCTCATAATGAGCAGGTAGAGAGAGTGACGCTTGTGCTCTAAAAATAGTAAAATTAGTGATTATCTTTTTACTATACTTCTTTATCTGAAAAATTTCTTTATAAAGCTTTAATAGAAATGAACGAAAAATAATATATCTAATGGGCCCCTTTCAAGATGAGGCCCTGGACACAGCCCCGATTTGGTCATGCGATAAGACCCCGTGCACATATTTTCAATAAAGTGTCCAATGTCAGATATATCCCATTTACCTGAACCTTATATAAGACGCTGTCCTTCATAAAATGTGCAAAGTTTTCCATATAATTATTATTATTTCTTCTTTTTTCGAACTGTGCATTTTTTCATAAAAGTTTATACAGTTAGTTAGGAAAGAGAAATAGGAAATTTGGCTTTAACTCGATCATTTTTGAAGTTGTAATGCAAAAAAATATGACAGTTAAAAAAAAAAAGAGAGAGAGAGTATAATGTACTTGAGTGTAGGGTAATAAAGCTTTCATTTAAATTATCTCAAGCGTGCGAGAAAAATAAAAATTAAAAATTCTTCGATGTTTCATTTAAAGGACTTGTTTAGTAAATTTGTTAAATGAAATATCTATATTAATCTTTGTTAGATAATAAACGTTTTTAAAGACCTTTATTTATGTTCTGCATATGCGAAAAAATTCCAAGAAAAATTAAGAGCACGAATCTGAGGAAGTAACACACCTAGGATTCATGCAGTCTGAGATTTTTACCTAAAAATTCCCAGTTGTTATTAATCTTATTAATGTAGCAAATCCAGAATATTTTGTCTCAAAGTGAAGTTGTTCATCTTTTATGTCCCACTAAAAAGCAGACCCGTAGCCAGATTTTCTATTCAGGGGGGCACCCTCTTTTTTTCAGGGGGGG
The DNA here is from genome assembly GCA_038373885.1 of Cheiracanthium punctorium. Lineage (NCBI taxonomy): Eukaryota > Metazoa > Arthropoda > Arachnida > Araneae > Cheiracanthiidae > Cheiracanthium > Cheiracanthium punctorium. The sequence continues at coordinate 561,657 of JAWZYV010008838.1, read as the reverse complement.
GCACCCTAACTTAAGTGGGGTGGTATCCTATATTTTTTTGAATGATAACATTTTTATCTATATTTCTCTTCATTAAATAATAGCATAAGTTTATAATTAAATAAATTCTGAAAAGTCCAAACGGCTTCCAAGAAGTAAAAGTTCCTTGGCTTAAACAGAATGGATTTAAAGTTGTCATCTTTGGATCATATTTGGAAGATGAGAACACAAAACAAAAATGACAGAGTATTACAAAGAAAAACTGTGTATATATAAAACTTTGATATAAAACTTTGATAACTTTACCTTATATACAAAAATTTTTCAAAGCATCTGCATTAAACTTTTTTTATATGAAATTTTCTAAGGGGGATGGGGCTCAGCCCCACCTGGCACCCCTTTGGCTACGGGCCTGTAAAAAAGTCCGTGTAGCACACAAAAGTGGGAGTTTTTCTCAGACATACAAAATGCTGTGGTCAAAAACTCTTTGGGGGACAACTTGCCATGATATTTATTTCACATCTATAATGTTAGACGATAGAACTTCCTGAAATATATGAGAAATCTGTGGCAGGTTAGCGACGCAAAGTCACTGAAGGTCACAAAAACACACATTTTCTTTTCCTTTTTTTTGTCATTTTTAAGGCTTAACGATAGCTTGCACCTTCAAGTTGCTAAGGCAAAAGAGGTGTCCTTTGAAAGACATGTATTAGAACTTATAAAAAAATGCATGTATAGTTGACGCAAGTTGAATGCGTTTTTAGATTTATAAGACCAAAATCTGAAAATTTTCGATTTTGACTGAAATTTGAAGTTTCATAAATTCTTGCTGCAGAAGTTTATTGAAAGTAATTCTTTTAGATCGTTTTTATGTGAATATATTGTATTATTTGAATGCTCAGCGCTTATACCAAGTTTTGCGCGCAAGATTAGGACCCACTGGCGCATTGACTTAAATTGAATTAAATGAATTTAATTCAATTTAAATTATCTATATTTAATAATTTTAGCGACTTAAGTTGCTAAATTTAAGCAGGGCCTGATTATGACCAACAGGGGCCCCGGACATTGATGAATTTTAGGGGCCCCATCCATGAATTTTTTTTTTATTTTTCAAAAAATTTTGATATAAAAGGAGACTATTTCAGAACATTTGAAATTGGGGGCCCTTTACAAAGTCCCGATTTTCCCATGCGATAATAAGGCTCTGAATTTAAGTATTTTTGGGGAAACGGGTGGATTTTCAAAATTTTAAGGTCGCCTACGTCTTCTCTCTATCATTTTGCGCATCTTTATGCAGTTAGAGGGAGTAATCAAAAGCGAAGCGCTGTTAATTTGTCAACGGTAATGGTTAAAAAAACATGAGTACAAATTTTTGTCAATTTTAAATGTATGACGTACAACTGGCGCCATTCCCACATGTAATCCAAAAAAAAAAAATCCTTCGGAATTGGACCACTGAAATGCTTAATATATATTAATCCTTATATCAATGCTTTATTTAGGCGAAAACAATTTATCCGTTTTAATATTCTTAAAAGAAGTAGAAGTTTAATAATTTCGAGAAGCTGTTTCAAACGATTTAAAATCGCAAAAATTTGCAAACATATTTAGATTATGCCTTATAATTTGTTAGAGTTAACCTTTTAACTCATTTGGAACGCTTTCCTTCTTAGAAAAAGTCTGCATTTTAAATTAAGCCTTTCTGCTTAATAATTTGAATTTTTTTTTTAATAGCCGAATACTGACAACTTAGCAGTACGGGACTGATTTATAGCTATTATGCCAGACTTGGGGATCGTCGAGAATCTTTTTTTCCCTAGAATTTGCACTCTTAAAAAAAAAAAAATCAGTTGGTTACCAAGAAATCTCTAGGAAACAATGATTCCATTACTTGTTACTTTCCGAACGTGTACCATGTAAGGAAAGTATTGTAATCATGAAAAAATTCGACTTCGAGACTTTGATGTATTTACACGTTTTGAGGTCTTCTGAATTCATTTATGCTGTTTTTACGAGATGTATGTATGTATGTGTGTGTGTGTGTGTGTGTCTCTCTGTGTGTGTGTATGTGTGTGTGTGTGTGTGTGTGTGTGTGTGTGTGTGTGTGTGTGTGTGTGTGTGTCTGTGTGTATGTGAGTGAACACGATAGCACGATAGCTCCTAAACGGATCATTCGATTGAGCTCAAATTGGACATACATGTTATAAACCACCGTTGAGAGACCGGTATTGATTTTGGTGTATATAGGACTTATAGTTTTTCTACAGGGTTACGACACAGATTTCTTTGATATTATAGTATATGGGAAGAAAGTCTTGAAAGTATGCTAGCGTTTAAATGGTGCATTCGTTTGAGTTTAAATTTGGTATATATGTTTGAATTATTCATCGATTAAAATTTATTTAAATGCTTGGTAATGATCTAATCGTAAGTCTTCGGAAAGTCGAGTGGAAGCATTCCAGATTTTTTTAGTATGGTGCCATAACTTTTCTTAGTATTACTACTAAATAAAGCCATGTTTGCCAATTGATTTACATGACTTTATTTAGCAGCAATACTAAGAAAAGTTAGAGCATCTTTGTTTCAAAGAGATTTCTTAGTAATCCAAAAAATTTTTTTTAGTGTAGGGCATCACCCAAAAGGATGTTATTTTCGGATCCGCAACTCTCGGCCGTATACCAGCCTATATACAGCTAGAGGAGCTGCGGACCCACAGATTTATCGTTCACGTTTGCGCCATGTACATATAGCGGTTTTTGATCAGCCGAGATGTGAAAACGTATCCTTTCACTTTCTGCACACCAGGTTATTACAACTCCTTAAAAATTTATTTTAGGATGAATAGGAAAAATTAAATTACTTAATTAACTAAAACATTTTTTCTAATTTATGTGTATTGAAAGAAGAAAGGGTTGTCACCCGATCGTTAACACTGCCAATATAGCTTTTGGGTCATCGTGTGACAATTGAGCTAGCTATGACAGCATATTTTAATATCCATAACGCTAGGTTCGAGTAAAAGCTTTCTCAATTTTTTCAGTTTCCGTATAGCTGGAATAATTTAAAATGCATGTGTAAAAAAAAAATCATTACTTTCTTCGTCGTGAAGAACTGATACGCAGCTAGTTATAACATGTTATGCATCTGTAAAAATAAATTACTTGAAATTCAAATTAAACATTTAATAATTTTGCGATTTCTCAAAATAATCAAACGAAAATCCCCACCTCTCTCTCCATGTGTTTATATATCATGGCTTTGATTTGCAACAGCGCTTCGATTTGAACTTCATATTTTAAACAATTACACTAAAATTAATATTTATTTTTAAATTTAGGTAATTGGAAATTTTATTTATTTACTTTTCGTCTATTTGGCAGCTTAGTTTAACGAATTGTTAAAGGAATCTCTATTCCCGTGTGATGAGCGGGTACATCAGCTAATATAGAATAAAAATAGAAATTAAAATCCGTATTGTTCAATTAAAAGCAGCAATAATAAAATAATAAATAGATGACAAACTGACGCTTTCGATGTGATCCGGTATACATTTAAATGCCTCGAAATCTAACATGAAAATTTTGGCTTTATACAAATTGCTCTGTTTCTGTGTATTTCTTTACGTACCAATTTCTTTAATTCTTTACAGGTTGAAAAGTTTTTCTAGCATGTATACATATTTACATAAATGAACTGACACACACACACCACACAACACCAAAACAACAACAAGAAATCTTGCAGTTCAATGTAGGAAGTTAGTTTTTCTGGAAAGATGTTGTAGTTAGGGTAAAACTAAGACAGTGGAGGATCCTGAAAAGTTTCAACGGCAGGAGGTAATATGCGAGAAATTTTGTAAGAAAAATGGATCTTCTTAAATTTAAAATTTTGATTAAATAATTCTTATCGTCTGAAACCAGGTTTAGGATGGTTGCTTTCATCACTCATTATTGAAAAGACGTTTTTGAGAAGATTCCTCTTCTCTTACATGTGTAATTTCTTAGCGTGGATCTTTGAACACTCCGCTAAACCGGCAGATTATTCAAAGACCCATGCTAGGTGAGCAGGGAAACCACACAGATCATAGAGTGTAATGTAGTGCATTTATTGCAAGCCTGCACTCAGGGTATTTGCCAATTCGGAATGCCTTGGTCGGAGGATTTTTTCAGGTGTTCTTCCGCGTCTTCACGAGACATCTAACGAAACCGCCCGAAACCCTAGACCGTTAGAGAGACAGCCGCGCGGTAGACCAGAACCCTCGACTTTTACTCTTCAGCCCTCTACCGTTTTCAGTCCCTTGTGCAATGGGCCATGATGGGACCGAGACCCACAGATCACAGAAAGGGAATCATCACCACTGAATCCAACTGGGATTTAATTTTATTTTATCTTACTTCTTTCACTGTTATTCACTAGTTCTTTCACTATTTATTTTATCTTTATCTTCTTTCACTGTTCTTTTGAACTAGTTATTTTAGTTTTGTTTTAATCTTTAGGACGGAATAGAGCTTCACTGATAAATTTGATCGCGCATTTAATCGTGTTACTTTTCTAGTAAAATCAAACTGAAACATCAATAACTGAGGACTAGTTTACAGCAATACAGTCTGGACACATGCTCAACTTTCCTCACTATTTTTAGGAGGGCCCAGTGTCACTTTGCTTAAATATTTACCTTACATTTCATTGTTTACAAATACTATAAGGACGTTTTGGCTTCTAACTATGTTTCAAGAATATTAATTTATCATTCCAATTTTAATGAACTAACGCATTATGTAGAAGTTGTCTTTATTTTATAACACCAGGCAGCTTCTACATAATGCATCAGGTCATTAAAATTGGAATGGGAAAAATAATAGTCCGGAAACATAGTTGGTTGCCAAAACGTCCTTATAGTAAGTATTATTGATGTAAACAATGAAATGTAACATAAACATTTAACCTAAGTGACATTGGACTCTCCTAAATATAGTGAGGGAAGTTGAGTACGTGTTCCGACTGTCTTGTAATTTAGTCCTCTGTTATTGACGTTTGATTTTCATTTTACTGGAAACTTAACGCGATTAAATGCGCAATAAAATGAAGCTGAAAATAGCAAAAAATTGCTTAAAAATGAGAGAACGGGTGGATTTTCAGATTTTTAAAATAGCGCAGATCTTTTTTAAATATTTTTTTTACATAATTATGAAAATTTTGAAGCCGATCGCACGAACTGTGTGAATTTCATTAAATTTTTACACAGTAACTTTATAATCTGTTTGGATTAATGACGGTAAAAGTTTTGTTTGGAAGGGGCCGGACCGGATTTGTTAGCGAGTGAGTCACGTATCAGCGTAACTATATAATAGGATAATTACAGAGTTAATATTTAAACAGGAGTGGTTTATGACATGTAAATTTGTATTAATTTAAATAATAATATGCACTACATTTCTTTAAAGCCCCTCTTCATCCGTAAGCATGCGTGCCCAAGACCCCATATATGTTAAATTGGTCTCTTCTAATAAAATATTTTTTTTATATGCCAAATGTTTTGTTGTATTCGAGGCAACACCTTCTCCTTTTCAAGTAACATTTGAAAGAAGTAAAATATTTACTCAAAATTTGTTATTTTAATTAAAAATTTAAAGTTATTATAAATGAAAAAGTATAATAAACTACTAATAATAAACATTTAGTCGTTAAAGATGCAATAAGGGCGCTCAGAGATATTACAAGCTGCCAAGAACGAAAGTATTTTATAGTAATTATTCTTTTGAGATTTGAAAGCTATTTTTAAAACATTTTTGCAGCTTTTGATACATAGGTATCATTTTTACATAAAATACAGAAGATAGCCACAAAGCATCTTCTGAGACGTTCTAGAAGAATGTAGAACCTTTTTAATAATGATTTATACAATTTTATTTAGGAGTCGCGAATAGAGAAGTCCGGCTATGCATGGCTAGACCAACCCAGCAAACACACAACTGCCCGCAAAATGACGGCCGGGTACCCGTCGTGCTGGCGAAGTGCCGTATAGCGGGAGAGAGGTAGATTGCCATCATCTGGAAGTCACTGGAGTACCAGTGCCTGAAAAGTGCATATGCGCCGGTACATAACTAGTAACGGCGAACTACCATGTGTCTATGACATGCACAAAAAAGTTAACGGCGTGGTACTGCTTAAAATGTACCGGGCCAGCACTATTTGGCAGTAATAGGCCTGTATATATTTCGTAGTGTTGACATAAAATATCGTTATTTTAATTAAATAATATTGTTTCACATTCATACGGTGTAGAAGTGTTAGGGGATATAAGCTCCGGGCACTCAAAGGCAGGGTCACTGCAAAGATTTTTTTAAAGGGGGGGGGAAGTAAGGGGAGAAGCTCATATTGTGCCTTCAAATATTTCAGTGCTAAAAACTAAAATAACACAAACGAATTCAGTATGCTATAAAAACGTTTACTACACTGGCAGTGGAACCTCCACTCTGTATATGACAGTATATAACCCCCACTATGTACAGAATTATGAATTTTAATCTTAACATTTTTATAATTTATATTAATTTTCTACAATTTTGCTAAAGTTTTCCTGAAAAACATATTTGGAGACTTTTTTCTACGTTAAGCCCCTTTTAAAATCTACCGAATTAGGGTGCAGAAATATGTTAGAGAGTATTAAACGAAGACCAGTTAGGGTTTTGCATGAGAGCTCAGTTCCTGTAGTCTGTTTTCTTCAGAGAATCTTAGATTAAATTAAAAATTTTAACAGCCTACATAATTGCTTCTATTGACATTTTTTATTATATTAAATATAGCAGTGGTAAAACAAAAGATTACTTAATTTTTAAATATAAATTAGGTAATTAATGCTCATATTTACAATAAAACAAATTTTAGCTCCTGCAGCTATTTTGTTAGAAATTCAGCAATGAACCAGTATTTACAGATTATTTCTTTCTATCTGTTTCGATTAATCTCGAATCAAATGTTTTATTTCACATGCTTTTACGGGCCTCCTTACGGGAAGCAAGAGGTCAATATATCTACCGAGGTCAACTAATTTCCCACCGTTTGCACGACGATAAGGCACCAAGAGTCGAACTGTTATCGTGGATTTGGCTATATTAATTCAGATTATTTATACGAAGTACAAATGAATTTTTTATGCATTTGAAGATTGGCGAGTTTCATTAAAACGGAAGTGGCGAGTTTTCGTGTCCATATGAGTAGAGTAACCCATTCTTTTTTCTTTTGATGTTTCATTTCGTTTCGCAAATCTTGAAATGTTGAGCGGGAAGCCAGTTATGAAATACGCTTTTTAGGATACAAAGTTTTTGCAGACTTTCAAGAAGGTTATTGCTATAGACTAGTAAGATATCTCTGTTAGGAGCAATAATAATTATATTAGCAATAAGATTTGCTTCTTCAGTGATATCTTGTTGGTTATGGATACAGAAAGTGGATTTCAAAGTTTTACAATTGGATTTTACAATTTTTAAACAGTCGGGAAAACATTACAGGTAAATTTTTACTTTTACTGTTTTTCATGTACACACGGTATACACCGGTGACTTTAGCAACTAATTTAAAGATTAGGTGACGTTTTGAACCAAAAAACGTCTTTTTCATACTATTTTCAAGTTTTAGCTACTTGTACTATACTCCAGGCGACTCATTTGAAAATCTGGTGTTGGTTTTTGTCAACTCCCCTTTTTTTTAAAGCTGCTACTGAGCTTTCAGCAAACATTCTAATCTGTTTTTTTAATCGTGCTATAGAAATAAATGTATTATATTTCTGTTATATATATATGAAGTTTTTAAATTTATCATTTTAATTAATCCTTCTTTAATGAAGCTTAATTAAGCATGTTTATTTCTTAACTACAAAATCATTCAAAAATGTTATTATCAGGTTGTAACGAAAGTTCTCCGCCAAGTCTGCTTGAGTCAGCTCATGCGGCACCCAGCGATTGAACTTGTGCATGAAGTTTATGGGATGCATAGCATGGCTAATGGGCATGACATTAATGTCTAACTCTTTAGATAGCTCTCAAGTGGTTAAATACTGATCTTCTTCCACAAGTTCTCGCAGGTGGCCCTCATCAACATCTATAGGCCGGCCAGATAGCTCTGCTCCTTCAATGTCATAGACCCTGTTTTTTAACTTTCAGTACCAAACCTTCACAGTGCCGTATGATACAACAGTAGAATCTAAATTACACACATAATTCATTGAAATTCTGTAGCACTTTTTGCAACAGAACTGGAAGTAAATGTTGGTTCTAATCCAGTAACGTGATAGTTCCATTTCAGATACCCTGTACTTAATGATAACGATATTTTTTAACAACACAGTGTTCTAAAGCAAGTATCTTTCTTCCAAATGAGAAATATTGTTTGACAAAATATGAGCAAACACACCAACGTGAACTGTTTGCAGACGATATTTGTGGTGGCGGGAAACTTTCGTTACAACCTAATATTTTGGGAACTAAAATTGAGAAAATGGCTACTAAACTGGTGACTTTTTTTAAGTCGGTGATGTTACTAATGATACTTATTTTAGTGTATAAAAGTACTTTGCTCCATAAAATTTGAATCATGCAGTATACAACAGATATAGATACAGAAAATTTCTTTTCAGAATAGCTAAGATTGAAAAAATAATTTGATCTAAACAAAATGCACAATAAAGCAAAATGTTACCCTAAAGTTATGTGTGTAACCATAGTACAATTTTATTTATTATTACTTCCTGTAAGATTTTGATTAGTGCATACACACACATATATATATCATCCATAAAGTATTATAACTGATTTATAAAATCTCTAACTCTGAAATATTGAAATTAAACTGTTTATAAATGATTTTATGTTGGTTTTGAAATGTGTTACCGCCACTCTCGCAAGAAAAATCTTTTGCGACTGCAAATTTGTAAGAAAATTGCAGTTTATGAAAACTGCACACAATTCACTAATGATAGGCGCACGTAATTTGCAAACGATTGACAAACGGATTTTGCTGTTTTTTATCTCTCATTTATGTTGCTTTTTATCATTCAAAATGTTACCCTTAAGGAATGTTTTTTTTTTCGTGGTGGGGATGGGGGTTGATGAATAAGCCCCCCCCCCCCGAATCCGCCACTGGCTCGTATTTTAATTATGGCAGCATTACTGTAAATAGGAACTAATCCGTTACCGTGCCATTACACTGTAGTCACTGTTAAGGTACCAGGCCAGTGCCTTTATTTTTAATAATAGCCGGCACCCGGCCGTTTCATTTTGGGCATTATAAACTTAATGGGCCAGTGCCTTTATTGTGAGTAACGGCCGGCACATGCAGTATGGCAGCAGAGTGCCGTTGCCTTCCCGGGCTTCTGGCAAGGTACTTCTCGGGCGACCACTTTTGGTACGACTTAGTTACTTTTTGCAGTGCCGGGCCGGTACTGGACGTAATGGCAGAAAGGCACTGGCAAGGTACTCCGCCAGCAGGTGTGTGTTTGCTGGGAAGACACTTCTGCAGGTGAGTCAGGCACTCCGCACAGTCAACGTCTTGTCATACAGGGGACATCTGGTAGATAGGAATGGTTTCGGAAACATCGGACTTCTTCGTCTAAACCATGGGCTTCTTCGGAGAGCAGGAATGGTGTTAGTTAAATGATTAGTGGGTTATTCAGAGGATAGGCACATTATTTAAGCTCTTATAATAGTTAGCTCGAAAACATACATCCCTAGTTTCTTCTCCAAATCGGCTTCTCCAGCTTAAATTTTCTCTTGTGCAGATTTTAACTCTTCCAATCCGGCTTTCACCTGGTTGCCTGCGAATTTTATCTCTCACAATCCGGCTTCTACTTTCTGCTCAACATCTGCTTTCATCTCGGCTTGTCCGGAAGATGTTCCTCAATTTTTCCTCTTCTCAAAACCATGAACGGGAAAATTAAAGACTTTCTTTACAACCCTGATTCTGACACGAAAAGTTGCAGAAAACGCTGCTTGTTTCCTGGGTTCGTCGTTCTAAAGTCCAGTAGGTGTAGAAAGTCCTAGTAAAGAGTCCACTTGTCAGGATGGAAAACGAACTTTATTACTTCTAGAACTTCGTAGAACAAAAAACCACAAGCACGATCAGGCAGTAACGTGCTTTTAACAGTCTGCTTAGTACAGAAGCTTTCACAAAAGCTATATTTCTCACACAAAATAAAGAAATTCCACAGGCAAAAATTCAGTGGAAATATACGAGGGATTTCGTAAACAGTCTTTCAAGACACAACAAAGAAGAATTTACACACAGCACTTGAAAAAAGGCTTCAAAAAGGCAAGCGGAAACACCACTTCTATAGGATAATACAATTCACAGAAGAAAGCAGTGTATCATCGGAAGCTCGATCCACACTGAACTCAAACTGGGAGAGCCCGCTGCTTTATAGGTGTCGCAGAAGCTACAAGGAGCTTCTAGAATAATGTATCTCTCGAAGATTCCACATAAAGCGGGAATTTTCCTTAAGTCATATAAGAGAAATATTAGTCTATTAAGCATGTTAATGCAGAAAAACTAACTTCATCATTGGGGAAAACGCGCCAAGTGACCAAAATGTCGCAACGCTTGGCGACTTTTGGAGAAATATTGCCAAATATGGCGCCAAAAATAAATCCCCCAAAGTGAGGTTACCGAAGGCCTAGCACCAATATTTCTCGAGTTTTCTAGAAACTGCTATAGAAATCAATGGGGATACGCAGACCTAAGTACCTCCGGTTCTGGTTGACTGATTCTGATGCAATAAAAAGCAAAATTTAACTATCTGAGGCGAAGAATACGAATTTTGAACTATCTTAAACCACAGAACAGCGGGTTCTCCCGAAAATTCGTAACATTAACCCCTTCCCAAGAACTGCACGTCCAGTACAATCCCCAGTTAGGCGGTCACACAAATATCTGCAGTGTCTAACCTTTAACAAGATCTTAACAATATAATTTAACAAAGTAATCAAAAACACAATAAGCAAATACGCACAATAAATAAATAATAAACGTTATAAATAACTACACTAATAAGTAATAAACATAAAAATCAAATACACATTAATAAAAACCAATATATTACATGTGTATACTAAACATAGCGTAAGTGCTACGTAAAAAGAGAGTTGATGGAAAAGGAAGAAAAGAGAGACAGGAAAGAAATGCGAGATGTAAGAAAGGTGGAATTACGACACAGTGACCATGGCCTATTATACATTTAATTAATTACAACCGTAGTAAACGGCTAGCCGTTCGTGATGGAGGATCCTTGGTTTCGCCCAGACAGCACCGCAAACTTGCATCAAACTTGCAGCAAATTTGATTTATTAAGTCAGTAAACTTGAATTAAGCTTGAAAATTTCAAGCGTGTAAGCTTAATGCAAGCTTGAATCACGTGTCCAAGTTTACACTTGCCCAGCTTGCATTAAGCTTGACATAGGAAGCTTGAATAGAGCTTCACATAGCAAGCTTAATTTCAAGCTTATAAAATTTTCCAAAAAATAATTTCTTAAATACAAGGGCGCCCGTCGGCGAACTCGCTCCACATATTTTATTTTTCCACGCATTTTCCCTTCTATGCTGAAATTTCAAGTTAATTTAATCTGTTTCCATCAAGCGTCCGCAGCTGGGATCGAACTCGGCACCTAAGTGTTGGGAAGCCAGCGTCCTAACCATTCCGCCAATCTGCCTCGCGTTGGCATGACTAAAGTTTGAAGTGAATGTTATGATTGTCACAACGTTTTCTGGCGACATCGGTCAGTGCCCGATACCGATCTGTTCCTTTTACTTTTCCATGGGATGAATAAAAATTAAAATAATGTTATGTGCGATTTATAGACTCTACTAATAAGGAAATAAGCATTATATAAACTTAAAACCAGCACACGTTTTAAAACTTTCAATATCGCGACACCCACGTTGGGCAATACTGGCCAAAATCGAGACAAACGAATGCTTTTGAAATCAATTTCGTAGTAAAATTGTATTTTATATTGAAGAATTTCCATATTTGGAAACATAGAATTTTTTTTTTAATTCTATGGTCAAGTACATTTATGACTGATGTTAAATTATTTGTTATGCGGATGTGGCTTTCCAAATCAAGCAGTAATCTAGTTGTATTCAAGCTTGACAGTTCAAATGACTTCTCAAAGCTTGATGCAAGCTTAAAATGAATTGAACTGTCAAGCTTGTATTAATACGTCAAATTCAAAGAAATGTCAAGCTTGTATTAATACGTCAAATTCAAAGAAATGTCAAGCTTGATTTAAGCTTATGTGCTGTCTGGGCGAATTAGGTGATTTACGAATCCGTACGACGACATCATTCAGCCTGTTTAGGACTGTGTAAGGACCATTCCAAGGCGATTGCAGCTTGGGAGACACGCCTTTCGTCGAGTAAAATTACATAGCCAAACATTGTCAACTACATTGAACTCGAGTCCCGTAGAATTCGTGTCATAGCGAGTCTTCATCTTCTCCGCGTTCAGGTTGATCCGCTCCCGAGCAAAACAATGCACGTCTTCCAACCGTGCCGGAAGATTTTCCATGAACACCTCTGGCGATGAAGGCGAATCTGGAGGGAGCACCCACCGGGGGAGCCGACCGCGAAAGCGGTTTTCAACTAAGTACCCCCGGAGGAGACCTAAACCCGCACCGCCATGGCCGCTGGCAAGAGGAGGAGCAGTGCCTGGAGATTTTCCATGTGCTCCTCTGGCGATGAAGGCGTATTTGGAGGGTGACCAAACACTAGATTGGCGGGAAGACGAAGATCTCTTCCGAATAGCATCTGGAAAGGTTTTAAGCCGTTAGTCTCATGGAGGGCACGCCTATAAGCCAGCAGCGGGAGTTTCCTGCCCTGCTCCTTTCCTGCTCTGCTCCTTTCTAGATACCAAGAGCGAGAGGTTGTTCCAAATAGTGCGATTAAACCTCTCCACCATGCCGTCGTATTGTGGGTGTAAAGGTGTAGTCTGGGTTTTCTCGATTCCGAAAAAAATTTACATAGTCCTTTAAAAACTGCAGAGAGAAAGTTCGTTCATTGGTCGAAATAAGGTTGCAGAATGGTTCCATACCTGGAAATCCATTCATGCACCAGTACCTCTGCTACGGTCGTGGCTTCTTGATCGGGAGTAGGAGACGCTTCTGGCCATTTGGAGACGTAATCAATGACAACCAGGATGTACTTGTTGCCATCTGCATTTCGTGGAAGGTGAGGTAGGATGTCGAGGGCAATTCTCTCGAAAGGCGCTGCTACATAGTAACAATGCAGTTTTCCACGGCTTCGTTTCTTCGGGCCTCTACGGGCGGCACAGGCATCACAAGCTTGACACCACTTTTAACAATCGTCTCGAGCCCTAGCCCACTAAAACCCCAGTTCGAACTTTCTGCAGAGTCCAGGGATAGAATCTTGCTATTTTTTTCGGTTGCACACTGGGCAATCACTGAAATTATTTTGGTAGCCTCAAAATGAAGTTTCTTGCGCTTAAAATTTTCGCTACACAAAATTTTTAAGAACATGTGGCAGTTACAGCGAAAATAAATTGTCAAACGTTTGTTCATAAAACTGTCATTATTACGAAATGAAAATAGAAATAGAAAGAAGTTCAGAATGAAAATAGGAATAGGAAACTGCATTTTCAAGCAGAGGAATTAAAAGGGGAATAGTTGCTTTTCTTGGTTGCCCGAGGGACAACTGATTATTTTGTTTTACTTGCCCATTTAAAAATCTGATTGTCCCGGGCAAGCGAGCAATCGCAAATTTCGACCCTGGCAGAGTTTTCATAATGCCAAAATGGCCCCCCAGTTAAGCCATTATGCAGCTCTTCTAAAACCTACGGAATCTTCGAACGAGCGAGTACTAACTGCCATCGAAGCATTTTGCCGTGCGTCGTCCAACTCATATTTACGATACAGGACTCCGATCTCAGGCGAAGCGAATCCCACAAAGCCAAATATTGTTTCGTTGCCGGACTAAATAACGATATTTCTTGCCAACTGGGGATACAGCTCGATTTTTCCACAATAGGTTCGATGTTGCTATCAGCTAACAAGTCCGCCCGGATTTGTTCGTCACTCCAGGGATCTTGGAATAGTGCCAGTGAGGTAGCTTTGCGGACAACAGTATGATTCAGATGGTAATTTTTCTCTGCTCTTGAGCAGTAGCAACAGCTTTCTATGCAAGGTCTTCTCGATAAAGCATCTGCATTTCCTCTCCGATGACGTATTTCTATGTCATATTCTTGTAATCTCTGCATCCACCTGGCAGCCAGGTTAGAGAGGCATGTTCCGTTCGGAGCAGGAACTTTCGGCCGTACAGATAATGATGGACCTTAACGATAGCAATAATTTCTTTTCTTGTAACACAATAGTTACCCAGCAAACACACTACTGCCCGCAAAATGACGGCCGGGTATCCGCCGTGCTGGCAAAGTGCCGTATACCGGGAGCAAGGAAGATTGCCATCGTCTATGAGTCACTGGACTAACAGTGTCTGAAAAGGGCATATGCGCCTGTACATAACTAGTAACGGCGAACTGCCATGTGTCTATGACATGCACAGAAAAGTTAACGGTGTGGTACTGCTTAAAATGTACCGGGCCAGCACTATTTGGCAGTAATGGGCCTGTATATATTTCGTAGTGTTGGCATAAAATTTCGTTATTTTAATTAAATAATATTGTTTCACATTCATACTGTGTAGAAGTGTTAGGGGATATAAGTTCCGGGCACCCAAAGGCAGGGTCACTATTAAGATTTTTTTTTGGTTGGTTGGTTGGTTGGTTGGTTGGTTGAAGGTTAATGGCACAAGGTCCAAAAAGGACAAACTGCGCCAGACTGTGTGTAAAACTTTAAAAACAAGGTTTATCCAGGTAAGAAGGTGTATAAAATAAGGGTAAGATCCATGAAATCTAAGACGATAGAAGTGAATTGTAGAAAGGTAAAATGTAGATAAATGGGGGTCATCTGGATGGGGGCTCCCATCCAGATACCAGTCAGAAACACTCCCTGCACAGATGAAGATAATTGATACACTGGAGATTTGTAAAACTAGTAAAAGCTAAAATCATGATATGCAGAAGGATAAAAGTAAGACATATCTGGATGGGCCATCCCATCCAGATATCAGTCGCACTAGGATGCTTACACTTCATAGTAAAAAAAGGGTACCAGTACGACGAAGAAAGCAGAACAAATTCGGGTGGGGGGTTTCGCCCAAAATGTCCACTAGTTTAGGATGAGGACAGTTAAAATATGTCTGATAAATTTTATTAAAGTCGATACAAGAAGTTAAAATGTGATGAACAGTTAGGTTAGTATGACAATGAGGACATTGGGGTGAAGGATCACCTGTTAGGAGATGCCTATGAGTCAGTCTGGTGTGGCCAATTCGAAGGCGTGTCAGAATGGCATCATTTCTTCGGTAGGGGTGAGGCAACCAGTGGGTGATGAACGGTTTTAGGGCATGGAGCTTATTGTTAATTTCTGTGTTCCATTTGTTGAGCCAGTTTTCTTTTATTATTTGAGAGATACCAGACTTTATGTCACAGTATGGAAGGTGACCATTGTACGGAAGAGTGGCGTGCCTTGCCAAGGCATCCGCCTCCTCATTTCCCGCAATACCAGTATGACTGGGTACCCAGCAGAATAGGATTTTCCATCCACGGTGACTAAGCTGTGTATATAGACATAGGATTCGGGTTATGTACGCATGGCTGGGACAGCCAGACTTAAGATTTTGCAGTGCGCTGAGGGAGTCTGTATATATGATATACTGGTGTGTATTTGTGTTTGAAATGTACTGCAGGCCTTCATAGATGGCTAGAAGTTCAGCTGAAAAGACAGAGCTATAAGAAGGGAGAGCATAGTTGCAGGTATGAGTGCGACTATTGTATGCAAAGCCAACATGATTTTCAGATTTAGAACCATCTGTATACACAGCTTCATCGTTTTTATATGTTCCTCTGTGATCTTGGAACAGTTGTTGGTATATAGTGGGGTCGGTGTTCTGTTTGGAAAAGCCCTTGAAAGGTTGCAGATAGGAAATATGTGAAGTCGTCCAAGGTGCAATTTGGTAAGGTGAGTGTTTAAGGACATCCATATCTGTTAAGTGGGTATCAGCCAGGCATCTACGGATTCTTAACCCGAAAGGAGGAGTGCAAGATGGTCGGTTCTGATAAAAGCAGTCCAGATGATTATCTAAAAAGATGTTTCTAAGAGGATGAGAAGGATGAGAGAGGATGCGGAAATATGTATTCAATGATAGCTTGGTATGAGTATGAGTGAGAGATGGTTCATGGCATGAGACATAGAGACTTTGTATGGGGGATGTTCTGAAAGCTCCTGAACAAATACGTAGGGCTGAATGATGCACGGTGTCAAGTTTTTTTAAAACTGATTTGCGAGCAGATCCATAAATGCAACAAGCATAATCCATCTTCGATCTAATAACAGCACGGTAAATTCGTAACAGAGCATCACGCTCCGCTCCCCAAGAAGTATTTGCTAGGACTTTTAAAATGTTTAGATGTTTTTCACACTTGTTGCGAATAAAAGATATATGATTTGCAAACTGAAGTTTTTTGTCAAAGTAAACCCCTAAAAATTTAGTGGAGTCTTGTACTTGTATTTTTGACTGACCCAGATAAAGTTCAGGATCCGGATGGATCCCACGCAAGCGGCAAAAGTGGATACCGACTGTCTTTTCCGCAGAAATGGTGAACCCGTTTATAGTGCACCATTTCATGATTCGATTTATGGTGTTCTGAAGTTGTAGCTCTATGTACCGCATGTCTTTTCCCTGACAGGAAATCTGGAGGTCATCGACGTATAGGCTTCCATGAACAGATGGAGGTAGTTGGTTAAGAATGTCATTTATTTTTACAGAGAAGAGGGTAACACTCAGGACAGAGCCCTGGGGTACACCCTCTTCTTGAAGAAAACTATTGGATAGGATGCCATTTATTTGTACCCGGAATTTTCGGAGGGAAAGGAAGTTTTGGATAAAGATTGGCAGATTGCCACGGAAGCCTAAATTATGGAGGTCACGGAGAATGCCGTATCTCCATGTCTTGTCGTACGCCTTTTCTATATCAAAGAAGACTGCAACTAAGTGGTTTTTTCTTAAAAAAGCATTACGGATTTGCGTTTCTAAATACAGTGCATTGTCAAGGGTTGATCTGCCTCTGCGGAAGCCACTCTGAAAGGGGTGAATATGGCCCTCAGTTTCTAACACATGGACTAGGCGTGCATTGACCATTTTCTCCAGCAGTTTGCAAAGGCAGATAGTAAGGGCTATGGGTCTGTAGTTGTTAGGATTTGAAGTATCTTTTCCAGGTTTTGGGAAAGGTATAACTATTGCGCTTCTCCATGAAGAAGGAAAGGTATATTCATCCCAGACTCTATTGTATAGCTTTAATAAGTTTAGTAAGGAGTCTGAGTTAAGGTGTTTCAACATTTCGTATGTGATGCCATCAGGACCTGGAGCTGTTTTAGATGACTGTCTTAGGTGATTGGTGAGTTCATGAATAGTAAAACAGCTATTGTAAGAGAGGTTGCAGGAGGTTTTAAAGTTTAATTTTTGATGCTCAGACTGCACTTTATGGGAGAGGGAGGTGTTGGAGTAAGAGGTTTTTGAGGAGGTGGAAGCAAATGTTTCAACAATAGTATCTGCGATATCTTTGGTTTCAGAAATAATGCTGTTATTGACGTTCAGACAAAACACAGGATGGTTATTGCAGATGCCCATGATTTTTTTTATTTTTCCCCATAGCTCCTTACTAGGAGTAGAAGTGGTAATGCTGGAGATGTATTGAGCCCATGATTCTTTTTGCGCACGTCTTCTTATTCTGCGCGCGTAGGCTTTAGCTTTTTCGTAAGCGATAAGATTTTCGGTGGTGGGGTACCACCTAAATATTCCCCACGCTTTCTGCTGCTGCTTTTTGGCGAGAGCGCATTCTCCACTCCACCACGGTTTTTTGTGTCTGCGACTGCTTATGCCAGATTTAGGTATACTTTTATCTGCGGCATTAATAATAACAGAGGTGATGGTGTCGACGACCTTGTCTATAGCACCTTCGAGGATATTTGGCGATATCACAGCCAGGGAGGTAAAGGTTTGCCAATCGGCTTTGTCATGAATGTACCGAGGAATGGGAGAGGTTTGATTAGGGTTCTTATATAACGGGGAGAGAAAGATTGGAAAGTGGTCACTATTATGCAAGTACTTAGAGACAGAGAAGTTGTATAATGGAAAAAGAGAAGGTGAACAAAGTGCAAGGTCTATGGCGTGGAATGATTTAGTTGGATAATGAAAGTAGGTATTATCCCCATTATTCATGAGGCATAAAGAGAAGTCTGTTATCAACTGTTCTATTTGCTGCCCTTTTTGGTTAGTGTTATTGCTGCCCCACAAGGGACTATGAGCATTCATGTCACCAAGGAGTATGAAAGGAGAGGGAAGTTGCTGTATAAGACTATTGAGTGACGTTTGACTGATGGTATCGTTGGGTGGTAGATAAATGCTACATACGGTGGTGAGCTGTTTAAGATGGATCCGTGCGGCAACTGCTTGCAAATTGGAGTTGAGATTGACAGTTTCAGAGGCATAATCATTATTAATTAGTAGGGCGACTCCACCGGAGGCCCTGTCATTATGCTCATAGTCTTTGCGAATAATTGTATAGTTGCGGATTTTGGTAGGTCTGTTTTTTTTGAGAAATGTTTCTTGAAGGGCTAAACAGGCAGGATTATGATCGTGGATTAGAGTTTTTATGTCATCGTTTTTATTTACAAATCCGTGGCAGTTCCATGAAAGCAGCACAGCCATTATCAGGTTGGCTTAGGGAGAATGGAGATTTTGCCGTTAATCCTGGCAGGTTGCGGTGGGGTGCTAGGGATGAGATCATCATCCATTGCACTGTCCGTAATGTCAGAGTCCGTTGGAGACAGGCGGAGGATAGTATCGTCAATGGGCCGTTGTGGTGGGATGTTTTTCATTCTGGATTTATTATATTTTGACCTGTAAGCTGAGGATTTTTTAATTTGTGGACGGCCTGCAGATGCACTTTTCTTTGTTGTGTTTTTATGGGTTCCTATGGTAGAGTGATTCTTATTAGAAACAGGTTTAGCTATTGGAGTTGAAGTAGAAGAAGAAACAGGTATTGGTTTCGGTGCATCGGTTTGAATTGCTACGGATTTTGTAGATTTTGTCACAGCGGCATAGGACAAACCAGGTTTAGGGGTACGGTTTTCAACTATTTTACGGGCTTCAGGATAGGAAAGTTTTTGAGAGGCCCGCAGTGATTGAATTTCTTTTTCGAATGCCCATTTTGGGCATGACTTTGAATAGGATGGATGTTCCTGTTTGCAGTTTACACATTTTGCGACTGCTGAGCAGGTGGCACTGTCATGGTCAGAGGCAACACAACGGGCGCAGGCCGGTGATCCACGACAGGAGGTTTTAGTATGACCGAAATTTTGACACTGAAAGCAACGGATAGGATTTGGTATGTATGGTCTAACGGGACATAGTAGATAGCCGGCTTTAATATGGGATGGAATAGTGGGAGACTGAAAGGGTAAGACAATGTGTTTAGTATTAATAAGTTGGCTATTGCGACGAATAGTGATTCGACGGACAGCGCACACGCTATCCTCTCTCAGGTTTTCTAATAGTTCAGCTTCAGAGCAGTTTACAAGTTCGGGTTCTGATATAACTCCTCGTGATGTGTTTAGGGATGTATGAGGTGTCACTGTAACAGATTTTGGCCCAAAGTTATTGATTTTCATGATTTTTGATGCTTGTCTATTGCTGGACACTTCTACTAGAAGGTCTCCAGATCTTAGTTTTTTAACCTTTTTGTCCTCACCTACATTGGCTGTAATGCATTTATGTATAAGAAATGGCGATGTTTCGTGAAAGTTTCCTTCAATACAGTGTATAATGAAGAATCGAGCATTCGTGTGTAACATTTGAGTGTTCATGTTTTCATTGGTAAGTATTGTTGCAGAATTACTCTGCTACTCCTGGGGTTCGTCGTTCTAAAGTCCAGTGGTGTAAAAAGTTCAAGTAAAAAGTCACTTGTCAGGATGGAACACAAACTTTATTTCTTCTAGAACTTCGTAGAACAATCAGCTGCACACAATTCACAAGCACAATCTAGCAGTAACGTGCTTTTAACAATCCGCTTGGATCAGAAGCTCTCACAAATGCTGTATTTCTCACACAAAATAAGTCACTTTTACAGGCAAAAATTCCGTGGAAATATTCAAGGGATATAGTACACTATCCCTTAAGACACAGCAATGAAGAATTTACACACAGCACGTTAAAAACAGCTTCACAAAGCAAGCTAAAACACAACTTCTATAGCACTATCAGTTCACACAAAACAAGCGTACTCAGAGCTCTTCGCACATTGAATGTTCAACTCGCAACTCACTCGCTTCGGGGCGATGCCCGCTTCTATAAATAGCCGACGCAGGAGGTACAAGAGGTTTCCAGAAAAGTCAATTTCTCGAGGGTTCTACATAAAGCGTGAATTTTGATTACGTCATAGAAGAGAAATGTTAGGTTATTCTGCGTTTTTAATGCAGGAAAAACAACTTCCAGGCCCCATTGGGAAAATCGCGCCAAATGACCAAAAAGTCGCCAAGCTTGGCGCCTTTTGGCGAAATATCGCCAAATTTGGCGCCAAAAATAAGTCCTCAAAAGTGAAGAGATCTAAGCTCTAGGACTAATATTTCTCGAGATTTCTAGAAGCCCATAGAAAAACATATGGGAGAGCGAAACCTCCGTATCTCCGGTTCTAATTGGCCGATTTTGATGCAACAAAAAGCAAAATTTATCTATTTGAAGCGTAGAATACGAATTTTAAACCATTCTAGGCCCCAGAGCAGCGGGTTGCCCCGAAAATTCGTAACAGTATTTGTAGCGGAGCGTTGACGATAGATGAAGAATTTTCCAAAGCCATGTTGAGGAATTGAGATTCGGACCCGACCGCACCACCCACCACGGAGTCCAACAAGGGGGTGTGCTATTGCTCACCAGTGCTAGTCGGGTCTATACGCGCACAGTACATCCCTTAGGCAGCATCCACCCTTAACGATGTGCCCAGTAGATGTCCGATTGCTTGATCCCTAGCAGTTGAGCAAGTCAGTACCAGCAGCCGATTGATACACAGGGGAACGCTGTGTACCTCCCGTTTACCCGAAGCCGAGGCCAAAGCAATGTGTTGGAGAAAAGACCCCTCAATTACCAGGATCCCCATTTCCGGGGACACGGGTCTCCACGCACGGCAAACACGTGGGTAGTTTTCCGCCAATAGAAGCTGACGGCACAGAGTGACTGCAGCTTCTGAAGGGGGGCCCTCACCTCCAAAGAGGAAACTACACTGAGGGGGGAAAAGGAAGGAGACAGCTAAGAAGAGAGGAGGGTAGAACAAAGAGAAGCGAAAGATCGCTGGGGCCCCGGGATTGCGACACCCGTAAAGACCTAGAGTAGGTCTTCCCCCTGAGGGGAGATTTTTTTTTTTTGAGGGGTGGGGGGGGTGTAAGCGGAAAAGTTCATATTGTGCCTTCAAATATTTTAGTACTAAAAACTAAAATAATACAAGCGAGTTCAGTATGCTATAAAAATGTTTACTACACCAACAGTGAAACCCCCATTCTGTATATGACAGTATATAACCCCCACTAGGTACAGAATTATGAATTGCTTCTATTGATATACATAAATGCTTCTATTGATACATAATTGCTTCTATTGACATTTTTTTAATTATATTAAATATATCAGTGATAAAACAAAAGATTACTTAATTTTTAATATAAATTAGGTAATTAATGCTTAAATTTACAATAAAACAAATTAGAGCTCCTGCAGTTATTCTGCAATTATTAAGCAATAATGAACCAGTATTTTCATGTAATAGTCAAAAATACGGAATGGGGTTCATTTAGGAATTTTATTTTCTTTATGCGGTTTCCATTGCTCTGGAATCAAATGTTTTATTAACGCACCCTTTTACGGGCCTCTCCATATGTCTACCAAAAAATGCTAAGTCAACTTATTTCCCACGGATAAATCACTAAGAATCGAACTGTTATCGTGGATTTGGCTATATTAATTCAGATTATTTATACGATGTACAAATGAATTTTTTATGCATTTGAAGAAAGAAAATAAAAACTTGCTTCTCTATTTTAATCTGAGATGTGCAAGATGTGCCTATATATATATATATATACATATATATATATGTGTGTGTGTGTATAATGCACATAACATATTTCTAAAACGCGAAGTTAATATTAGTGTGTGGGGGGGGGGGAGGGTGGGTGGTCTGCTAGCTAAATTGGCGAGTTTCATTAAAACGGAAGTGGTGCGTTTTCGTGTCGAATAAGCATAGTAAGCCTCTTTTCTTTTGATGTGTCATTTCGTTTCGCAAATCTTGAAACGTTGAGCGGGAGGCCAGTTTACATCTGGAAATACGCATGAAGTACGCTTTTTAGGATACAAAGATTTTCCCTTCGTAATTTTAGAACTTTCGAGAAGGTTGATTGGTATAGACTAGTGAGATTTCTCTGTTAGGAGCGATAATAATTATAATTGCTTCGACAGTGAAGTCTCGTTAGTTAAGGATATACAGCAAGTGGATTTACAATTTTCCAGTTGGAGTTTCCAGTTTTTGAACAGGTTATATATATTACAGGAAAATATTACAGGTAAATTTTTACTTCCACTGTTTTTAATGTACACATTTTGTCCACCGTTAACTTTTGCAACTAATTTAAAGATTAGGCGACTTTTTGAACAAAAAAACGTCATTTTCATACTGTTTTCAAGTTTTGGCTACTTGTGCCTTAGTCCCTACTAGCGACTAATTTGAAAATCTGGTGTTGGTTTTTGTCAACTCCCTTTTTTTTTAAGTTGCTATTGAGCTATAAAAATAAGTATAAAAAAATATCGTGCTATAAAAATAAATGTATTACATGTTCTCATATATATATATATATAACGCATGAAGTTTTTAAATTTATCATTTTATTCAATTATTCTTAAATGAAGCTAAATTAAGCATGTTTATTTCTTAACTACAAAATCATTCAAAAATATTACTATTTTGGGAACTAAAATTGAGAAAATGGCTACTAAACTGGTGACATTTTTCAAGTCTGTGAGGTTACTAATGATACTTTTTTTAGTGTATAAAAGTACTTTCCTCCATAAAATTTGAATCATGTAGTATACAACAGGTATAGATACAGAAAATTTCTTTTCAGAATAGCTAACATTTAAAAAATAATTTTATCAAAACAAAAATGTACAATAAAGCAAAATGTTACCCTAAAGTTATGTGTTACCATAGTACAATTTTATTTATTATTACTTCCTGTAAGATTTTGTTTAGTACATACACCCATATATATATCAACCATAAAGTATTATAACTCATTTATAAAATGTCTAACTCTGAAATATTGAAATTAAACTGTTTATAGGTGATTTTATATTGGTTCTGAAATGTATCACCGCCTCCCTCATAAAAAAATTTTTTGCGACTACAAATTTGTAAGAAAATTGCAGTTTATGAAAACTGCAATTTTCTACGGTAGGTTTTTGTAGTAATAACAAAATTCCCTCACCTTTACTTGCATGGAAAGGAAATATAAGAATAAGATTTGGAACAATACCAACTTTGAATACTTCTGTTCTTGAGTGAACTACAGAAAAACTCGGACTCGAATAATCAACTTCCAGATTTCTCACTTTAATTCTTGTTTTATTACTAATTTGCACTATATTTGGACTAAGAGAAAGCAGAAAATATCAATAGAATTTACAATTTAGATTATACTCGATTTAGAAGCTGCTACGAATCATATAAGAATTGCGACACTGAAGAACAAAAACTATCAACAACAAAACTCTCGATTAAAATTTACTACAATACGATATAAAAAATATCGATATAAATTAATGTCTTGGACGGGGCAGTCCTGCCATCTAGTGAATGAATTGTCTTTTAATTAAAGTTCTCGGAACTCAACACTGCACACAATTCACTAATGATAGGCGCACATAATTTGCAAACGATTGACCAACGGATTTTGCTGTTTTTTATCTTTCAAAATGTTACCCTTAAGGAATGTTTTTATTATTTTATTTTTTTGCGGGGTGGGGGTGGGGGTTGATGAATAAGTCCCCTACCCCGAATCCGCACTGGCTCGTATTTTAATTATGGCAGCATTACTGTAAATAGGCATTAATCCGGTACATTGCCATTACATTGTAGTCACTGTTAAGATACCATTCCAGTGCCTTTATTTTTAATAATAGCCGGCACCCGGCCGTTTCGTTTTGGGCATTATAAACTTAATGGGCCTGTGCCTTTATTGTGAGTAACGGCCGGCACATGCAGTATGCCAGCAGAGTGCCGTTCCTTTCCCGGGCTTCTGGCAAGGTACTTCTGGGGCGACCACATTTGGTACGGTTCCTTACTTTTTGCAGTGCCGGGCCGGTGCTGGACGTAAAGGCAGAAAGGCGCTGGCAAGGTACTCCGCCAGCAGGTGTGTGTTTGCTGGGTCCCTTCTGCCTTCGAAAGGCATTTGCTCTAGTTCTTCGATATACAATACTGGGCAATGCTTCGAAAGGCATTTGCCCAGTATTGTTTCGTTGCCGGACTACATGACGATATTTTTTGCCAACTGGGCTTATCGCTGGATTTTTCTATTAACTCCACAATAGGTTTATGTCGCTATCAGCTAACTGGTCCGCCCGCACATTTTCGCTACTCCAGGGATCTTGAGATAGTGTGGATGATGTAACTTGGTGCACAACAGGATGTTTCAGATGATAATTATTTTCCGCCCTGGAGCAATAGCGACAACTTTCTATGCACGGCCTTCTCTACAAAGCATCTGCGTTTCCATGAGATGCACCTTTCCGATGACGTACTTCTATGTCATATGCTTGCAATCTCTGTATCCACCTAGGTATCTTGCCCCCTAGATTCTTGAAATTTAAGAGCCAGGCTAAATAGGTATGGTTCGTTCGGAGCTGGAACTTTCAGCCACACAGATATTGATGGAAATGCTCTACGATAGCGAGAAGTTCCTTTATTGTAAGTAGCTACATCCTGCCTTTGAAAGGCACTTGTTCGTGTAAGCAATGGCGTGTTCTTTGTTAAATATCCCCTGGGGCAAAACGGCTCCGACATTCTCCTTACTTTCATATGTGTCCAGAATAAATGGCTTTTCAGGATGAAGATACGACAGGATCGGCGCAGATGTTAAAGCCCGTTTCAGTTGGTTGAACGAATCCTCACATTCTGCACACCATAGGAAGTTTTGTCCAGTCTCGATCATTTTAGAAGTGGCCTTGCAATCTGAGAAAAACCATTCACGAATTTTCGATAGTAGGTATATTATCAAGAAAACTGCTTAATTCATGGACATTCTCAAATTGACACCAGTTCTTGACTGTGGACGTATTTTCAGGATCGGTTTGGACTCCGTGGGTGGATATTATGTGCCCAAAATAACGTACTTGCCGACGAAACAAGCTGCACTTAGATGGAATCATTTTCAAGTTTGCCTCCTTCAATTTCCGCAGCACCTTTCTGATGGTCTCCAGATGCTCTTCGAAAGTCTCTCCTACGATGATGATATCGTCCAAATACACGAGACATGCTTTCTAGGAAAGTCCTCTCAACACTGTCTCTATCAGACGCTCGAATGTAGCCCGTGTGTTGCAGAGTCCAAAAGGCAATACTTGGAACTGCCACAATCCTTGTCCTGTGGTGAACAGAGTCCTTTGACGATCATCGGGATGAATTTCTCCTTGCCAGTAGCCACTCTTAAGATCCAGAGTGGAGAGCTATTCATTTCTCGATAAAGTGTCAAAGTGTCATAGCTGACTTTCTCGGTAATATCATTCAAACGTCTATAGTTAACGCAGAACCGGGTAGAACCATCCTTCTTCCGGACCAAAACATACGGCTACGCACAGGGACATGGAGAATAGTTGCCTGAACCTAATCTGTATTGTCTTAACCTCGCACGACCAAAGTCACCCGATGTACGAGAGAAAAAGCTTTCGGATTTCGCTATAACTTTCCCTGCGGCGCTTATCCGCTCGGCTATTATTTGTGCGTCTTGTAACTCCTTCGTCAGACAATCAGATGATTTAGCTCTTGGGTAACTACTGTTCGTATTGATGCAGGTAAGAGGAGTTTATGTTGCCAACAGTTCATTTCTCGTTATCACCTTACGACTTGCCAGTCATATCGGCTACTCATACTGGAATGCTGGTATTTGACATGTCAACAAGTGTTACACCCGCAAGTACACACTGACGGAATCACTGTTGCTTGGGTGTTCAAGTAATCCGAACCGGAATTTACCGATTTCTTTCACTATTCCAGAAATTATAGAATCTGTTCTTGGGGTAAGGGTGATATCAGTCTGTGCTATTATTTGCTGAACAGGTAATACGGCTTCATTTTTAATTTCGAAAGCTGCTTTTTCTTCCAAGTCTGAAAGAAGCTCATCATTCTTAAAGTCCAAGCTAAATTTATGTGGTTTTAAAAAGTCCAGTCCGAGAATAAAAAACATTCCGTAATACTGGCGATATATACCACATTATCGTATATGGCATTTCCAAATGTGATTTCCACTCTTGCTTTTCCCCACGCTTCGATCTTGTCACCTGTCACAGTTCGTGAGTTAACGAGGTCGGAGTCCAGATGGTCTTTCGATTCCATCTCTTAGCCAGATCTTCCTTATGCTGGTTATATTCGCTCCAGTATCAATCACAATGTGGGATGGAGAATCATTTACGTATACCAGTACAATGAGTCTATTACTGCCGCCATTCACAGAGGAAATCTGCAAGATTTTCAAATAAGGCTTTTGAATATTCCCCAGCCTCCGTTCCGCAAGGTCGCCTTTATCCGGTCTTCCATCATGGTCCTCTCTGGTACAATGATATCTGCGACCTTCACGACGACAGTACTTTTATAGATCACAGTATTTCCGTAAATGTCCCTCGCCAGAGCACCTCCAACATTTCGCTTTCCTTGGCTCTGACTGTACTCGTCGTTCCACCAGATCTTCGAGCCTCTTTAATTTATTAACTAATCTCTCCATTTCTCCATCCGCAGGCTCCTGGAACGACACAGGTCTAACAGTATGCCGCTCTTTCCTCACGGCTGACTGAGCTGCCTCCAATTTCATAGCGAACACGAGAACGTACCTGAGACCTTTATCATCCGATAAGATCAATGTTTTCGGAATTTCAGAGTCACGGAGGCCTTCAATAAAATGTTGCACTGCAACTTCTTTTCGAATATTACCAGGATAATAGCCGTAGGCTTAATGACGCATTCTATGTCCCAAGCCACCTCCTGAAGGGTCTCGCCAGGTCTCTGCATTCTTAACTTTAGTTGTATTCTGCTTTGTTCGTTCTGACACTTCTTTCCGAATCTGAGCTCCAAGGCACTGTCAAGAGCGTCAAATTCTCCTACCTTTGCCGCCCCAATGGTTTGTAATACGTTAATTGCGTCTCCGCTAAGGGAGGCGGCCAGTTGGTTCACTTTCTAGGCCTCGCTCCAACCATTGGCCTTGGCGACAATAAAAAATATGGTCTTTTCTGCTTACCAGGGAGGAGTAGGAAGTAAGTTTCATTGCTGAGCGTCTTGACGACATGCTGATATTTTCAGGTAACTTTCCCAGTTCTATTAAAATGTCCAATTTGTCTTCCATTTTAATCTCAAATTTTTGACGCATTCTGCAGATATCTTGCTGCAATTCCTTGACATTTTCTTCTATTTTTCCTTCAATTCTTTTTTCTTATTTTGTTTGAGTTTCTTCCAGGAGAAACCTTCTCCATTTGATCTTGGCTTTCCTGCATACTCTTTTCCAACTTTTATAATTTTCCCAAAGCAGTCTCCATTTTCTCCAATCCGGATTTCATCTCTTCTTGTCCGCATTCAATTTTCTTCTCCAAATTGGCTTGTCCGGCTTCAATTTTCTTCTCTAAATCGGCTTGTCCGGCTTCAATTTTCTTTTCCAGATAGGCTTTCAACTGTTCTTGTCCGGATGTCATCCGTACCAATCCACCTTCAACTTTGTCGTAGGTTGCTTTTATATCGGGTGTCCTCCTTCAGTTTTCTTCTCCACATCAGTTTTCATATCAGCTTGTCCGCCTCCGATTTTCTTCATCATATTCAAGATCTTTTGAAGTCGTTCTTCCATTTTTCCCCTAGCCAAAACCATAAACTTAAAAATTAAAGTCTTTCTTTAGAACACCACTCCTGACACCAAATGTTCCAGAAAACTCTGCTAGTTTCTGTGTCCGTTGTTCTTCCGTCCGGTAAGTGTAGAAAGTTGCAGTAAAGAGTTTATTTGTCAGGATGGGACACAAACTTTATTGCTTCTAGAACTTCATCGAACAATCAGTTGTACAAAATTCACTGGCACTAAGGGCCAGTAGCTTGATTATAATAGTCCGTGCAGTACAGGAGCTTTAGAAATGCTGTATTTCTCACAAAAAATGAAAAACTTCCACAGACAAAAATTCAGTGGAAACTTACGAGGGAAATCGTAAACCATCCGTCAAGACTCGTCAATGAAATATTTACACACAACACTTTAAAAGAAGGCTTTTAAAACAAGCGATAATATCGCTTCTATAGCGTCAACACAAAGCCTTAAACTCTCACGGACATCTGCTCTCTGATCAAGCAGAAGCAAGACTGACTTGACCGGGGCAACGCGCAGGTATTTATAGAGGAAGCAAAAGCTATTAGAAGTTTCACAAAGGTTCCCCTTAAAAGCGCGAATATTGATAACGTTATAGGAATACCGCTGAATCAATAGGCTATTATGTAATGTTAATGCAGGAAAACTAGCTTACAAATCGCGCCAAATATCCGCAATGTCCCCAAGCTTGGCAAATTTTTCTCGAAATATAGCCAAATTTTGCGCCATAAATAAGTCCCCAAAAGTGTAGTTAGCGGAGGCCTACGATGGATATTTCTCGAGATTTCTAGAAAACGCTACGTAGACCAATGGGGAAACCAATAACTCCGTATCTCCGTACCTAGTTAACCAATTTTTATGCAACAAAATGCAAATTTTAACTATTTGACGGATAGAACACGAATTTAAAACTATTTTAAACCCTAGATCAGCGGGTTGCCCCGAAAATTCGTAAATATATATATATTGTTACGAATTTTACGAATTACGAAAATATATATATGCACATTAGGGTGCTTCAAAAAAATATTTTTTTCGAATTTCTTTCTTCTCACCCTGCAGTTTTTTTACACTATTCATAAATATGATGTATGCAAAATTTCAGTATAATCGAATAATATTTAGATATCTCGCTGCACAATCGAATTCTATTGAAAATTGTCAAAATAGACAGATGAAGAATAGTGTATAATACCATAACCCGAAATAATACGACATTCAAAAGAGTATAATTTCAAATATTTAACGATTCTACAAAGTAACCAATCGCAGATCAGTTAAAGAAACAATATTTTCGATCTTGACCTGGTTTTCTTTGTAACCGTGCGTTTTGAGCGCAATCTTACTCACAGCCTGGTGGTGAACACCAAAACAAGTATGCTATCACAGCAAAACTAGTTTCAATTCTCGATGTGCTAATATAAGTGACAGAAGAGCCCCCTTGATAGTATCTGCTGCAGTAGAAAATATGTGTCAAAACGTGGAAGATTTTACACTTAGTCACGCGTCAAAGGCAAACTATCCGCTCTGAACTAGCCACCACTGTAGCCATATATTGGAAGGACTAACATACAAAAATCCTCTAAATATATGACTTTTGCCTGCTTGATAGTGCATTGGTACGGAAAACTATTTCAAAATTTATCTGGAAAAGCAAAGGAGGAACATCTACCAGAAATAGCATCAGGACAAACATTGAAGATCATCTGTTGGGTGTTCCTAAATTACAGTGAGGGACAGGAATTGTATGGCAAATATTATTTCAGAACTGCTAGAAAAACGTGAATTTACTGAGCTTATACGGAGTATGTGCATCAGCCAGTAATACTGGAGCATATTTGACATCGGAACAAAAGTTAGAAAACAAATTTTGTGTTTTGTTTTGTGGCATCACATTTCAGAAATTGTGCCTTCTGCCGTTTTCACGCAATGCATGGGGCGATCAATATCCAGTGAACTTACTTTACTGATTTTTAAAGATTTCAGCACTAATGGCCAACAATACATCACTCTAATCTTGAACCGGGTGTGAGAAACAGTGAGGTGATGGCAGCCATTCAGAGCAATTTCCAATCTTTGATGGAACTTGTGCAAAAGCCAACTTCTGATGACCCATGGTAGAGAAGATTACTGGCAGATGATGCAGCTTGTTATAATTTTTCTGAGAAGAACACCTATTTGTGGTATACTCTTTCGTGTTCCAGGAGCTATCCATCATGCCAGAAGGATGTCGAAGATCCTCCATAGCTTCAAGTCGTGGATGTACCGTAACCAGTTCAAATTTGAAGCACGAGAGAACAAAGATATTCGTGACATCTTTATCTTTATTGTGAAGGAATATCTGAGAGCTTGTTTAACAGCACCCCTTCCTGTGCAAGCACCGAGAAATGATTTGAAGCTTCTTCAGCGCCTTGAAGCATAAAAATAGGAAAGCCTCGAAATATCAGCTAAGGATGACGAAAAACTTTCACGACATATTTAATATCTAAGCCAACATCTCATAGCACTATTATTTGATTCGGGTATTTCAGTGAAGTAAAAGCGAAAGATGGTAAAAGCCCCCCATGAACAAGATTGGAAGGATGAACCACTGAAACGCGCAAGACTGCAAAAGCAATTGACGAATTGATGACTAAGACGTTATCCAGTTTTGTGATGAAAAAATCAGACCTGTTTTTAACCTATTATGCACCGACAAGGAGTTCCTGCAAATTGATCCAGAACATCGGGAACTTTCTACCAGCGAGACTTTGAAAAAGCAAAGAAACTGACCGTTGTGAACGACAATGCGGAGCGTGGCGAGATCTTTACCCAAACATTTGCTAAAACTATCGCTAAGAACGAAGAGCAGAAACAGTGTCTTCTTTAAGTGATTCAGGAACATCGAAAAAAGTACCGAGATTGCAATAAAAGTTCCCTTAACCGTTTGACTGCTAAGCAGCGCTATTGCGCTTTTGGAATGTACACCCTCCAAAAGAAGCATTCGAGTAAGAGAGAAATTTCCTACGTTGGTTTCGTATATTAAACATTATTTATCATAGAATATAAGTTAGGCTATGCATAAATATGACATTCCATATTTCTATTAAGTTGTGCGTTTTTCAAAAACTCAATTATTTTTCTCAAATCTAAAATAGGAAATTTACCTCTTAGTCGAATACTTTCAATGGAGGGTGTATGAGGATTTTCATGGATAGCAGTCAAACGGTTAAAAATTAATTTCAGACCTAATGAATGAGCGATTATAAATTGTCTGTATTTGATATGTTTTGCATTTTTTTCTGCATTTCATTTGTATTTCATGTTTTTCCTGTGTTTCATTTGTTTTTCATTTTTTTTACTGTATGTTTTCTTTTTTCATAGATATAAAAAATATATAATGCAACTTTATTATGAATTACGCATCCCTGAGCATTTTTGTCAATATTACGAAATTTGAGTACTCCTGCGCGGCCTCTAAATATAAATATATTTAACCAAAATTTTACTCAAGTTATCATTGTGCATAGTGCACAATGCAGTTTTTCTTTTAAATTTAGACCAAATTTTTTTTTCTCAAGTTTACTAATCCCCCAATTCCCCAAACCAGGATAATTCAGCACACTAACTACTGACCATAGCAGTTACTATATAAAAACATTTTAAATACCAGTAATAACTCTTTTCACTTACATACTTCACTATTAGTGTATTACACTTTCACACAGTTACATTCACTGTAATCATCATAAGTATTATATACTTCTATGTCCACGGAACATTCACTGTAGCAAATATTCTATACGCGCAATAATAACAGTAATAAACATACAACGTTCAATAGTACCCCAAAAACAACATATGCAACAATTTAAATCACAGATTTTATATATATATATAATGTAAATAAATAAATAACATATAAATATCAATACAAGAAACTACAAACCTGGCAAAACTTGTACTATTCCCACTAATTCCAATAGTCGAGCACTGGCAGTATATACAAACCGAGGATTATAAAAGTCCTCGGTGATACACTCTTGTTGACTATAAGAATGTGAGTTAAATTAAAGTTTATCATATTCATTTTCTATCAAAAATTAAATGTCGCTTGATATAATTCTAATAATTCAAAATCAATGTAGGGTCATATGGGGGAATTGCGTGTCAAAAAACAATAACATCACTTTATATTTTCTAAAGTATGAAAGATAAAATGATTTAATTTGGCATGAAGTAAGCTTAAATAATTTAGAAATTATTCAAATAATCATTTTACCTGAAATTGAATTATTATTAATTTTATTTAAATTATTGAGTTGGGAAATTATAGGTCAGATATGGGAAAACTATTTGTCACCATCTTTCTTATAGTAATGCATATCAAAAGTATTCTAAATTATCATTACTTAGCACACAAACATATTTTTTATCTGATATTTTTTATGTAAGAAAAAAATTAAATAATAAGATTATTTTTGAAGAAATAATTGGGGACAAATCAGCGTTGTGTCCCCGATTCTGAAAAAAAAGTGGGTACAGTTTATAAATTCAATGGTCTTCTTAAAATAGCTTCTATTTATTCAACTAGAGTATTATTTGCATTCGTAAAATAAGGGAAACATGATTGATTTCTTTTTAAATTGAGAAGAAATGACTGTTTTAATTAAAATATTGTCCCCAATTGTTGTTTTATATTTTGGGGACAAACTGAAAAAAGTTCTGAAATTGGGGACTGTCCTCGAAACGCACGGTCTCCTTTATCATAATACACAGCAAAATATTTCTGTTCTTCACGTACAGTATGAATTCCTTGTAGCACGGAATCTTCTAAATAGGAATTTTTTTTTGCAACATTTTTTATTGCAGCTTCTTCGATTGTATCTTCATTGTCATTAGACAGTTCTTTATCACTAAATAGTTCCAAATAATCTAATTTTACATTTTGGGGACCGTCTATACTTCCAGTTAAAGTATAATATTGTTGCAGAACGCTCTACTAATTCCTGGGTTCGCCGTTCTTAAGTCCTGTTGGTGTAGAAAGTTCTAGCAAAGAGTCCACTTATCAGGATGTAACACAAAATTTATTACTTCTAGAACTTTGTCGAACAATCAGCTGTACAAAATTCACAGGCATTAACTGCCAGTAGCTCGTTATAACAGTCCCTTCAGTACCGACGCTTTCACAAATGCTGAAATTCTCACACAAAATAAAACACTTCCACAGGCAAAATTAAGTGGATATCAAGGGATGTCGTAATCCCTTAAGACCCAGCAATAAAGAATTTACACGCAGCACTTAAAATCAAAGCTTCATAAACAAGCGCGAAAGCGCCGCTTCTATCACATAATTCACAGAGCAAAGTGTCGTACTCATCGGAAGTCAGCCTTAAATCGAAAATCAGCTTCGAAAAGCAAGCGAAAGTACCGCTTTTATAGCGTCAATACAAAGCGTAACACAGCAAACTCACTCGATGAGAGCTCAATGATCACTGACACAAACTGGGGGAGCCCGCTGCTATTAAAGGTTTCGCAGAAGCTACGACCCAAGTCGCAGACAATTGTTCAATAAACCGCAAAATACCGTCTTTTTGCCCTATCCTTTTCATGAACTTTCGTCAAATTAATGTTTCTCCGGAGCGCAATATAAACGTTCAAATGTCCGCCACTTTCCATGTAAAAAATACATTAATTATTGCCCTTAAAATTACCTTTCTTTAACGTAATTTTCACGTTTTTCCTACTTTATTTTTGAACGTAATTTTCATGTTTTGTTTTTCTTTTTTAAGAATCAAAATTTTAAACTGAGGCTGTAATACACTGTATGTCATATTTTTTAGATTCTTCGTAAACAAAATATTAATATGGAGTAAATATTTTTCTGGATAAAGGAGAAAAGGAGAAAATATTAATTGATCCATTAAGGAACATAATAACATTAAGCATATATAAATATCTATTCACAATAATAAATTATTTACTAAGCTAAAAAATAAAAAATAGCGATTAACAGGTGCTTTTATTTATTCATAATGAGTTAAAAATATTTTTCAATCACCGAACATCGGAATCTTATCTATTATTGTAACTTCTACCTTACTTGCAACCTCTGGGAAAGAACCCCCAATCATCAGAATAGTACTGGACTGCTTCCCTAACCACCATACCGCATATTACTGTGTGTCAGTTGCTTAAGATTGAAGTGAAGCAAGGTATTTTTGGAATCGGACTTAAAAGGAGGAGGCACGGCTTCAGGGAAACTGATTTCAATTATCTTTGGCACATTGGTAGTATACCATGTGAATATACTACGTGTGAAATACCAAGCATTAATACTCAAAAGCAGTCGAGAAAAATTAATATTTATTTTCGTACCACTCCACCATAACCTTAAGTATAAGTTACGCGCAAATATGACTAAACGTCGGACAGTGGAGTATTTGTGTCAAAATCCTGGCCAAAAATATTTTTCATGTGTTTTAACGTTAAAATCATTACTGTTGACTTTTGACTTAATTATTTTTGATAATTAAGTCAAAATAAGCCTTAATGTGACCCAATAGCTAATTCCCGAACCATTCGGTTTAGATATGCACTTCCAATTTGAAAAATGTTTTAAAAAAGGTAAAGAATGTTTTTACGTGCTTTTCGAACCAAAAAACCCCTTTAGAAAAAAATTACAAAAATTAAATTTTTATACGGTCCCCAGGTCCTATCACTTATATTTAGGAAAAGATGCAGTACACAAAAACAAAGTAAACACAAAAAGTTTCATTTTATTACGATAAAAACTGACCAAGTTATGGAACTTTGAAAATCATACATTTCATCCATTTTCTCGGCCAATTTCAAGAAGCTAGTAAGGGACCGTCTCCAAAGTGAAATTAATTGGAACTCTGCCAGGAAACATTTGCTCTTGCACGTCACTCTTATGTAAATCGCTTTTAAATTTAAAAGTACACACATTACGTTAATATTACAATAACTGAGTACTTAAGAAACAAAATTTATTCTGTGTACGTGTAAAACATAGATAAAATAAAATATTTTGGACGAAGAAAACTTTCCAAAAGCAGTTCCAAAAACTTAGACTTATTTGCCTGCGGCTTCAGACTGATTTGCTGCGGTACTGATCATGGCAAACGTTAAAAATCTGTTGTGTAGTCGCTTACAATTGCATACAGTCGTATTCTAATATTACGAATTCTAGTACAGGAGAACGAGATGTATACAAATGAAGAATACCGCGAAATGGTACTGTTGTATGGGCAGTATAATCGAAATAAGAGAGAGGCGGCAAGACTTTATGCCATTAAATTTCCCAGTCGAAGACATCTACCTTATTGTACAATTGCCCGTGCTGTTCAACGCTTGTATAGAACTGGGAGTTGTCATAGACGTATTCCCTTGTCTCGTGCCACACCTTCAAGCTTGCGGATACCCGCTGAGGATGTTCTAGGATATGCCCTGGCTCATCCTGAAAGTAGTGTCCAGAATATTAGCAAGGCTTGTTCCTACTCAAAATCGACGGTGTGAAACATATTACATACGTACGGTGCATTTCCTTATCGTCCAGTCCTGGCGCTAATGCCTGAAGCCAGGAGCTAATGCCTGAAGACCAGTTGTATACATCTCGTTCTCCCATACTAGAATTCGTAATATTAGAATACGGCTGTATGCAATTGCAAGCGACTACACAATAAATTTTTAACGTTTGCCATGATCAGTATCGCAGCAAATCAGTCTGAAGCCGAGGGCAAATAAGTCTATTTTTTTGGAAATGCTTTTGAAAAGTTTTCTTCGTCCAAAATATTTTATTTTATCTATGTTTTACACGTACACAGAATACATTTTGTTTCTTAAGTACTCAATTATTGTAATATTAACGTAATGCATGTACTTTTAAATTTAAAAACGATTTACATAAGAGTGACGTGCAAGAGTGAAAGTTTCCTGGCAGAGTTCCAATTAATTTCACTTTGGAGACGGTCCCTTACTAGCTTCTTGAAATTGGCCGAGAAAATGGATTAAATGTATGATTTTCAAAGTTCCATAACTTGGTCAGTTTTTATCGTAATAAAATGAAACTTTTTGTGTTTACTTTGTTTTTGTGTACTGCATCTTTTCCTAAATATAAGTGATAGGACCTGGGGACCGTATAAAAATTTAATTTTTGTAATTTTTTTCTAAATGGGTTTTTTGGTTCGAAAAGCACGTAAAAACATTCTTTACCCTTTTTAAAACATTTTTTAAATTGGAAGTGCATATCTAAACCGAACGGTTCGGGAATTAGCTATTGGGTCACATTAAGGCTGGACACCCTGTATAAAAAAAGCGTGCTGTTCCCAAATTTGGCGATATATCACCAATTGGCTGGAATTTGGTTGCTAACAAATATCTTGACCGGGGAGTGTCCCTCATTGGGAAGTACTACTATTGTATAATACCACTTATAAATGTAATACCGGGCAGCTGTCGATATAACGGTCGAGTTTTGGGCGATTTTCTCCAGATGTCATGTGAATAGGCGTTAGAACTCCTTAAAATGTCTCCGCCCAAGGCATCCTTCCCCCTAGGCAAATAGCCCTTGTGTAACTGTGCCTTAACGGCAATAAAAATATATAAATGTAATACTTTACTTATAATACTGATAAATATAATACTACTAATCAATAAATCAATTTTTATAATAAAATTTTTTATTTTATATTTAACGTAATTACTATAGGGATCTTAGTTTAACTAACTTAGCCTAACTTAACGTAATTACCATAGGGATCTTGGTTTTCGAATGACTTCAGAAGATTAATTTTTTCGATCCGATTCTTCTGTGTGTGTGTGTGAACTCTGATATTCGTCTTCTTCAAATTCTTCATCACTTTCTTCTTGGTTTTTTGAGTGAGACCTCCATCGGGGCATCTCTGGAAGAAGAACCCTAATAGCACAGATGGTCACAAAAGAGTCGCTTTGACGTCACAGAGGGTCACAATTGTCACAGGACTGTCAAATACTACTCACATTGTGACTTGTGAGTGATGTGACTCTACTGTGTGGTCACTGTGAAGTTTATTTGTGACCAGTCACCAGGTGACGTCGCCGTGAAGTCACCATGTGACTAGTATGTCATCGGTCGCTAAGTGACTCCACTGTGAAGTCACCACCTGACTAGTATGTGATCGGTTGCTCAGTAACTCCACTGTGAAGTCACCATGTGACTAGTATGTGATTGGTCGCTCAGTGACTCCACTGTGAAGTCACTGTGTGATTACTGATTTTGTGACTACTAATTTTTTTGGACTTCAAAATGACGTCACACTGGCCGCTTTTTTGACTTTGGAAACATACTAATTTTTTCTAGTATTTTGTGACACTTTCTTTCTGCAAACATTTAATAAATAAATCCGAAAATAGTAATTCAATAAAACCTCGCAGTTATGTAGTAATGGAATTTAGTTTAATTTATGAACTTTTAAATTATTTCGTTTAAACAAGACAATATTATTTATAAAAAATATTATTCTTAAAAATATTAGAGTTAAGAGTTCTAATCACAAGTGAAAACTAAGTATCTGTGAGTAAAATTAGCAATTTCTTTCATATCCCCATGGCATATATGTTTCGATAGCGTATGTAAGGTTTAAATTTCGGATTGGGGGAGGAACTATCCGGTATTTTCAACCTTATTGTTACTAGAGTAAATACAAATGTCTCAAAATTGCTGTTTTTTAATAATTGCTTTAAGTTTCCAGATCCCCCCCCCTTTAAATACGTCTCTGGTATGTTTGAAAGTTCCACTACGAAAAATTTGAGGTAAAACTATGGGTCTAAGACAAAAATACTTTATTTATTTTATCTAATACATGTTTTTCCAATTAATTTTATTTATTTTTATATGAAATCCCTTTTAAGCAATATATAGCAAAAATATAAATCTTATCCCTCATACCTTAATATATATCAAACCCCACATGTCGCACATTACAAATTTATTTCATTACCGAATAAAAAATTTCAATAAATCATTAGTTTTTTTCGGATGAATACTTAAATAAAACAGCACATTATCTCCTGAAAATAATTTATGTGGAAAAAGAAAGATTTTTAATTTATATTTATAAATTATGATATTTTTTATATTATTTATAAAATACTCACAGAATATAAAATTTATTTATAAAATAAATATATATATTTATATATAAAACTTATTTATAAAGTACTCACAGAAAAATTTTAAATTTCCAAAAGAAGCCGTCAGAACAAGCTTTTGCAGCAATCATTTTACTTTTAAAGGTTCCCGAGCAAGGTAATCACAGCGTTGCGGTAAGATGCTGGCCTATTAACCATTAGCTCGAGGGTTCGATTCTGGACCTGAACTTCTTCTTGCCTGAGAGTTTGGTGCTGCCATCTGATGTATATTTTCGGTAACTCTTTTTCCCCGAATTTTTTCGCCGTCGCAAAACTGTCCCATCGTGACTTCTCTGAACGGTCGCAATGTGACTACACAGCGAGAGGACATAGAGACTCTGGCGTGACTTTGCTGCGGAGTCGCGGCGAGTGTTTGTAACTCTATTGCGGCAGTATTGTGTGGTCGCATTTCAGTCACAGGGGACTGTTGTGCTATTAGGATTGGGACACTTGTAAAAGAAATGATTTTGTTTGCAATATAAACAACTAGAAGTAGCAAATAAAGAATTTGCTTTGGGAGGATGCATCGTTTTCTGAATCCCGTTTGACCCAATTTTGCTGTTTTCAAGCGTCCTAGCATAATTTTTCAGAAACTCAATTAGTTCTTTTAATGTAGGAATTTCGTTTTAAGTTAATTGGCGTTCCCACCATAACTTCGTAGAACTATCCAGTTTCTGCAAA
The DNA here is from genome assembly GCA_038373885.1 of Cheiracanthium punctorium. NCBI lineage: Eukaryota > Metazoa > Arthropoda > Arachnida > Araneae > Cheiracanthiidae > Cheiracanthium > Cheiracanthium punctorium. Next base: position 522,553 of record JAWZYV010008838.1, on the reverse strand, counting down.
ACTAAGTAGAGCATTAATGTGTCGCTAAAATTTTCAACTTTCTGTTTAAAATCTCTAATGAGCGGATTATTTGTGTCAAATTGTCTACTAGACTAAGAAGTGCTGAAGATTACTCAATACTAGGGAGGTATGAAAATCGCTTAATGTACGCAAAAGTTTGCTCGCGTTTGTTCGAAAATCTTTCGTCTAATAAATTAAACGCAATTTTGAAATTATCATCGGAAATGGGGATTGATTGCATTATGCGTAAAGCATCTCCTTTAACTGATGCTTTCAAATATTGGAGTTTCTGTGCGTCAGATAAAGCTTGGTTATTAACGACACTTGCATTGAATAAATCTTTAAACGATACCCATTCAGTGATATTACCGCTAAAATTTGGTAGCGTAAGCTTTGGAAGTCTAATATTATCTGAAATAGAACTAACAATTGAGTTTCAACTTTCATTCTTTGCTTCTGAAACATTTGATGACTTATTTTCTTTAAGTTTTATTTGCTCTAGAATTTTTCAAATTGCGATTTTCTCCTGATATTCTGACGACGAAACACCACTACGAAAATTCCACTACGAAAAATTTGAGATAAAACTATGGGTCTAAGTCAAAAATACTTTATTTATTTTATCTAATGCATGTTTTTCCAATTAATTTTATTTATTTTTATATGAAATCCCTTTTAGGCAAAATATAGCAAAAATATAAATCTTATCCCTCATACCTTAATATATATCAAACCTCACATGTCGCACATTACAAATTGATTTCATAAGCAATAAAAATTTCAATAAATCATTAGTTTTTTCGGATGAATACCTAAATAAAACAGCACATTATCTCCTGAAAATAATTTATGTGGAAAAAGAAAGATTTCTAAGATTTTTAATTTATATTTATTAATTATGATATTTTTTATATTATTTATAAAATAAATATATATATTTATATATACAACTTATTTATAAAATACTCACAGAAAAATTTTAAATTTCCGAAAGAAGCCGTCAGAACTATCTTTTGCAGCCGTCAGTTTACTTTTAAAGGTTCCCGAGCACGGTAATCACAGCGTTGCGGTAAGATGCTGGGCTAATAACCATAAGATCCCTGGTTCGATTCTGGACCTCAACTTTTTCTTGCCTGAGAGTTTGGTGCTGCCATCTGGTGTATATTTTCGGTAACTCTTTTTCCCCGAATTTTTTTGCTGTCGCAAAACTGTCTCATCGTGACTTCTCTGAACGGTCGCAATGTGACTACACAGCGAGAGGACATAGGGACTCTGGCGTGACTTTGCTGCGGAGTCACGGCGACTGTTTGTAACTCTATTGTGACAGTATTGTGTGGTCGCATTTCAGTCACAGGGGACTGTTGTGCTATTAGGGAGTTGTAGGGTCTCACTGCTATAAGGCTTGCTCTTTTTCCTTGGCCTTTATCTAGAGCAGCTCATATAAGGGCACTGCTTAAAAGAAGCCCCCTTTTGCAAATCCATAAAATCTCATTCCAAGCGGGAGGAGAAAGTAATTTATTTCAAGCCAGCACTTCAAAATGACTGAAAGAGCTACCACGTGTTTCTGTTTACACACTCACACTTTATTGACCCGAAGTCACATTTGCCAAACTTTCAGAATCAAAAATGGAGAGTTTTTGCTTTGGACACAATTTACGACATAAATGGAAAACTAAGCTGTAAAAAGATGGGACCAATAAAAGAAAGGGCAATTTTGGAATAGTGTGGCGTCGAAGGACAAGTACAAAAGTACTGTGTTCGAAAGTCTCATGACCAGCAAGAGAACGCTAAGAACATGAAGGCGGGAAACTAGGAGGTGGCCATCTCGCGGGGCGGAGGTTGCCAGATATTCAAAAGCCCCACCTAAAAGTCTTACAGATTTCATCAGTGAATGGCGGCAGTGATGGACTATTTGTCCTCGGATACGTTAATGGTTCTCCATGCAATGGTGATTGATACTGGAGCGAATGTAACCATCATAATGACAGATCTGGCTAAGAAATTAAATTTGAAGACTATCTGGACTCCGCCCTCTGACACTTTTGGAAAACCTTTTGAAATCAGTTTTGGAAATGCCAGATATGACCATGTGGTATATGTCGCCAATATTACGGACTCTTTCATTCTCGGACAGGACTTTTTAAAATCACACAAATTTAATTTGGACTTTAAGAATAATGAGCTTCGTTCAGACTCATTAGAAATAGCTGCGTTCGACATTAAAAATGAAAGAGTTTTACCTATTCAGCAAATAATAGCCCAGACTGATATCACTCTTCCTCCAAGAACTGATTCTGTAATTTCTGGAACAGTTGAAGAAAGCAATAAATTCCGGCTAAGATTAATCGAACATCCAAGCAATAGTGATTCTGTCAGAGGAGTACTTGTGGGAGCAACACTTGTGGACTTGTCGAGAACAGAAATTCCAGTTAGAGTAGCAAATGTGACGGACCAGTCGAAGGTGATAAATAAAAATGAAGTGTTGGCGACATGCACTGTTACCTGCATTAATAAGAACATAAGCTTAACGAAAGCTAAATCATCTGGGTGCCTGACGAAAGAATTATTACAAGACGTGGAGTTAACGGCAGAACAGAGAAGCGCTGCGGAGAAAGTAATAGCTGAATTTGAAGACCTCTTCTCTCGTACTTCGGGTGACTTTGGCTGTACGAGCTTAACGCAACAAAGGATAGATACAGGCAGCCATTCTCCCATCTAGCAACATCCTAGGCGGCTGCCGTTTGCTAAGCAAGAAGAGGTGAGCAGAATTTTAGAGGATATGCAGCGTGATGACGTTATCGAGCCATCGACTAGTCCCTGGGACTCGCCTATTATTTAGGTCCGAAAGAAGGATGATTCCACCCGGATCTGCGTTGACTATAGACGCCTGAATGATATTACCAAGAAAAACAGCTACCCTCTTCCCAGGATAGACGACACTTTGGACACTTTATCGGGAAATGAATGGTTCTCCACTCTGGATCTCAAGAGTGGCTATTGGCAAGTAGAAATTCATCCCGATGACCGTGAAAAGACTGTGTTCACCACGGGACAAGGATTGTGGCAGTTCAAAGTTATGCATTTTGACTCTGCAACGCACCGGCTACGTTCAAACGCCTAATGAAGACAGTGTTGAGAGGACTTTCCTACGAAGCATGTCTCGTTTATTTGGACGATATCATCATCGTCGGAAAGACTTTCGAAGAACATCTCGAGAACATCCGAAAGGTGCTGCAGAAATTAAAGGAGGCGAACATGAAACTGAGCCCATCTAAGTGTAACTTGTTTCGTCGGGAAGTATGTTATCTCGGGCACATAATATCCGCCTACGGACTCCGAACCGATCCCGAAAAGACGACCGCAGTCCAGAACTGGAGTCGTCCCGAGAATATCCATGACTTAAGAAGTTTTCTCGGTCTGTGTACTTACTATCGAAAATTGGTGAAGGGCTTTTCTAAGATTGCAAGGGCACTTCACAAATTGACCGAGACTGGAAAAAAATTCTAAGGACTGCAGAATGTGAGGATGCGTTCAACGAACTCAAGACAGCCCTAACATCTTCGCCGATCCTGTCGTATCCTCACCCTGACAAGCCATTTATCCTGGACACAGATGCGAGTAAGGAAAGTGTCGGAGCAGTTTTGTCCCAGGAGATAGATGGCCAAGAACATGTCATTGCGTACTGGAGCATATGCCTTTCGAAGGCAGAACGTAACTATTGTGTTACGAGAAAGGAACTTCTTGCTATCGTTAAGGCCGTGGAGCACTTCCATCATTACCGGTACGGCCGAAAGTTCCTGCTCCGAACGGACCATGCCTCTTTAATCTGGCTTCTAAATTTGAAGAATTCAGAGGGCCAGATAGCCAGGTGGATACAGAGATTACAAGAATATGACATCGAGATACGTCATCGGAAAGGGGCATTTCATGGAAATGCAGATGCTTTGTCGAGAAGGCCCTGTACAGACAGTTGTCGCTATAGATCTAGGGCAGAGAAAAATTACCATCAGAAGCATCCCTTTGTCTGCCAAGTTACATCATCGGCACTATCTCAAGATCAGTTATGTTCGGGCGGACTAATTAGCAGATAGCGACATCAAACCTATTGTGGAATTTATGGAAAAGTCCTGCGATAAGCCCAGCTGTCCAGAAATGTCATCTTGCAGTCCGTCAACAAAACAGAAGTGGGCTTTATGGGACTCGCTTCGCCTGAGAAATGGAGTCCTGTATCTTAAATGGGAGTCGGACAACGGCAAGATGCTCAGAGGGCAGTTAGTACTCCCTCGTACGAGAATTCCGAAGGTTTTAGAAGAGCTGCATAATGGCTTAACTGGGGGCCATTTTGGCATAATGAAGACCCTGCAGAAAGTTCGCGAGCGCTTCTACTGGGCTAGGGCTCGAGAGAAAATTGTCGCTATTGCTCCAGGGCAGAGAGAAATTACCATAGCAACGAAATAAATTAGGAACGAAACAATAATGGGCTTTACGGGATTAGCTTCGCCTGAGAAATGGAGTTCTGCATCGTACATGGGAGTCGGACGACAGAGGGATGCTCTGATGGCAGTTAGTACTCTCTCGTTCGAGGATTCTGTAGGTCTTGGAGGACTTCATAATGGCTTAACTGGGGGCCATTTTGGTAAAGTGAAGACCCTGCAGAATGTTCGCGAGCGCTTCTACTGGGCTGGGGCTAGAGACGATGTCGAAAAGTGCTGTCAAGCTTGTGACGCCTGTGATGCCCTTAAATACCCAAAGAAACGTAGCCGTGGAAAACTGCATCTTTATAATGTACTAGCGCCTTTTGAAAGAATTGCCCTCGACATCTTGGGTCCTCTTCCGCGAACTTTGGATGGCATCAAATACAGCCTAGTTGTCATAGATTATTTCTCTAAATGGCCCGAAGAGTATCCTATTCCCGATGAAGAAGCTACGACCGTAGCAGATGTATTGGTGCAAGAACAGATTTCAAGGTATGGAACCCCTCTGTAACTTCCAACCATTGAACGAACTTTACCTCTGCAATTTTCAAAGGACTATGTCAAAATCTCGGAATCAATAATACTCAGACTACGTCTTTACATCCACAATCCGATGGCAAGGTGGAGAGGTTTAATCGCACTATTTTGAACAACCTCTCGCTCCTGGCGTCTAGAAATCAAGAGGACTGGGACAAGAAACTCCCCTTCCTCTTACTGGCCTATAGGAGTGCCGTCCATGAGAATACCGGCTTCACACCTTCTCAGATGCTATTCGGAAGAATCTTCTTCTTCCCGCCGATCTGGTATTGGTCGCCCACCAGATACGACTTCATCGCCAGAGGAGTACGTGGAAAATCTCCAGGCACGGTTTGAAGACGTGCATCATTTTGCTTGAGGGCGGATCAACCTGAACACGGAGAAGATCAAGACTCGCTACGATACAAAGGCTACGGGACAGGAGTTCAACGTAGGTAACAAAGCTTGGCTATGGAATCCTACTCGACATAAAGGCCTGTCTCCCAAGCTGCAATCGCCGTGGGACGGTCCTTACACAGCCCTAATCAGACTGAATGACGTCGTCGACGACGGATTCGTATGTCACCTAACTCGAAACCACGAGTCGTTTATTACGATCGGCTAGCTGTTTACCGCGGATGTTATTAGTTTTCTGAATATTAGACCATGGTCACTATGGCGTAATTACTCCTTTCAGTCATTTCTCGTTTCTTTCCTGTCTTTCTCTTTTCTTCCTCTTTCTTCAACTCTCTTTTACTCAGTACTTACGCTATGTTTAGTGTACATATTTGTAATACATTTGTTTTTATTAATGGGTATTTGTTTAATTACTTATTATTGTGTAATTATCTATTATGTTTATTATTTATTTATTGTGTGTATTTGCTTAAATTATGTTAAGCTTTTGTTAAAGCTTGTGTTAAACACTGTAGATATTTGTGTGACCTCAGTAGTAAAGAAATGACAGTTCTGCTCATGCGGATCCCATGTTAATTCTGCGGATCCGTTCGGATGCCTTCCCTATGCTGAGCGGGGAAGGGGGGCGTGGTCGGAGCGGATGTTGAGAGAGGAAGTTCACCGGATGTTGGAAGGATTGATAAGAATTTTTTTTTCTTTTTCCAAATAAGGGGACTTGTAATTTTTTCAGACATTAGGATATTTTTCAAATAAGGGGACTTGTAATGTTTTCAGATATTAAGATATTTTTCAAATAAGGGTACTTGGAAAAATTTTTGAGATTTTGACATATTTTCCAAATAAGGGGACTTGGAAAAATTTTTGAGATTTTGACATATTTTCCAAATAAGGGGACTTGGAAAAATTTTCAGATTGTGATGTATTGTTGAAACAAGTAAACAGATTAGTTGAAACAAGTAAACAGAAATAAACAAATTAAAATATAATAAATTAAGTAGACACTTTGATTTTTACTTTGACAACTTTGATAATTTTTAAGAACGGTATTTAAAACTATTTGCAATAAGCATGTTTATCATGTTACTAGCTTGCTATTTGTAAAAAATTCTAAGTCCGTTATCTTGAAAGAGTAACTGAAATGCACTAAGTTGAATAATTCAATGTTTCTAAAAAGACACTTTCACATATCTAGCACTTCAGAAAAAATGTATCATGTTCGTAACATTCGAAAAATGCAAAGTTCGTCACTTCTATAAAATTTTCAAAGTATAGATCTGTTAGTTTATTTGAAGAACATATTCAACGACTTATCAGAACGTAAAATATACCCATGTGCAAAACTTCTAAAAGAAAAAAAAATACAACTTACAATCTATTAATGCAGTTTACTAAGTATTTTGTAAAATCCTTTACTTGATAATTCTGAAAAATAGTCTAAGTCTCCCACTCTGTATAAACATAAAATATATTACTTTTAATTAGTTAAGGTTTACATAAAGATAAGTTTATACATCTATGCTAAAATAACTGATTATTTCTGTACCAAATTTAAATCCATTTTATCAAAAACATGTTAAGCATACTACTTATACGAAATTTACAAAGTTCTAATACCTAAGTTCCTTTCGAGAAATAATTTCATAACTTATGAGAACTCATAAACGTATACAAATCAAAAGTATACTTAGTTTGAACAAGTAACATGTATAAAAGTAAGAGCATGCTTATTTAAAATTTGTAAGCATAAAAATCTCAATCAGTAAAATGTGTAACATGTGCACTTAGTTGATATTTCTTATAAAAATATTCAAGCCCATTACTTAATAAAAATTACAAAAATATGCTATGTTAATACTCTGATGTTTTAAAAACATAGTGTCTGATTTAAAGTATTCTATTACTTCAAGTAAAATGTGGTAAGATCTTTACATTAAAGAACACCTCAAAAATCTTTATTTAAAAATACTAAGTTTCTTTATCTCACTTAACTTTATATTTGAAAAACCTGTAAAATCGATTAAGTTATTAAATTATGGAAACTGACTTTTTTTAGCCAAGTTCATTTCATTTTATAAAAAATTAGTACTTTGTGAATTCTCATGTAACACAATTTACCTATTACACTTAAATTTATGATTTTAATCAGAAAATTTTATTTCTATGTAGTAGATTAATGTTTCCATAGTACATGTTTCAATAAATTTTGTTAAATTTGTAACTTTTTACCTTGTAGTGTATAAAAGATAAGTATAAAACACAACACGAGAACCTTAAATCTTGACCAAGTATGTTAACTTTACCACTTTTTGCTGCAGTAAAATTTCATAGATTTTTATTTTGCAAGTAATCAACATACACATACACATAAAGAAAACACAGAAAAGTTTTCATATTTAAACTTATTTATTTACAAAAATATATTTTAAATTACACAAAACATTTACACAATTAAGAAAATAATAACTTTTCAATGAGTATTCTATAACTAAGCACGCATTAAGTCCGTAAAAACTTATTGCAGTAGAAAACTTACAGCTCTACATAATTATGCACAACAGATATACATCATGCGATAGCACATTGGGTGTCATTTACATTAAAATAATCAGGAGGTTTTAATATATTTTTTACAATTGCAATACTAGTTATACACCAAAAACATCATGTAATTGCACATGTTTTGCCATCCTTGGAATTAGCAAAATCTGAAAACGGTCGAAAAAATGTATTAAATAGCTCATTTTGAAGATACTTCATATAGTCTTCAATGAAAATGTTTGAAAAGAATGCTCCGTCATAAATGCATATGCATTTTTCTCGCATATCTCTCTTGCAATATACGGCATGTCGACCATAAACCATGCTTTACTACTTATAAGACCCTCTCGCTCATCAACATGTGTTCTATTCGAACAAGCATGTATCCTTTGTGAAGGATGATCCTGAACCCGGCCTATGTTTTTAAAAATTTCCTGATGTACTATATCCATTAATTGTTGTTTAGCCTCATCATAATTGCAATGGGGTTCACGGTTACATTTTTGCGGCTTTAATTTTAAAATTAAATGAGGTAGGGTCGTCGTATATAGCGTTTTTAAAATGCATTCCAATATTTCACTTCTCATTTCGCAAAGTTTTTTTACTTGATCATTTAAAAGTATTAAGGAAATTGGATTTAACGTGAATGAATCTCCGGTTTTGTAAATTTGTTGTATGATGCATTTTCCATCATCATTAAATACAGATAATTGATTATTACAAATAAAAGAGCTATTGCTATGACCTATATTAAAATCTAATAGTTTTACAATAAATTCGATCCATGTGGAAGGGTTCATCACGACTCCCTGACCGGTTTGTATATACTCTAATTGGGCATTCTGAATAAATTGTCAAATATGAATCTTCAAGTCAGTTCTTTCATCGTGAAGTGAAACGTAGATGAGTCTTTCCAAGTGCCATGTACCATTTACAGAAGCATATAAGCTATGGTAAAGATGGTCCGTCCAATCATCCAACTTTGCCCTTTTCGGGGAAGGCTCATAAATGTACATTTTGGCAAATGTAAGGTTAATGTGCGGGTCTGTCACATAAGGTTCAGAAGGAATACCATGCGTTAAAAGTTTGTTGGTTGGGGGATATATCTTACACATTGAACCATGTTCTAGTTTAATGGTAGTGGTTTCACTGTTCGCTGGTTTAAAATCCAAAGTTCGTTTAGATCCAAAACTTAGAATGCATACACCTGATGATAGGTCTAGATTAAAATCTTCGTAGTTGCCGTCTTCAATTTTAGGTTGTTCTTCAGAGCCAAAGTTCACTTGTACCATATTAAATTCATAATTTGTCACTTTCTGTAGATCTTCACGTATTTTTTGCAAAATGGGTATCCAAGAGTAAACAGAGAGTGTTGCTCCAGGTAAACTGTAATTGATTCCTTCATCAGCAAAAGTAATTACTTTACGGGTCGAGGAAATTTTCTTTTCACTACTTTGCAGGGGTAATTGAAACAATTCTTGCTGTAGCACATCAACATCACTTTCAGTACAAAACTCGGGGAAAATTTCCTTTTCAATACTTTGCAGAGGCTTTACATCTAAAGGCAATTGTATTATTTCTTGCAGCAACACATCAGCATCACTTTTAGTATAAAACTCGGGAGTGTACTCAATGTTAAAGTTATTTTCGATCGATTCAAGCAAATACATTTTTGAAACTCGGCGAAAAATCAATTAAAACACACGTCTTAAGTATAGGCGCACACAGTGTAAAGGGAGTCTCGCAACACACACCTCACCACTTTATCTAACTAAAATGTCTTTACTGGTTCTTTAAAAAATCACGTGATTACCCAAGCGCCCTCTACCTTAAAACTTTCTCAACCCAGTAGATATTGCATCATCTAACTTGTCTTAGCCTGTTACAGAGAGTTGCCCCTCAATGTAAATAGTACATCCTGCCAACAAACCTACCGGATATTGAATCATCACAGATTTGCACACGTCACTATCACGTGTCTTCTGCGCATGTCACTTGCTTATCTCTTATCTGATCTGTGATACCTGATAAGAGAAAACCAGTCGCCGTTAAATTTGTAGAGTTTGTAGGTTGGGCGTAGGTAAACTGTCCTGCAACAGATACCTAAGAATTCTTTAGCCGAGCAAACAGATGTTTTGTCCGCATGTAACAAGAGTGTCGTCCGGTATTTTCCAGGTATTATAATTGCTTATATTTTTTCTGATATATGTTGTGATTAGCTATCTTTTAGAGTAATAAGTTTAATTTATTAGCAAGTTTTCATTAATAATTTTAGTTTATGACTTTATTAAATAAAAAATTTAGTTTATTATTGTAAAAATTGTTTTAAACAATAATTTTAGTTTATGACTTTATTAAATAAAAATTTTAGTTTATTATTGTAAAAATTGTTTTAAACAATAAGTTTAGTTTATGAATTTATTAAAAGGATGCCTACATGTTTGTAAAATTTAAGTATATAAAAAAATTGAGTGGCATTCATCACAAGTAAAGAATCTTAACCCTGTTTTTCATATTAGAATAATCATAATGTATTTAATACGAGTTCAATAGATATCCTATACAAAATTCCAATGCATTTGTTAAAATTACATCCTGTTTTTCAATAGTAAATACCTATTTTATACATGAATACTAATTCATCTGCAATGTCTGTAATTTATCAAAACTTAGCAAAAATAATTTGTTTTAGTATAATGCTCTTTGCTAATTGTTTCACAGAAATTAATTTAATGATTCATTATTTTCCTAAACTATGTAAAATATATTAATCGTTGTAGCTTAACTTTGATATTTTTATTTAGGATATAATGTCGATCAGAAGAATAATCATAATGTATTTAATACAAAGTTCCAATGCATACAAAGTTCAAATGCATTTGTAAAAATTAGATCATGTTTTTAAGTAGTAAACATCTTAATCCATAAGTCCCCATTTTTGAACGTAGAATGAAACACATGTCCCCAATTGCATACCCCCTAACAGCCTCCCTGGTTTTATCTTATCGGCAAACTTGCCCTATGTTATTTAACCGACTCTGTAGGGCCTCAAGGCACTTTCTTATCTCTCTCAATTTCTTATCAGCTGTACTAGGGATATCGCATGCACGTGGATTTTACTTCAATCATTCTTTTGTGAATTATGTGAGTATTTTTATTATTATTATTACTTCGCGTGTACAAGTACAGGGTAAGTTGTTTATCATTATTTTTGTATTATTTTAGTTACATATAAGTTGATACCGTAATTCTAATTTGATTTGCCTGATTAGCTCTTACTTCTTTTCAAATTGCTTTAATTGAAAATAATTATGTGGTTCTTATAGTTTGCACTTTTGATGTGTTGTACTTTTAAGTTGATTTTTTTTTTGTTATTGTTAATGCATGTTTTTCTGTATTTTGGTGTTTTGCAAAATTTTAAGTTGGTAATCTAGTGTAATTAATAGCAATAGGCATTATCGGTAGAAGTAGTTTATGCAGTTTGTATACAAAAACTGGGGTTTGGAGGCTATATGGTGAAAGAGCTTTCTTCAAGTGGCAGCTGGGGGGGGGGAATTTAGAGATAATGTGTTTTAAATCATTACTCTATTTTCCTAACTTGCTGGCCTAGCTTTATCATCCAAGAAAATTTTCCGGGAGACTAGAAGATTTAGCACGATGTCCCTTCACGTAAGTAAAAACCTTGTATTTTTTTAGTTCAAGTAATGATAACTCTTTGCGATTAAAACTATCATTTTATCTAAGTAGATGAAAGATATTTTATGTACATGCGATATAAAACTGTGCATGCAATTGTGGTAAAATGCATCTTTAATTTTTATTTCCAATAGTTCAACTTTCTAACAATAGTACTATCTACTCTAAAAGATATGTGCTAGTTATGCTCACCTTTCTATAAAATATGTTAAGTGCATCAATAAAAGACCCCTCAAAAGGTTCATTCATGTATAAAATTATGCTTTCATAGTCAAACTAAAATTAGTGTTGCACATAAACAATGTAACTCGTATCGTATTGAAATTCTATAAATTAAGTTATACTACTTGTGATATACAGTAAAAATGTTTTGTAGGATTACTAAAAATGTAATTTTTTCTCTAATTGATCTATAGAAAATATAAACTAGTATAATCGCTTCCTAAAATTTATCAAAAATGTGTTGGTAAGAAAAAATGTTTAGATAAAAACTTTTAAGTATAAATGTAAAGTATTCATACATTTCGTATACAAAAACTTAAGTTTTTTGAGATGTATGGTTAAAGTGATTTTCTCGCAATAGAAAATAAGACTATATCATTATTTGTAAAATCATTCTATGGTATAATTTTCTTACTTCCCTAACAGTAGATGAAATGTATTGATATCCTACTTTAATGTTAAACGGCTACTTAACAAAAATACGGTATACAAAAATTAAAACTCTTGATTAAAATTTTTTTCTTGATAAATTAAAAACATTTGATTAAAAAAGTATTTGTTGTAAAATTAATTATTAACTTAAAATTAAATCTCTTGATTAAAATTTTTTCTTGATAAATTAAAACGTGGTTAAAAAAATAAAAATAAATAAAAGTACTTAAATTAAAACTTTTGATTAAAAAAATATTTGTTGTAAAATTATTTAACTTAAAATTAAAACTGTTTGTTAAAAATAAATAAATAAATAAATAAATAAAAGTACTTAAATTAAAGCTTTTGCTTAAAAAAATATTTGTTGTAAAATTAATGTAACTTAAAATTAAAACTTGGTTAAAAAAATAAAAATAAATTAACTCTTGATTAAAAAAAATATTTGCTGTAAAATTAATTATTAACTTAAAATTAAAACTGTTGGTTAAAAAAAATAATAATGAAAATAAATTAACTCGATAAAAAAAAATATTTGTTGTAAAATTAATTATTAACTTAAAATTAAAACTCTTGGGAGATTTCTTTTGTTTGTAGACCTCCTAGGGATGTTGTACGTTTCTTTGCTCCACATAGTTAATTATTATTTAAAGAAACAAAAACAACAACGCATCCTCTGTGCTACGCCCTGTCTCCATTCATGCGAGGCTAGCGTGATGGGGAAAGGCACAGTAAAAATTTTTATTTGAAATGAGGCGGTAGATGTTCTACCGGGTGGCTGGTGGGTCCTCATTTAAGTACAATAATAATATTTTTTATTTTAGGTTTAATTCATAAAGTATAGCTTATTTAAAATATAACAAAGTCCCTTATTTTCATTAGAGAATACATCACAATCTGAAATTTTTTCCAAGTCCCCTTATTTGGAAAATATGTCAAAATCTCAAAAATTTTTCCAAGTCCCCTTATTTGAAAAATATCTTAATGTCTGAAAAAATTACAAGTCCCCTTATTTGAAAAAAGGAAAAAAAATTCTTATCAATCCTTATCATCTTATCTTATCATCCGGTCAACTTCCTCTCTCAACATCCGTTCCGACCACGACCCCTTCCCCGCTCAGCATAGGGAAGGCATCCGAACGGATCCGCAGAATTAACATGGGATCCGCATGAGCAGAACTGTCATTTCTTTACTACTGACCTCCTAACTGGGGATTGTACTGCCCGGGACGTGCAGTCCTTGGGCAGGAGGCAATGTTACGAATTTTTGGGGCAACCCGCTCTTCTGGGTTTTAAATAGTTCAAAATTGATATTCTACGCTTCAAATAGTTAAATTTTGCTTTTTGTTCCATCAAAATCAATCAGTTAGAACCGGAGATTGGGAGGTTTCGATTTCGATATTCTTTAGTGTGGCTTTTCTAGAAATCTCGAGAAATATTGGTCTTAGTCCTTCGGTAACTTCACTTTTAGGGACTTATTTTTTAGGCCAAATTTGTGACATTTCGCCAAAAGTCGCCAAGATTGGCAACATTTTGCGCGATTTTCCCTATCGGACTTGTAAAGTTGCTTTTGCTGTATTAAAATCACATAAAAGCCTAACATTTCTCTTCTATGACGTAATCAGAATTTCCGCTTTATGTAGAATCTTCGAGAAACAGATTCTTTCTGGAAGCTCCTTGTAGCTTCTGCCTCTTCTATAAATACAAGCGCTCGCTGCCCCGATATTTCAGTTTCAGTTGAGCTGTCGTAGAGAGAGTTTTCTGTGTTACACTACAGAAGTGGTGCTTCCGCTTGCTTTTCGAAGTTGTTTTTAAAGTGCTGTGTGTAAATTCTTTATTGCTGTCTAGAGGGATTGTTAGTGTTATCCCTCGCGTATTTCCACTGAATTTTACCTGTGGATGTTTTTTACTTTGTGTGAGAATCACAGCATTTGTGAAAGCTTCGGTACTGAGTGGACTCTTATAAATGATCTACTGTCCGTTAGTGCCTGTGAATTTTGTAAAGGTGATTGTTCGACTAAGTTCTAGAAGCAATAAAGTTTTTGTTCCATCCTGACAAGTGGACTTATTACTAGAACTTTCTACACCAACTGGACTTTAGAACGACGAACCCTGGAAACAAGCAGAGTATTCTGCAGCAATACTTACTGATTTGCATAAACTATAAAACTGCTCTTTTAGTTATACAAATAAAATAAATTTAGGATTTCAAATAAAAGAATTACAAGATAACTTTAGAAAAACTTATGTAGATAAATGTAGTAATAACTATGTTATTATATGTTAGAAACTATATCATAAAGTCTTAGCATTATCTATTAATTATAATCCTAATTTCAAAGTAACCAATATCTGAGAGTTAAACATGAATAAAAAGATATCAGCTTACCACAAATTACTTAAGATAAAGCACGACAATCTAAAATATTCTTATTTGGTTCTAATACCTAAGTTCCATTAAACTCCACTGAAATTCAGAACAGTTACTATAGGATGTAACACGTATATTAATATAGCTAGCAAATTATTACTAAAGATACTTACTTCTACGCATGATCTGTATATAAAATATTATACTTCTTCTACATCTATAGGTAATAGCTTTGAACTAAAAAATAAGATTAAAGACTTAAGTAATGTAAATAAAATTTCTACTTTTGACTTCAAAGACCTTTTCATAGCATGCCGTTAGAAGATCTGTACAATGTTATATTAAATCTATTTAATAGCATGAATAATATTAACTTACGTTCTAATATACATACTATATATTTCAAAGATTTGTTAAAGTTCATAGTTTTTAATAATTATATTCTGCATAGTAATAAATTGCATGAGCAAGTTTTATGAATACCAGAAGGTGGCTCTAACTGTAGTTACTTAGCAAACCTGTATTCATAACAACTTGAAAAGAATTATAATATTCACTCTCTTATAATATATAGGTACATAAATGACATTATTCCTATAGCTTCAGATAATAATTAAGGTGAATCTTATATAATATCTATTACTTACCATTCAG
Source organism: Cheiracanthium punctorium (assembly GCA_038373885.1). Lineage (NCBI taxonomy): Eukaryota > Metazoa > Arthropoda > Arachnida > Araneae > Cheiracanthiidae > Cheiracanthium > Cheiracanthium punctorium. The sequence goes on along the minus strand of JAWZYV010008838.1, from coordinate 507,236 downwards.
GTTTTGGTTTAATAAAGAATCCTAGTGAAATAATATCATAAACTTTCTTTTTACAAATTATAATTAATGAAGTTGAGCGTTTTTTATTTAATATATACAGGGTGTACAAAAAGGTGGTGACGGGCTTTAATTTGTAATCTATTAGAGATAAGTGGGCAATGTAACATGAAAAAATGTTCAAATTAAGGTCGAAAATAAGTCTCCGTTAAGAAATTATTCCTCTCATTCATTTACAAAAAGTTACAATTTTTAAATTTATATGCGACCCACTGTACAAAAAAAAATTCCCTTTTAGTAAAATGCATAGGTAAATGTACCCCGTACCGGGGTCGCCGCGATACAGGTTTCTCTTCTTTGGGCCCGGAACCTTACCGTTTACTGCTCTGATGACGTCATACTAAGCTATCTGGATCTACTGCTTTCTCCTGCTTGAATCTCCTTCCTTCTCTTCACTTTCTACATCCCAATTTCTGCGTACCAATGGATTTCGACCAAATAATGGAATTGCTTGGAAATTACATTAAAAGCTATGAATCTTAAAATAACATCCCAAATTTAAAGTTCTTTCATGAACAAATTGTATTACCTTCTCTTAATCTGTGTGCTCGAAGATACAGCTCTTCTATGCTTTCATGGGTATTCATTCTATGTAAAGAAAATTGGTTGAATTTATGTGATGAATGAGATTGTCGTACAATTTCTAACAGGCGAAAGCTTGATTTGGGAGTGAAATACAATCCACATTTTTTGAACAATCATTCAAGTTAAAATTGCGATACAGCATATAATAAATCAAAGAGAAGAAAAATAGGAATTCTTTCGTCAAATGACAGCAGCTTGTGTGAATGAAACTTGACTTGTTATTTTAACAGTGTAATGCACAGCTGCGGGAAAAAAGGTCCACTTGTACTTTATTCAGCCGTCGTTCGTCGTACAGCAAAGATACATATAGCAATCGTTTACGATTGACGTACATTTTAATTTGCTATACATAAAAAATGCATAAGGGGCCGTCTCCATATTAAAATTCACATCAACTTTTTTTTTCAATAGCATCCCTAGATTTCACTTCATAGTCCAAAAATTTAGCTCATTTTAACCTCGGATACCAATTTTCAATAAATTTGAACTGAAAAGGAGTGAGTTATGAGCACCCAAAATTCCCCTCCCTCATGTTAAAATATTTTTTCATATTTTAATTCATATCTCATATAATATTTATAATAAGAAGCTGATTTTTATTCGTACTATTAGAACCAAACGACCCAAACATAACTTACTATTATTATAATTTTTAATAAAATGTCAATATGAATTATGAATTATTAAATTCATATTTTAAAAAATTATGAATAGCATCCTAGCCAAATTTTGATGGAAATAGATGCAAAAAGGGATTTTACATGGCTGTGGAAAATTTCAAATTTTTACCTTCAGTAGTTTAATTTATATTAAATAAAATGTGATGTTTTCCTGAGTTAAGGGACCACATATAAATTTATTAAGTGACAATTTTTTGAAAATTGCGTAAAATAAATGTAAATTAGATTTCTTTTGTGCAAAAACAGTAAAAGATAGCGGTATTTAAAAAATATCAAATTTTGAAGCAAATAAATTGGAGGTTTTTACATTTTGATAGTAATTCTATAAAGCGTCTATTGTTGCGTCCGCTACCATATCCCACCAAATAACGTCCTATTTCTAAAAAACTAACATTCACCTCAACATTCCAGGCATGAATTTGACCTTTTTTAATATTGGAACCATGAGATCTTTGGACTTCCCATACTTTATTAAACATTCAAAATCATGTTTTTCTGATTAAATTTTCATCTGTGTATAAATTAAAATACCGCCAAAAGTCTTATAGGAATATTGCACATTTCAGACAATAATATTAAATGAAGAATGCGAAATAGCAAACACAGTGATAATATTGCGTCGGCAAAACTGAAATGGGGTGTTTTATGAGAAATTCAAACAAATAAATTTTCAATCATGAAACCATTCTTCAAGTTCGACCATAGCTGGGTAACATTCATGAATGTAGTCAGAAGAGCAGAGAACAGCCTCTCACCCCTAGAAACATTTCACCTGTCTAAGAGAACCTTCAAGGGAAATACTTAATAACAATTTCAAAATTAGATTTAATCGTGAGCAGTCGTTTTGCAATTTCCCTTTAAATCATGTGTCCACCAAGGAAGTTATGGACTCACGGGTCATTTGAACCACTGACTAAATATTCTAAATTCTACACCTGATATTCTTAGTACAAAAAACTTTAAGACTAGAAACAGTATTTACCGTGAAAATAATATTTATTTCTTTTAACTCTCGCGAGCGAAATTAGTGAAAGGCGAAAAGTTCGGAATCTACAAATAGCGTATCTTAATTTGCAGAATCGCGTAAAAAAATCTCCGGAAATTATCGTTGAAAATTGGTGATAATTTATATTTAGGGTAATTTGAAGGTTTTCTTTTGTTTAATAAAGTCGAAGTAGTATGGCAACATTGAAAAAAACGGAGTTGATGCAGAATTAAATATGAAGACGGCCCCTTATGTAAATTAAATTACTAGAAAATTAAAGTATACGTTATTTGCAAACGAATTATATATATAACTCTGCAGTCCGACGAATAATGGCCAAATAAAGAGCAAGTGGGCCTTTATTTTCCGCAGCCGTACATAAATTTTGTTTGCAGAGTTTCGAAAATTTTTATTGCACGAATTCATGCCCATTATTATTATAAACAATATGTAAAACATTGAGAGCATTTTCATTTCTACTAGTTAATTTAATAATTTAAAGTATTGAATGTTTAAGCATATCTATGTATATATAAATACACTAAGCAAAACCTTTGTGTCCCTTTTGCAGCACATTGCGCGAACGGATGACCGTGAAATTCGGCACAGTTAAAGTTTGTATGGCGGTGGTAGTGCGAATGTTAAAATTTTTGTGTAGTATGCTAATGCACCGTAAAAAATTAGAGAAGTAATTTGGCACGTAGTATTTTGCGCCAAGTCGGGCGATGGTTCCATTGTTGTGTCAATTTTGAAATAACAACGCTTAGTTTCAGCAGTACTATAGGGTTATAGTATTACGACAAAATTTGCAAAATGTGGAATTATTCCCCAGTTTGGTGATGCGCCAATGACTAAAATGTGCTTTAGCAATGAGCTTGGGGACTTTTCACAACAACTTTTCACGCCGATAAATGTGCGAGATGTTGTAAATTCCATGTTTTAAAGCTGCGGGAAAACCTTGGAGGCGATAATAATATTTAATATTCGTTCCTCCAAGGGAAAAACGAACCGAATAGGGCAGGTTGCTATCCAAGAGACGCTACACAGAAACGCGCCAATTCGACAATTTCTTCATAATCTCCTGCCAGGCAGTTTGATAAAGCAAATTTTCTCCAAAAATATTAATGAAGAAATACCTCAGCAATTAAGCGAGAATGAAAATAATATTATTAATGAAGTGTATGGAAATATTTCCGAAAAAATACTCTCAGATAACATACTGAAGTCAGTCATAATAGAACCTAAAAATGATGATTGAACTTTTATTAATGTTGGCTTAATCGAATATCGGATGAATAGAGAACACATCATCGTAGCTACGTAAAATTAATTTGCTAGGATGACTATGAAATCAATAACCATCCAGTAGAGTTTTTAAATTCTTTGACTGTGAGTGGTTCGGTTTATTTTTTCGCTTAGCCTGGAGCAAGAGTAAAATTGCCAAATAATTGTGATTTGCGCCAGATTCTTACAAACCTAAACCAATTTCCCGTACATAGTTGTTTATCGCTGTCCATATTTTGAAGTTTAATTTCGTATTTTTATTCAATTCCGCACGTTTTCAGAAATTCGCCATTATGTAACCAATGAGCATACAAATTTCTTTTTAGTATATTGATATTTTTGTATATATTGGATACTGTATCTAAATACTGTTTTGTATACGGATTAAAATTTCCGCCTTCTTTTTTTGGGGGGGGGAGACAATGTTTCAGAAGTAGTCTTTAAACGTTTCCCAGAAAAAACAGTTGGCAGGATTTGCACCTCGCTGACAGGAAAATACCATAGTTTGACACCACATAAGTTAGTAAATTGCATTGTTATACTACTAATAAACTTAAATACAAATGAAGCATTAGTCAATGGAACAAGAATGCGCATCAAGTTTATACATCGTAATGCTATTGATTGCAAAGTTTGAACTGGAACCGCAGGCAATAAAAGAATTTTAATTCCACTTATAAAATATTCTGGTAATATTTTACCATATCCTTTCAAAAAACTCAGTTTCCAAATATACCTGCATTTGCGATGACAGTAAATAAGTCTCAAGGACAATTATTCGAAAAGGGGCAAATTTATTGAGGCAGCAAGGTTTCATACATGGTCAATGGTACGCGTGTCAGCAAGTAGAATTGAATCATTCGACTTTTTAAGATTTTATAACTCCAAACATATTGAGCTTTTAGACGAGGACAGGTCCAGGCTCAATTTTTAGAGGGGGGGGGCACTAGACTTTTTAGATTAGCTTAAATTGCTCAAAATATAAATTGAATGTGTGAAATCCAAGTTCGATAGAGGGAGATGTCCCTATGTTCCGCTAGCTGCAGCTGCCTTTGCATTTAGCTAAATTTGATAGAGTTTTTACAAAAACACCGTCTTCACAGAAAAGTGTGGTGGTTGTAAAGTGAAATTGTGCAAAAGTGGTCACTAAAGACAGATAGTCTTTTAGCCAAGGTGGTCACTTTAGTAGGTACCAGTGTATATGGAATGGTGAGACATATTCTTTCACAGAAGAACTTTATTCAGACTCAAATTAAAAAAATTAATGCTTTATGGTCGAATTTCGACACTGGCAGACAACTAATTTTAAAAAATACATTTCATACTAGAAGTCAAAGCCCGTTTTGGAGGCAATTACATCGGGAAATAAAAAACATTCGCCGAAAATACGTCTAATCTCAATATATTTAGGGCCATTCTATGGTGATGGTTGTGACATTTTGATTCATTTCAAGGTGTTAAAATAATTTTTTTTATGCAGAATTCATTAAGTAATTTTTTTTCAAAAAAATTAGTATTATAAATTAGCTTCTATTTTACGATTCAAAAGCAGTAACAAAAATTTTGCGCTGTTCAATTTTCTAAAATATTGTTTTTAATTGTGTGACGGGTGTGACAGTTTCGTGACATGACTTTTCACTAGCATCTATATCTGTAAAAATACCTGCGATTTTTACTATAATAAAGACTTGATTTTTTTTTCATAGTTAAAACAGATTCAGATGAACAAAATAATACCATTTTCAAAATAAATTTCACTCATTTAAACTGAAAAAAAGTTAAAATTTCATGAGACCGGTGTGGCAGAAATTGTGATGATGTGACATCGTGCGAATTTTTTCATAACTAGATACTTAAGGGGGTATTCTGGTTTAGAAGCCCTAATTTTTTTTTAGGTGGTTTTTCGAACGCGAAAAAAAAAAAAAACAGAAAATATTTTTACTATCCATATAAGTTTTTTTTATATTTAAATAATACAAAACATTAATGATATAAGAAAAAATATCAAATTTCAGAAAACAGCAGGCCGGCGAAGTGGGGTCTGATGAAAAAATGACTTGTTCTGGTGTGCAGGATATAAATCGTTCCAGTGACCTAAAATGGAAAACCACGAATAATCCTTAAAGAGGAAGGATGTAGTTATCGCACTACGAGACGTTTTTGAAAAAAAAAAAAATCACAAATTGGCGGCAGTTTGAAAAATACGTTTTGTTTTTTCCCTGTATTTTTTTTTTCGTTCGGAATTTTTTCAAAATATAATTTTTTTTTTTTTTAAACTCTTGGTAGTGCGATACTATAATGTATAAAGGAGTTCTGTATAAAATTTCAAGTGAACATGATATCATGCACACCGTTTCTTGAAAAGTAGTTTCGAGAAAAACGGGTTTAATATACACTGCTGGCCACCCAAATTGCAACACCAAGAAAAACAAGAGATATCACAACAAAATTTATTGTGTAGATAACATGTTGACCAAGTAACAATTGATTAAATTTACAGCATTCTATGAAGCGTGGTTCCTGCCAAAATCAGTACCCAGAGTAGCCGCCGTTGTTGGAGATCACAGCTGCCACACGCCTCGGCATTGATTCAAAGAGACTTTGAATGTGTTCTTGGGGTACAGCAGACCAAGCAGCTTCCACACGTTGCCAAAGTTGATCTGGTGTGACAGCTGGGGATGAACTCTGGGTCAGTCGTTGAGCAACCATGGACCACATGTTTTCTATCGGCGAAAGATCCGGAGAGCGCGCCGGCCAGGGAAGCAATTCAATCTGGTGATTGACGAAGAACCCTTGGACAATGCGTGCCACGTGTGGCCGTGCATTATCCTGCTGAAATATGGCTGTTGGCAAGCCCTGAAGGTAAGAAAGGACAACTGGCTCCAACACCTCGGAGATGTAGCGCTGGCTGGTTAAAGTACCGGCAATGCGTACTAGAGGAGTGCGAGAGAGATATCCGATACCGCCCCATACCATAATACCCGGTGCAGGACCAGTGTGACGGTGCATAATGCAGCTGTTCAGCATCCTCTCTCCACGGTGTCTCCAGACTCGAATCCGACCGTCGTGGTGTTGCATACAGAAGCGTGACTCATCAGTAAAGAGAATTTCATTCCATTCTGTCGTCCACATCCTTCTTTCTTCGCACCATTGGCGGCGGAGACGTCTGTGGTTCCGCGTCAGAGGTAGACAAAGCAACGGACGTCTTGCGGACAGACCATTCTGCTGTAAACGACGTCGAATGGTACGCGCAGACACTGGATGATGCGTTACAGACTGAATCTGCTGTGATATGGTTCGTGATGTGACTGAGCGGTCCGTCACTGCCATGCGTACAATCTGCCTGTCATCACGTGACGTGGTGCACTGAGGTCGATGCGGTCGATCACGTCTGTCCGTCGTACCCTCCTGCACCCAACGATCACATATCCGCATCACAGTTGTTTGGTTTCGTCCAATACGACGACCGATTTCCCTGAAAGATAACCCACAATCTCGGTATGCCACTATCCTTCCTCTGTCAAACTCGGATACTTGATCAAAAGATGATCGTTGTTTCCTACGAGGCATAATTTATCGTTTTTTTGAAAAAAAAGCAAGAAAAACACAATTGCTGTACTTGAAACCGTCGAAATCTCCAAGCCTTAAATAGCGCTTTGAGGTGGCGCCACAGGCGCGCTTGATGTGCGTCTGCGCTGAAATTCTAATCATTTGCATATCTCACCTCAGCTAATGCATGTTGTAAATTTCATATTATTTGCATGCTTCCTTCAGGGTGTTGCATTTACGATGGCCAGCAGTGTATTTCAACGAAATTAAATTGAACAATTCTCAGTTCCCGAGCAGTCGATTTTGAGAAACATACATCGATACGAGTACAAAAGACCTTGGCGGCCAGAGTGCCAGAGTTTGTCGAGTGTCTATTGTTTGCTCGCTCCGGTCCGGTTGCGAAACGGTTTTGTCGGTGCGTCACAAAATGAGCTGTAATTTCGAAAATAATTTAAATTTCGAAAAATCCTCTTAGGGACATATTCTTAAAGGGTTACATTATGAAAATATGCAAAAAAAAAATCGATTTTTTCGAATTTCAAAACCAGAATACCCCCTTAAACAACTGAAGTAAAATGTAAAATTAATGACAGTAATTTTTTATTAAAAAATATATTTAGAACTAAGGACGGAGATATTCGATAGTCATTGATTTTGAATCAATAATATTTATGTTTAACCTTCTTTTTTTTAGTAAAATGGGACTATATATGTTAATTGGTATTACCTACATACAATATTTACACTCACAAATGAATTAAAAAAGATAAAATGAATTAGAATTTTAAAAGATTCCGTTTAAATAGTATTCCTGAGTAAATGTAAATACCATGTTTTTCAAACATAATGATTACCAGATTTCTTCAACGTTAGAGGTAAAATTTCTAAAACTGTGATATTTTTACAAAATTATTTTTTTGAAATTCATCACTGTTATAAAAAGTTCCTGAAATAAAAGGTCATTGTCTGGCAGCAATGCTACAGGACTCTAACCGTTTTCCCATTTCCGGTGTCGAAGAAAGCGGTTAATTTCCGTTTACGTGTTATCTTACGAAACCGTTTCTCTCCGTTATTTTCAGTCACAGAATCCGGTTTTTTTCCGCTACTTTCAGGCAGGAAGTTCTTTTCTTTTTCCCTATTAGAGAAAGGTGTACTTCTTTTTCGCTATATCACAAAGAAGTATTTTAAGCATTATTTAAAATTATGGAATCAGGTTTTGCATCACAATTGAAAGATATTATGTCTTATTTTCTAATAAGCGACATTTTTGGACAAAACCGTGTACCTACATACTTCCAAAAATTAATTTATTTACCTTAGAGCCAAGAATATAGTTTTTATACATTAAAAAATAATCATTTTTGAAGCCAACGTTCTAATTCATTCAAATACATTGTAACACATTCAAATAGAAATTGAAGCACTTTATTCATGTAGTTATTTTATACGTGAGAAAAAGCTGTCCCAGTCGAAATTTTCCATGTATATATGTGTATAGGTAGATGGATACACAATTAGGGATGAAAGCGAGACGGAGTCTCGTGTCTCCCAAAAAAGCCGAAAAGCTGTGTCTCGTCTCGCGTCCATCCCTATACACAATGTTAACAAAGTTTTTACGCATTCTTGGTTGTTAAAATATAGAATTAGTTTTTTGTAACTGCAACCTAGCTACAATAATAAAACTTTTCTTTTGGGCGAGGGGGCTTGGGTGGAGGTGGTCTGGGGGTAAAACACCAGAGTTTAAAAAAATATATATACATACGTGCACATATAATGTTATAAATAGTGCACAGCTAAAAACAGGTTTGAATTATTCGTTTTCTTCATTTCTTTTTATTATCAGAGCTGTAATTTATGATTATTAGCCCGAGAAAACAAATTTTAAATCAAGGCAAATACATCACATATATCTTATAATAAACTATACAAAAAATGTTTTATTACTATACAAAATAAACTATACAAAAAATTGATAATTCGAAAACGAATCAAGATACAAAGATACGGTTTGCAATAAACGAATGGTAAAGAAACTGGGTTTTGTGTGACAACGAAATGAGAATAGTTCTGTTGGCGGACAACACATGGCGCTATAGTGCTTTATTTCACCAAAAGATGATTTACAAATGAAAAAATGTAGACAACTTACAAGTCAGCTTAATTACAGTTAATTGGTACTACAGTAAATTTTCAATGTACTGCCCATCATTCAGAAGTACTGTTGTGAGACGAGTCACCACACCGTTCACAGAATTTAGTAGCATTTCTTGCGTTGCGGCAGACACATTTTGGCGGATGGCATCTTTCAGTGCTGCTAATGATACCAGTTGGTCGCGGTACACTTTTGACTTCAAGAATCCCCACAGCCAAAAGTCACAGGGCGTAAGATCGGGAGATCTTGGAGTCCATTACTGATTAAAGCAGCGACTGATAATGCGATCCTCCCCAAATGTTGAGCGTAGCAGATGTTGCACAGACAGAGCAATATGAGGTGGTGCTCCATCTTGCATAAAGGTGACTGTTTAAAGTGCCTGTCGCGCTTGCAGTTCAGGAATAATGTTGTTCTGTAACAGTGCTGCATATCGCTGACCAGTGACAGAAACTGTTTAGAAACCCGTCTGTCACCTCACCCGTCTGACTTCCTCACAAAAAATGGACCAATTATGAAATCAGCAGTGAAGCCACACCAGACTGTCACTTTAGGCTGTTGCAAGGGTACCTCAACAAATGCATATGGATTTTCTGTGGTCCACACTCGACAATTGTGGGTGTTAACAGCGCCAGAAAGTGTGAAATGCGCCTTATCTGTCCAAAGCACAGTGTAAAGCCAGTCGTGCTGCTCTTCCATTTTATTGAATACCCAATTGGCAAAATCTCGACCATAGTCGAAGTCAAGAGGTTTCAGTTCTTGGTTATGTTGCAACTTATAGGGATACCGTTTCAGAGTTATTCGCAGTGCTCTACACACACTTCCGTACGACACTCCTGTCTGCCTCAAAACTTCTCGGGAACTGCTCTCCACATGTGCAGAAATCGCCGACATGGATTGCACCGTCTGCTCCACTGTCGTGACAAGAGCAGCGGTGTTGAGGGACGACCACTTCTTGCACGTGACGCCAAAGATCCCGTAGATTCAAATTTCTTCATCATTTTGATCAATGAAGAAGGCGTTATTGGTCTTTTCTGCCTCGCATGCCCTTCATGTAGCGATATGCTCGCAATGCCGCTGTGGCACTTTCCACATTCTTATAATAAAGTTTGACTAAGAGGGCTTTCTCAACTATGGACAGCATTTCCATGCATTAAGCTTCGACTACCATTACCTGCTCCAGTTGCTCCCTTTTATATGGCTTGTCGCTTTGCATATATCAGAAATCCGACAGCGCCATCTGTTGGACACCAAGAGAACCATTTTCGTTTCGTTGCCACACAAAACCCGGTTTCTTTTCCATCCGTATGGTTCAAACCGTATTTTTGTATCTTGATTCGTTTTCGAATTATTAATTTTTAAAGTTTGTCCTGACTTTTGGATCACCCGGTACTATACTCCAATTATCTGCAGTCGTCTGTTACATGCGCAATGTGACGATATTTTTGCACTTTTAAGGGATCTTAGCTCCAACTTGAACTGCAGGCAAAATGAGCAACGAACATCTTGCATTCAAAATTGCTAAAATCAGCTTTGTGGGTATTATTTTTATTACGAGCGGAAGTGACTCGGAGACTTTTCATTAGTCCAAGCTCGCCGGTGCCAGAAAGAGAACGGAAAATGCCCTTTTAGAACTAGACTTTCAGAAGAATCACAGATAATTTTCGTTTTCTAACAGAACTTCCGTTAAAAAACAGCAGAAATCCTTTATTCACCAATAAGGGATATTCTCGTGAAAACCAGGTTGATATTGTCTGTGAAATTCATATTTTTTATGACAGTGTACTCTTCATTAAAATAACTTTAATTTGATATGTTACAAGTGATAATACAATTGATTTGAAAATTTGGTATCTTTGTCCACTTTTCCATGGAATGGCCCTTTAATCTTCCTCCGCCTAAAATAAATAACTCCATATTGCATTTTTATTATATACCCAAATCGAATTTCATGATCTTCTGGAAACGTGCGTAAACGTTTCGAGTCCAAAATATTTCGTTTTGCGTACACAATTTCTATGAATGTTCTACTTTAAAATATAATTTAATATATGCAGTTTTAGGTATACAAGTTTGATGTCTTCAGTTGGGGCGATGTATAAATAACTCATTTATTGTAATAACATAACTAGTTTCACAGTTAAAAATGTTCAATATTTTGAAATTCAATGTTGTAAGCATATTTTGTCTTAATTTAGAAATTTTTTCGGTTTTTCTACATTGATAACCAAATTTTCTAAAATTTAATATGTGAATTAAAATCTCACTGCTAGATATAAAAACTGCAAAAGTGAAGTCTGTAGTTATTCGTTTGAAGAACTCAAGTGTTGAATCCTATATAAACGTACATATTATTATGAATTTCTTTCATTTATTATTAGAATATAGTTTTGTAAGAATGTCTATATTTTAAAGGATATATTATTAGAATATATTTTCAAAGCACACCAATTTAAATGAATCAAGTTGTCTGATATTTATTCTTGTTATTATTATTGTGATGCGAAAATAATTCATTAACTCATTATTCATCCAAACTGATCCATCCTTTCTTTCTTTTTTGTTACAAATATTTCTCCCATGAATGAAATAAGCTGATTTTTTCTCAGTCACTTTCACAGTGATTATTGAAAAGAAAGTAAAAAAAAATACCCTCTTAACATAAATTTAATTTCTTGTCTTATAACATAAAGGAAAGAAACTAGGATGCAAGCAAACCAGTATTTAAAACTTTAAAAGGGCAGCGATTGCTTATGGTCATGTGACAAAACCAGCATTCCAGGCCCATACTAGACAAACCGGCTGTCGCGGCATTTCCGCTCATACACTAACGAGGTGATGCACTAAATTTCAGCCTTTCATCATACAGCATCTCAGAGATATCTTCAAAGAAAGGGGATCAGGGGTTATGCATAATTTGGAAAAGAAGCGTTCACTGCAGGAGTTAATTTTTTTTTCCTTCATTTCTCTACGACCACTGAAATGCGATCATTGGACGCGATTTTTTCACTTTGAGAGTCATTGAAAAGTGGTTGAAGTCAGCGTTATATTTATCTTCATATCTCTGACACTTTTTAGGATATAATTCTCAAATTTTGCAAGTCACCTCATGAATGTACGGGACACATTTTACTAACTGGGAATTTCTTTGTACGAGGGGGGGGGGCATACACAAATTTAAATAATTTAACTTCTTGAAAATTAACGAGAGGAGATTTTTCGTAGCATAATCTTTTTTCCAACCCAACCTCATACTGAACATTTTTTCCATTTACATTGTCCGCTTATCTCTAATAGGTAAAGAATTACGCCCGTTGCCACCTTTTTGGGTCACCCTGTATAATAAAAGAGATGACTTTAATTTTCAAGTAATACCTTTACTCATTTCTCTTCCTGTACGCAAATTTCGGTTTTTATGAACATAATCACTATTCATAAATATAGAATAGAGACTTTATGTACAAATAGTTTTAAATCTAGCAACTTTGCTTACCTGTATAAAATAGCTCTAAAATATCAATGTCCTAGTAGATTTTTAAAATCAATAATCCATCCTCAATTTTCTCAGTAAATTTATATGTCCAAATAGGAAGTATTAGCTACAGAGGATGGGATGGATGATGGTACTATATCTTCCTACCTATCTATCTATCTATATAAATAAAGCAATGTGTATGTAAACTGTCCGTTAGTTTGTCTGTCTGTCTGCGTCTCGCGTAGCTCCGAAACGGGTGATCGCAGACCTACCAAATTTTATACGGAAATTCTCCAAGACACTTCACGACACACCTCGAAGCGATTTTTTCGAAATTCGAATTAGAAAATGTTTTATTTTATGTTTTGTCCGATTTTAAGCGATTTTTCTTGCGTAATACATAATAACGCCGGTAATTGCACTCGCAAGAAAACGATAGTTACATCATCGTATAGAGGAGACAATTTTCTTTTTAAAACTGTTTGTTCGGACTGCGTAACATAATTTGCAGATTTTTGGGAATTTTTCAAATAAAATTAAATTTGACGCTGACTTTCGTAAAATATTTTTAAAACTGATGCATCTTGAATTCTATCCGTCATAACTTTTTTATATTTAGGCAAAAGACGGAGCACACAATTCGCCCACTTTTAAAAGAAGAACGGAGGAAAAATATAAATTAGCAGAATTTTTACGAATTGTTAAGTAAAGAAGGATTTTCATTTCAACAGCAGCTCCTTACAAATTTCGGTTTGATATCTTGCGGCTTGGTTGTCCTGGATACAGTAACAATGATTAAATTTGCCAGTTGAAAAAAATAAATAAAATTACTTTAAAATAACTGGGTTTTTGCATGTGAAAAGTGCGTCATTTTGGTGTCACGAGTCTAAAACCCCTTTCGAGACTCAGTCAGAAAACGGATTCACAAGTAAAAGATACGCAACGCATGAAATAATTCCATATTTTATTTTACGTTGCCAGAAAAAGAATTGAATGCTGTTTTTTCACCAGTGAATTATCTAGCATTATTTTCAATTGATATTTTAAACGGGACACGTTTTCGAATCGCAAGAAATATTTTGCGGTGCTAGGGCCATTTCGAGCCTGGGGCACTGGGCAAAGTCGCGATTTGCCCGTGAGATAATAGGGCCTTGGTGCTAAATACGCCAATCTGACAAGAATTATGCATACAAATGTATGGAAAGCTGTTTTCGTGCCAGCCATAAAGTGAAATGATTATCGTTTATACTAATGCGTAAATTATAAAAGTCACTAAAGAATAAAAGACTACATTCGTGGCAAATATCTAAGCCGTATCATTAAATTAAACATTAAAGATTGAAAAACGAAAATATATTGTATTGGTATCAGTAAAAGATAGTATAAGTAATAGTTAGTAGATATGCTAGGGCAAGATTGATCAAAGCACAATATACCTCATTAATAAATATTTCGTGAAACTAAGTGTTCTATTCCTTTTTCAACAACCATCTTGCATCACAGCTAACTAAGTGTTAAGTAATTCTACGTCGCGTTAATATATCCCGCGGTAGTTTCAACAGAAAAGACTATGACATAACTTTTTTTTTCTTGGAGATTCTGTTTTGTAAAAAGTAGTTATGATCACATTTTCGGAAAATGTTCACATCTTCCCTTGCGAAGAGCGGGTACACAACTATTTAACTATAAAATAAAACGGTTCTCCACATCATGTAGTATCTAAGGTGGTATAACTTAAACCCAAAAAAGAGTATGATATAGAAATGAGATATTTTGAAAGTTAGGAATTTTCGCTGCAAACCGTCACGCTTTTCTTTTTCTGATCACGAATGACACCGACATAGTTTTTGTGTCATAATATTAACAATGGTCTCAGGTGAGTACCTATACTAACTTTACGAATAACTAATGAGCAACTTTACGCCAAGAGCCAAATCATTTTGCTTATTTTTAGAATCCAAACCACTGGAATCAATTCGAATTATAGATGTAAGAAAAAGTTTCGTTCCCTACCGTGCGGAGAACGGGTACGCAGTTAGAAAATATTAAAACAATATATTAAAAAATATATAAATAATCACAAAACTATGATATATATATATATATATATATATATATATATATATAGTTGAACTTTATTTAAAAATTAACAAAAATACAGTAGTTTCACATGTTACATAGCGCTTAATGAAGCTGCATAAAAGAAAACATGTGTTTAATATTACTTATAAAACAAAAGATGAAAACCCCCCCATGCCAGTCATTGTTAATATATCAAAACAGTATAAAATGCATTGTCCTCGTCAGAGGGGGAAATGCACAACTCTACACCATAGGTTTCAGACTCACAGCCTGAGATTTTGCCAAGGTAATGTTTTATATTCATGGCTGTATTATGCAAAGATTTATTTAAAAGTATTAAAACAGGTTAAAGATATTTATAAAAGTGTTCTATATTAATTAAAAATATGAAAAATATTCATAATTTTAATTAATATAGAACACTTTTATAAATATCTTTAAACTGTTTTAATACTTTTAAATAAATCTTTGCATAATACAGCCATGAATATAACACATTACCTTGGCAAAATCTCAGGCTGTGAGTCTGAAACCTATGGTGTAGAGTTGTGCATTCCCCCCCTCTGACGAGGACAATGCATTTTATACTGTTTTGATATATTAACAATGACTGGCATGGGGGGTTTTTCATTTTTTGTTTTATAAGTAATATATATTATATATATATATATATATATATATTGTTATCATTTTCATTGAACTCGCCAATAAAGAGGGCGTCACCATGCAGAGGATGATTCGTAAATAAGAAAAAAAGGGAAGCAATCAAAGGGGGAGAATAAGGGGCACATGAACTATTGACTGTTCGTCGGGAAAAAAGCGAAAAACAATGTAGCTACTGCGTAGTTATGTAGGATGTAGTTGTGGTATGATGTTGCAATGTTTAATAAATGTCGTGCTGTTAAATAATGTTTCTTTATTAAGTACTAGCTGAAGTGCCCGTTCTTCGCACGGGAATATATTTTCATTAAAAACACAAATACAAAATATGTTACTCTTATTATAAGTGCATGTAAATAGCCAGTGTTTAAACATCTCTGAAATATTTTTTTTTTGGAAATTTAAAATTTAACTTCGTAGATATACTTTATTTATATTGTAACTTTTCTATTCACTGTTTGATAATTTTTATATAATTTCAAACTTTATCTACTGGTGATACTGCTCGCTAATTCATACATTTTGTTTAGGCATTTATATACATTTCTTTCTCTGAGATAAGCTGGATTTAAAAATTAGTTTGTTTATTATGACATAATTCTGAATTATCATTTAATTTATTCAAACACAGCTGTAGAAACAAAATCATAAATACTTATGAAGTTAGACTTAACGCTATGCAAATAGTGAATATATTTTTGACATTGCCACACAAAATTTATAAATTGTTCAAACTCAGCTTTTGCTACTGAATAATACCTACATATTTATGAGGTTAGACTTAATACTATGAAAATTGTATTTCGAATATATATTGTACAACTATTGTAATACTTTCGAATATATATTGTACAATAAAAAAACTCGGCTGTTCGAGCCTCGTCAGGGGTAGCCCCTGAACCCCCTTAATTTTTTAGTTTCATTATTGCCATATTAAAACGATATTAATTAACTTTGTCATTTTATCGCTCATCTTTCGCTCATCTATCGCTCATCTTTCTTTCTCTTTTATCGCTCATCTTTCGACAATAGATACACACCTGATCCATTTTTCCAATCAATAAAGTTGGGTGTTCGTGATAATTAATTTCAGAACTGTATACAAATGCTTCTTTTTTCAGATTTTGAAAAGTACGCTGTCTAGAAGAGGAGGCCCTCGTTCGGGCATCATCAAGACTTGCTTTTGTCTGTTCTGCACTCTCACTTGCCCTGGAAGTAGAGGCCCTCGTTCGGTCATCAGCTAAACGTGCGTTTGTCTGATTTGCACTCTCACTTGCCCTGGATGCAGAGACCCTCGTTCGGGCATCATCTAAGCATGCTTGTGTCTGTTCTGCACTCTCACTTGCCCTGGATGTATAGGCTCTCGTTCGGGCATCATCTAGGCGTGCTTCTGTCTGTTCTGCACTCTCACTTGCCCTGGATGTAGATGCCCTCTTTCGGGCATCATCTAGGCGTGCTTCCGTCTGTTCTGCACTCTCACTTGCCCTGGATGTAGAGGCCCTCGTTCGGGCATCCTCTAGGCGTGCTTCTGTCTGTTCTACACTCTCACTTGCCCTAGCTAATCGCTTCCGTTTCGTTTCAGAAGAACATTTCCCAATTGATTTCCGCTTTTTTTGAGGCATAATCTTAAAAAGCCAGTCTTCACTTGATTAAAGCAACTGAATTTAAGAAACTAAAATTTTGAAACTAAACCGAATTTTCGATAGTTGTGAAATACGAAAAAAATTGCAAACTAATTGGTCTGCTTTAGTCGCTAAAAGTCCTTCCCTTTGCTGTGGCGTTTTTTGGAAACATGGTGTCATAACAGATGCTTATTCATATCTTGAATTTTCACCGGAGGCCAGTACACGATGCTTTTTCGAAGATATAATTAAATTTGAAATACTGACAGAATAGAATATTAGGTTACACTTTTTATTTTGCGCCTTAAAAAAGATTCAGTAAAAATAAGATGAAATTCTAATTACAAAAATTCAAAGAAAAACTTACATTTAAGTATCTTTTTATCTGTAGAAACGTTAAAACAATAGTGAACGGCATGATAAGAGAAAAATAAAATGATAAGAATATATCGAGCTGCTGTTAATTTTATATTTTAAAATGAGAAATTTAGATGTTGCCACATGTATAAGTTAGTTTTAAAATATTACTTTGGAGAACGTGTAAATAAAATTAAGATTTTCGCCTAACTCATTTTTAATCTCATGACGTCAAATTCGCGTCATTCTCAGTTGCAATGTCTAACATAAATTACTGAAAGAAGAAGAAAAAGGAAAAAAAAAACCCTAACGTTGTTTTACTTTTCTACAGCATCTGGTGGAAATTTATTAGTTAGCTCGTGGTGTTATTGTTTGTCAAAGCTTGAGCTAATTAAGATTTCTAAAGCATTTATAAACTCGTGACATCAAAATGAAGTCATTTCATTTATGTTATAGATCGCCAGGATATAGATGGTATGTCACATGATCACTATTTTACACAATCGGAAACTGAAAGCGCTTTCTGAAGGCGAAAATTCTTCCGACAACGTTTAATCTATGACGTCACGTTCTGACCAGGGTAGTCGAATATTCTTATTTCACGCAAATCGGGACTTTGCCCAGAGCCCCGGCTCGAAATGGCCCCCAATTTCAAATGTTGTTCTTTTTTTATAACAAAATTTTATGAAAAATAAAACAAATTTCATGGATGGGGGGCCCCCAAATTCATCAATGCCCGGGGGCCCCTGTTCGTCATAATCAGGTCCTGTTTAACACCGCAATATATTTCCTGCGATTCGAAAACGTGTCCCGTTTAAAATCTCAATTGAAAATGAAAATAATGCTGGATAATTCACTGGTGAAGAAACAGCATTCAATTCTTTTTCTGGCAACGTTAAATAAAATATTGAATTATTTCCTGCGTGGCGTATGTTTTGCTTGTGAGTTCGTTATTCTGATTCAGTTTTGAAAGGGGTTTTAAACTCATGACATCAACATTCAACATGCGAAAACTCAGTTATTTTAAAGTAATTTTATTTATTTTTTTCCAACTGGCAACTTTAATCATTGTTACTGTCTCCAAGACAACCAAACCGCAAGATAACATACCGACATTTTTAAGCATCTGCTTTTGAGATAAAAATCCTTCTTTACATAAAAATTCGTAAAAAATCTCCTAATTTATATTTTCCTTTGGTTTCTCTTTTAAAAGAGGGCGAAATGTATGCTCCGTCATTTGACAAAATATAAAAAAGTTATGACGAATACAATTCAAGATGCAGCAGTTTTAAAAATATTTTACGAAAGACAGCGTGAAATTTAATTTTATTTGAAAAATTCCCAAAAATCTGCAAATTATGTTACACAGTCCGAACAAACAGTTTTGAAAAGCAAATTTTCTCCTCTATCCGATGATGTAAATATCGTTTGGTTGCGAGTGTAATTACTGGCGTTATTACGTATTAAGCGAGAAAAATCGCCAAAAATCGGACAAAACATAAAATAAAACATTTTCTAATTCGAATTTCGAAAAAATATCTCCGAGGCGTGTTAGGATCTGTCCTAGTGAAGCCGTATACAAAATTCGGTAGGTCTGCGACCAACCGTCTCGGCGCATGCTCACGAATTTGCTGAAATCGGACATTTGAGTAGCTTTCTGCCCTGAAAATTGCGAAAAATCGTTAAAAATTAGGGAACAGGTGGATTTTCATAATTTTAAAGTAGCCTACGGCCTATTCTATGTCGTTTTACGTGTATGTGGAAAATTTGAAGCCGATCGGTCTGACGGTGTGGGAGGAGTTCCCGGACGAACAAACAAACAAACAGACAAACTTTCACATTTATATAATAGATTATTAATCTTTGTAAGTTTTTTTTAAATTTAAAGTACTACTAAGAAAGTAAAGCGAAAAAGCTAACAAATCAGAAGTGCGATATGCCTTATTTTACGCGCCCAAGATGTTTAGTTCTCAGGTATGAATATTATATTGAAACATGCTGATGCATAGCTGGAAATTTTAATTTTGAAGTATATTAAAATATACGAAGGTATTATATTGCGGTATTGCTTTCAAGTATGATGTATTAAATTTGAATATATAGAATCATTATAATAAAGTAGTGTTTTGACCTATAAATTTGGAAGTATTTTGAAGCACAGAAGTATTAGAGAGAAGTATTATTTTGAAGTATTATTTTTTGATTTTGAAGTATATTGCAGTGAAGTATTATTTCTAATTTTGAAATATTAATTTTGAAGTATATTGAAGTATTATTCTGATTGATTTTGAAGTAAATTGAGATATTATTTTGTTTTTGAAGTATATTGAAGTGAAATATTATTTTGATTTTGAAGTATTCATTTTAAAGTATATTGAAACATTATTTTGATTTTGGAGTTATCCATTTTGAAGTATATCGAATTATTATTTTGATTTTGAAATATTGATTTTGAAGTAAATTTAAGAATTATTTTTGATTTTGAAGAATTAATTTTGATGTATATTGAAGTGAAATATTATTTCCATTCTGAAGTATTCATTTTAAAGTATATTGAAACATTATTTTGATTTTGAAGTATTCTCTTGATTTTGAAGTATAGTGAAGTATTATATTGAAGTATAGTGAAGTACTATATTGAATTATATATATTGATTTTGAAGTAAATTTAAGAATTATTTTTGATTTTGAAGAATTAATTTTGATGTATATTGAAGTGAAATATTATTTCCATTCAAAGTATTCATTTTAAAGTATATTGAAACATTATTTTGATTTTGAAGTATTCTCTTGATTTTGAAGTATAGTGAAGTATTATATTGAAGTATAGTGAAGTACTATATTGAATTATATATATTGAATTATATGTATTATTTAAAATATATTGCATTATTCTTTAGAATACATTAAAGTATTATTTAAAGCAAGATTCTATAAATATGCTGTTTGAGTAATACGGTATTTTTGCATAAGTTCGAAAATAAGTAAGACAAGATTAAACTCATTAGGAAATCAAATCAAGTATGGCATTTTTAGCCCGAGGGAGGAAGTGTGACTTAGAAGAATTGGCCTCAGAGCTTGGTTTAGAGGTAAAAGCAGAACATCGAATAATTGATTTAAAAGACTTAATAACTAAAAGTAAGGGTTACGATGAAGAATTTGTAAAGGGGATGTTAGAAAGAATTATCGCTGAAAGAACTGAAACGGAGAAAAGGGCTGAAGAAGCTAAGGAGAGAGCTGGGGCTGACGCAGATGAGCGCGAGGAACGCGATAAAGTACGAAAGCATGAATTGGAACTGGAAAAATTGAGAATACAAAGTGGTCGTCCTGTTGGGCTAGTAACCAGTACGACTTCGACAGATTCAGTTAAGACTAACGAATTTTCCCGTATTTGCAGTAGAATAGAATCGAAGATGGGGATATTTCATCATATCTGGTATTATTCGAACGCCAAGCAAAACGAATGGGTATCAAAGAAGAGGACTATGTTACATACTTAGTGGGACTTTTACCGTACGAAATAATGCAAATAATTACACGAGAGTCTGAACAGGACGCGAGCAATTATTCCCACGTTAAGGCGTTATTATTAAAGCGATTTAAGTTAAGTCCTGATAAGGTTAGACAAAAATTCTTGAATCACACTAAAGAATCCAGGATAACGTGGAAAGATTTTGCGTTTGATTTTAGGAATTATTTCGATGAATGGGTTACAGGTTTGAATATCAACGATTTCGATTCCTTGAAAGAACTCATAGTAACGGATCAGTTGAAAAGAAAGGTTCCATTTACAATTAGAGAACATTTTGTTGATGTTTGGCCAAAATTTGTAAACTCGGATGAGTTGGCTAACAAACTAGACGACTACGAGAGTGTTCGAGTTACTGACAAAACAGCACAAAATAGGAATGTTAAGTATGAAGTGCATCCAAAATTAAATTCCCATCGTAGTGAAACAAAGAGTAATCAGGGGTCGGACAGTATAAATTACGGAAGAAATAGTGGACTTCCTCATCATAAATTTCCAGAGCGGCAGGATTTTTCAACGTCCAGAATACGCAATGAAAAAGGGGAATTCAAATGCTTCTCTTGCAACAATTGCGGACATATAAGTAGGAATTGCACACGAAACAAAAATTTAACTAACAAAGACGAAATCAGCAGCACTCAATCAAAGAAAAAGGAAGTTAGTAGTTTAAGTATTTCGGATACGTATTCCACTTCTTTCGATAATTATTTGAAACCTGTTATCATAAAAAATGAGATTGTCAGCGGATTAATAGATACTGGAAGTTCGAGTTGCCTGTTAAAGCAATCAGTTGCGGATAAACTAAACGTATATATAGCTCCTTGTGAAAAAGACTTGTTTGGATTTGGGAATCAAAAGTCTCCTGTCACAAAAACAGTAGGCGGAACAGTACTTGACATAAAGATTGATTATGTAATAGCACGAGATGTTCCAGTTTTGATTGTCAACGATGATGCACAACCAGTGGATTTAATTATAGGAAGAACACTTCTCGAATTACCTTACGTATTTTACTGGAAGGAAAAGCAGAATTTCAATATAGGTTACTCAAAAGAATGTAAACCTACAGGTGTAGAGAATGACACTAAAACATCCGAAATAAATTTCAAAACCATTTGTAAAGAAGAAATCAAAAGCAATTCTATAAATCTAGTAAGGGCCCAAACGGAAGAAATAGAAAACGGCGTGGTTTTGGTTGAAAGTGAAGACATGCAACTTGGCTCATTACTAAAGGTTGCTGAGGGAAAAACAACAATACCGATTATGAATGTTGGGAATGAAGATATAATGTTTCGACAAAACCAGAACATTTGTAAGGTGGAGAAGGTAAATGATGAGGACACCGAACAAATAAATCCGGATAATTTGATCGACGCTGCGAAGAGTTCTGGTTGCAAAATTTTAATGGTAGGAAAGAATGAACATAAAAGTCTAATTACATTAGATCAAATAAATTTGATGAATCATTGTCGAAAGATCAACGTTCAGACATAGCCGCACTGTTGAATGAGTTCAGAGATTGCTTTGCATTTGAGTTAAGTGAATTAGGGTGTGCTGATGTGACTCAGATGGAAATTAAAGAAGTAGAAGGCAGTAAGCCAGTATGCACTCGTCCATACAAGACGAATGCTGCAGAACGTGAAATTATAAAGACTATTGTTAAGGAATGGAAGGATCATGGTATAGCGAGTGAAACACGCTCTCCTTATGCGAGTCCCGTACTCCTAGTCAAGAAAAAAACTGGAGATTATCACTTAGTTGTAGATTATCGTCGTCTAAATGATCAAACTATTAAGGATAAGTACCCACTTCCAAAAATAGATAACTTACTAGAGTGTCTAAGTGGTGTGCAGATATTTTCAACATCGGATTTGGCACATGGTTATTTACAAATTCCACTTTCTGAAGATTCCAAATTAAAAACTGCGTTTATAACCCCTGACGAAACTGGACAATTTAACCGTATGATATTTGGACTGGCCAATGCACCAGCTGAATTCCAGCGGCTGATGAATCAAGTTTTAGGGTCCTTATTCCTAACAAAAGCCCTATGCTACATGGTCGATATAATGATTCCAGCAGTATCTTGGGAAGACATGATGGGCAGATTACGGGAAGTTTTGAAATGCTTAAGAACGGCGAAATTTGACGTTAAAGTTATCAAAATGCGAGTTTGGAAGAAAATAAGTAAATTTTTTAGGATTTGTAATAAATTCGCAAGGACTAAAACCAGGACCAAGAAAGATTCGGGCGATTGAAGAGTTTCCCGAACCTCTGAACGTTCACGATGTGAGAAGATATTTGGGATTAACTGGATTTTTTAGACGATTCATTCGCAAGTATGCTCAAAAGGCTGAACCGCTCAGTCGTCTAACGCGCAAGAACCAAGAATTTGTCTGGGGTTATGACCAAAAGAAAGCTTATCAAACGTTAAAAGAATTGCTGAGTGTACCAGTTTTAGCACATTATAACCCAGATGCGAAGACAGAAGTCCATACTGATGCAAGTTCTAATGGTTTAAGTGGAATGATTATCTAGCAGGAGGGAAAACAATGGCACTTGGTTTATTGTGTTAGTAAAAAGACAACTGATGCCGAGAGAAAGTATCATTCTAGCAAGTTGGAACTAATGGCGATCGTTTGGACATTAGATAGATTAAGGCAGTTCCTACTCGGAGTTAAATTTACTATTGTTACTGATTGTCAGGCCTTGGTACATATGAACGCTAAAAAGACAACCAATCCTCAGATCGCCAGATGGTATGACCTGATTCAAGAGTTTGACTTTGCAGTGCAACACCGACCTGGAGACAAAATGAGTCATGTCGATGCTCTTAGTAGAGCACCAGTATTAGAAGCAGAAGATACCTTGACGAACTACGTAGAACGGAACATAGAAGTTTGTTTGACACTCACAGAAGATGAGCAAGTACTAGTGTTTCAGAATTCTGACTCAGAGTTGAAAGAACTAATAACCATTTTGCAAAAGCCGAAGTGCGAACATACGAAAGAAGAAAAGACAAAGGTAAATAACTATGTCCTCAAGAGAAATAGACTATTTAGAGTACTGAGTGAGAATGGTAAAGAAAAACTTCTTTATGTTGTCCCCAAGGCAATGAGAAAAAGCATTGTCGTGAAGTTTCATGATCTTATGGGTCATTTTTCGGTTGATAGAACCGTAAACAAGATTAAAGAGAGATACTGGTTTCCTTTGATGAAGAGATATGTCAAGAAACACATATCTCATATCTATGTGTTTCGAATGTTTAGTAAGTAAAATTCCCGATGGAACGCAACAAGGTCTATTGCATCCGATAAAACCTGATAAAAGACCCTTTTCGATCATTCACATTGACCATCTGGGACCGTTTGTGAAGAGCACCAAAGGCAACACGGAACTACTTGTCATCATTAATAATTTCACAAGATTTGTCAAACTTGTAGCTGTAAGAAATACATGGACCAAACATGTTTTGAAAATGTTAGAAGAATTCGTGAACAGTTATGGGTTACCAGACAGAATTATCAGTGACCGAGGTTCATGCTTCACTTCACACCAGTTTGAAGATTTTTGCAAGAAAAACGGCATCGCCCATACACTGAATTCCACTAAACATGCACAAGGAAATGGAATGGTAGAACGTGTGAATAAAACTATCTTGTCTACTGTGTCAACGTGTATGACAGATGATCGTCATAGAGACTGGGATACCAGTTTAAAAGAGACAGAAAGAAATCTAAATAATATGGTGAATAAAACTACGAACAAAACGCCCTTTGAGATGCTACATGGCTACCTTCCTCGATTCAACGACGGAATACTTAGAATACTAACCCATGAAGATGCAGATTCATGGACTGACCCGAGTAAGATTCAAGAACTTGCAATAGAAGAAATAGAATCTAAACAAGAGAAAATGAAGAAAACCTATGACAAAAAGAAGTGTCGAACTGTAATCTATGAACCAGGAGAAATAGGGGCAGCTAGACGTGGACCCAAAGCTACCGGACAACCCACGAAAACCCAAGCCAAGTATCGAGGACCATTTGTACTCACACGTGCATTACCCAACGATACATACGAGATCTCACAACTCGGTGAAGGCGAAGGAGGTCGATCCTATTCATCCACCGCCCATGTAAGCCAACTGAAAGCTTGGCATTGTGAAGCAGAAACTGATGAAGAAACCGAAAATGACGAAGAGACTTTTGATCTGGAGAGCGCATGTGAAAAACCAAGAAGTCCACGTTTTAAAAACGTAGAAGTCAAAACCAATTGAGGACAATTGGGCAGTCAGGATGCCCGAATGCTATCATTTTCATTGAACTCGCCAATAAAGAGGGCGTCACCATGCAGAGGATGATTCGTAAATAAGAAAAAAAGGGAAGCAATCAAAGGGGGAGAATAAGGGGCACATGAACTATTGACTGTTCGTCGGGAAAAAAGCGAAAAACAATGTAGCTACTGCGTAGTTATGTAGGATGTAGTTGTGGTATGATGTTGCAATGTTTAATAAATGTCGTGCTGTTAAATAATGTTTCTTTATTAAGTATTATTAATCTTTGTAAGTTTTTTTTTTTTTTAAAGTACTACTAAGAAAGTAAAGCGAAAAAGCTAACAATATATATATATATATATATATATATATATATATATTATATATATATATATATATATATATATGTGTGTGTGTAATGTATAAAAAGGTAATTTGGGTTTTACTAGTTTGGGTATTGTTCAAGCGGTACTTTCACTGTAAGTTTTGCTTTTCTGTCATACTTGCCACGCGCGCTCTGGAGCTATGTTTTATTTATTTTGTTATTTGTCAGACATCAGGCCGTCGATTCTGAGTTCTTTAGAGTGTATACGTGTCCCCACGCCTTTGTAGCCCCGGATGCGGGTCATGTTGGTAAATGTGTGTGGTTCGATCAGAGATAAGAGAGTGGTGGAGTTATGTCTTCGCAAACCACGTGGTGTGGTGAGCGTAAATACTCCCGCACATCGAAAATCGAGAGACTTCTGCCACTGGAACTTCTTAATTAGTCCACGCTGACTTTTGTACCCGTCTCCCCTCCCCTCTTCTCATTCTATATTGTAACTTAAAAGATAATGTTCAATAAACCATATTATTTGCCTTAACTCTGGAACTTTACTGGAAATATCTGACGTCACAAATAGCCGGCAGGATCATTGCCTGTGTGCCAATTAAAAATCTTAAATTGTAAAAAATTAACGCTCAATAGTCGGGAGACGGGGTACACTGCTTACCCGAAGATGCGGAGTACGCCGGAGATGCGGCGCTATGCCGATCAGAGAACCAACTTGCCCTTCACCGACTGCAGATATCTGGACTTCCTTATTCCCTGCTTTGATGAAACTACAATCACCTGACCTCCAATCGAATCCTCCTTTAAGCCCATCGGAAAAATTTGCGCTCCTGAGTTTTCCATAGCGACTAACGACGCTGATGCCGACACGTAAATTAAAGAAATCTGCGCCTCGTTTTTCATTTTTTTTTCGGCACGTCCTCTGCTATACTGAAAATCCGATGAAAATCGACGAAATTTCTCTGCCTTCATTGCAATCCAAGGGGCCCCCGAGGAACGCCTGGCGTCTCATGACAGCTGCGATACAACTCACCTCTTTCTTGCAGTAATTAGAGGGAGAAAAGTGTTTTTCGTTCGTCATCATGCCGAATGTTTTGTTTATGTGTGGTGCGCGTGTAATGCTTATGTTGACCAAACCTCTTTCTCCTGCCTGCCTTACACTTGCGAGAGAAGATTTTTTTTTTTGTTTTGTTTATTGTTGAAGAATGACGATTTCATCTTGCGGATATTGATTAAGTGAAGTAAGCGACTTAATTTTTAGAGTGTAAGTGAACATTAGAGTATTATATTTAAATGATTATCAGTTGTGTGTGTTATTATAAAAGTGCTATTTTAATGTTGATAAAAAAAAAAAGAAAAAAAAAGAAAGAAAAAAAAATTGTATTGATATATCTGCGCTTGTTTTAATTAATATAGTATTTTCATTAAGGTAAGTTTACAATTGAATTGTGTTGTTAAATATTTTATTTCAATTGAAGTTTAATACGGGTCTTACTATTATTAAATTAATGCTTAAATTACTACTGCATTACCTATATTTCCTGAAGATTTGAAATTTGAATTTTTGTTATTTGCATACTATGACGTAGTTTAGATTCATTTGATTATTTACCTGAAAAGACTTACCGATTGTGACTCTCAACTTGACACAAATTCTAATTTACTTGAGATTATGTCATTTTCTTCACTGAAAAGTCACTTGAAAATTTATGACAAATTCATGCACCCGGGTACGATAACTTAAATGAAAACAACAAATACTTATTCAGTCAATGTAAATAAAAAATTTCTTGCATTATATTAGGTTTGCTTAAATGTAGATGTTTTATTTTGAATATTTACTGTGTAAAATTTTTGTGTGCCTAAATGATCGTATATTATTTCCTTTATTGAATAATGATGCCAACCATTTTTTTTTATGTAATAAAATTTAAATTTGCCTAGACGGTTAACTAGTAATAAAACCTCTGAGGAGAGTATTCGCCCTCAGATTGTTAAGAAGTACTAGTAATAACCAAATAAGAAAAGTAAATCAAGACATTGCTAGAAATAAAAAAATGTCAGGTCACATAAATGCAGTACCTCATGCAGGCTATCATTTATTGTATTACCTTGAAAATTTCTTCTAGCAAGCGTTCCTGTTAATACTGCTGTTTCACAGCTATGGTTTTCGAAGTTTTCTACACACTACGCACATTTTTACATTTTTTTTTACATTGCTCTTACACAAAATAATTTACTCCATTTTGCCAACTCCATTTTTCCAAGTTAATTTCATTCCATTCACTTTATGCCATGCAAGCCAAAGCCATAAGTATTTGCCAAAGAAAATAAATGTCAGGAATGTTTATCCATTTTGTTTAATTATAATACTATATTGTTGTATAGTATTATTGTATCCCACCTAGGTTGTAAATATTTTACTTGTGATATTTTGAAAAAAATTGTGCGCACTCATTGTTTTATTGTAAGATTTTCGTACTATTGCATCATTATGTTTTGTCAAATTTTAGAAACTGCATCCTGCCCCTCAAGTGTTGTACAGCATAACTCCAGAATTCTAGCCAGAAAAATTTAAGGTGTCTAAACTTGAAAATTAGATTAGTTCGCAGTTTTAAGATTAAGTTGCACGGACGTTGCAAGGACGTCTGACTCGCAAGTGAGAGACTGGCCACCTCAATGATATTGTTCGTCAGACTTCTTTTGCCGGGGGGGGATATTGTAATGTATAAAAAGGTAATTTGGGTTTTACTAGTTTGGGTATTGTTCAAGCGGTACTTTCACTGTAAGTTTTGCTTTTCTTCCATACTTGCCACGCGCGCTCTGGAGCTATGTCTTATTTATTTTGTTATTTGTCAGACATCAGGCTGTCGATTCTGAGTTCTTTAGATGTACACGTGTCCCCACGCCCTTGTAGCCCCGGATTCAGGTCATGTTGGTAAATGTGTGTGGTTCGATCAGAGATAAGAGAGAGGCGGAGTTATGTCATACCAGCCCACGTGGTATGATGAGCGTAAATACACCCGCACATCGAAAATCGGAAGACTTCTGCCACTGGAACTGCTTAATTAGTCCACGCTGATTTTTGTACCCGTCTCCCCTCCCATCTTCTCATTCTATATTGTAACATAAAAGATAATGTTCAATAAACCATATTATTTGCCTTAACTCTGGAACTTTACTGGAAATATTTGACGTCACATATATATATATATATATATTATAACAAAAAAATTTAACCATGACAATAACAAAAGTATAGAATTGTTAAGCACTGGTACAGTATTTTTATTATTTCCTGTCTTCTCCAGATATAACCGATACTATGTGCATGGTTAAACATATATTATGGTATGCATTATATGCACTAAAAACAAATTTATAAATCTAAGACATACTCGTAATAAAATAATTTGACATTTTAATTAGACATAATTTGAAGTTTTTACTAATTTTAATTATAAGAATTATTATTTCATATTCTAAAATAATTCTTTCATATAAATATTAGTTCTATCCTTTTAAATTCCTATAATACTCTTTAGCTATATAAGCTACTACTCCGTTGCACACTTGGTGAGCTAAACTTGAATTTTAGTATTTTTTTACTTTTTTTCTTTCGCCAACCCTTCCCCTGTTTTTTTTCTTTCCTTTTTCATTATGTTGATGAACAGGAAAAACCCTCTCTTTTTTAAACTACATGGTTTATGCTGCAATATCAGTTTGTTACTTCTATTTATATGATATAAACATATTTTTATGAAATTTCGTTTTGGCATCATCTTTTGACTATTCCACCTTGTTTGGGTCTTTTCCTCGTTTTTCTCAATATCTATGGTCGTGCCCTTAGGTTGATTATCCTGACTCTTTTTGTCATGCAACCTACAGAAACCTAGCTATTTTTGTTTAATTTTGAATTCCATTATTCAAGTAGTGGCACCTAATGCTAGAGTTTGATAAAGCAAGTTTCCTTTTCATCTTCACATCTTTGATTTATGTAGTTAGGATTTATATATTGTTTAGGCTTACGAGTCTCACATGGAAGCAATGGATATATTACGGCATGCAATCCCCTTATTATTCAGAGAGCTCTGGGTTTTTTCTTGCTGTTTTTAAGGCCTATGGATCCATATTTCTGAAAAATTTTTGCTCGATGATTTATATATGGATATCCATAATCTGTATGCTATATTCAAGGCGCCCCATAATGGTGATAACACACTTTATCTACTACAGATAAACGGGCAATGTAAATTGATAAAAAAAAGTTTAAAATGAGGTATACAAAAAACAGACTAAGTAACAAAAGATCCATCTCGTTAATTTTCAAAAGCTACATTTTTAAAATTTGTATACAACCCCCGTACAAAAAAATCCCGATTCGTAAAACGTCCCCGCATACACTAATGCAGTGATGAACAAAATTTCAGCCTTTAATCATGAAAGTCTCAATCTATAATCAAAGATTTTTTGGGAGCTATGACGTGAATTTAAATTTAAACGTATACTGATAGCGTGGGAAAAAAATATTTTCTTTCTTAATTTCTGTACGACACTTGAAATGCTCTCATCTGTCATTTTTTCTCTTCGAGAGCCATTGAAAAGTGGTTTAAGTCAGTAAACATTTATGTTCATACTTCTGACACTTTTCTGGATATAATTCTCAAATTTTGTGCATCACCTCATTAGTGCCTAGTGCACAATTTACTGATTGGAAATTTTTTAACGGGGGCGATATGCAAACTGAAAAAGTGTAACTTTTGGGAATTTAAGAAAATTAACGAGAAGAGGGACTTTTTTTTTAGTTTAGTATTTTTTCCACCTTATTTTGAACATTTTATAAATTTACATTGCCCACATACCTTTAATGGATAAAGAATTAAAGCGTGTTACCACATTTTGGGGACACCCTGTATATGTATAAAAAACGATAATATTAACTAAATATTCAAATTAAAGGAGGTTTTATGATTTATTGAGTATCTATAACGGCTTAGTTACAAATTACAAGGTACGAGAGGTGAGAAGAGGGGGGGGGGGTTGAGATGGGTACGATAGAGTCAGGAAGCTCCTGATTTCGACGTGTTGGCGTATTCAAACGAATGAAACCACGTGGTTTACAAAGAACTAGCTCCCCCGCCTTCTTGTCCCTTATTCAATCAAATAGAGTTTATATTATTGCATTTTGATATTGTTTGCTGCTGAGATGAGGCTCGGACATACCCCAGCTCAGACAGCACAGCAAATTTGCATCAAACTTGCAGCAAGCTTGATTTATCAAGTCAAAAATCTTGAATTAAGCTTGAAAGGGTGTAAGCTTAATGCAAGCTTGCATCAAGTGTTCAAGTTTACACTTGCCCAAATTTCATTAAGCTTGAATCAAGTTTGACATAGCAAGCTTAATTCAAACTTTTAAAAAAATCCCCCCCTCCAAAAAAAAAAATTAATACATGGGGCATAGATCTCGCCCCATACATTTTATTTTCCCACGCATTTTCCCCTGTACGCTGAAACCTCAAGTTATTTTAATCTGTGTTGGTGTAGCGTCCACAACTGGGATCGATCTCGGGACGTAAAGCGTGGGAAGCTGGCGCCCTAACCAGTATGCCAATCTAACTCGAGTGGATATGACTAAATTTTGAAGTGACTGTTATGGTTGTCACGCCGTTTTTTGGCGAGATTGTTCAGTATTGGCCGATGGCTGATGCCGATTTGCATCTTTTATTTTTCCATGGGATGAATCAAAATTAAAATAATGTTATGTGGGATTTATAGACTCTACTAACGTTTACTAATAGACTACACACGTTTTGAAACTTTCAATATCGCAACACTCATGTTTGGCAATATTTGCCAAAATCGAGACAAACGACTGATTTTGAAATCAATTTTGTAGTATATTTGTATTTTATTTTGAAGAATTTCAATATTTGGAAATATAGAATTTTTTTTTAATTCTATGGTCAAGTACATTTATGACTGAAGATAAATTATTTGTTATGTGGATGTGGCTTTCCAAATCAAGCAGTAATCAAGTTGTATTCAAGCTTGACAGTTCAAATGATTTAATTTCGGCGGGAAAATATTTGCTGACTCATTTTTTTTGTAATCTTCAAGCTTGCTGCAAACTTAAAATGAATCGAACTGTCAAGCTTTTATTAATACGTAAAATTCAAAGAAATGTCAAGCTTGATTTAAGCTTATGTGCTGTCTGGGAGTGAGTCTTAAAACCGAAGACTCGAAAACCTAATAGCATAACTCAAAGGTAAAAGGGCGTGGAAATTTGTGTATGACTGGAAAGCAAATAATAAAGTACCCTGTTTTAAAGCGAAAGAAATCCAAATAACTTTAACGAAACTAAAACTATTTTTACTACCTATTATTACCTATACCTACCTACCTACTACCTATTGCTACTATTTTTTTTACGTTTTTAAATTACAGACATGCAGAAAGATGTCTGTAATTTAAAAACGTACAAGATACATATATACAGGGTTACTGGTAACTCGACGTATTCCTGTAAAGACGTGATAGGGGAGTGAAAATGTTATAATTTTAACCCCATATGTATGTCCGAAAATCAATAATTTTTGAGAAATTTGAATTTTAAACATTTTTCTTGAATAACCCAAAATTTTATATTCAAGAGCAAATTTTTAAAAATCTACTCATTAAACGGGTATTATTTTAATTTATTTTCATAGCTGAAACTCTAACTGGCGAACGCAGTCATAAAAAGTATAAAACTGCATTAACATTTAAATGCACGAACTATTACATGAATTTCTTAAATTTTAATTTGCATGTTTACTTTCAAAAGATCGCATTGTTTTAAATAAATAATGTAGCAGTAAGCGCACAATATGTCTCCCATTAAATAGCTGTCCAGAAATGTATTAATGTCCATCAAAAGTCTTGTAATTCGTAAAGAGTGAGTTTTACTATCGCAGGTAAAAACGCCAAAGGATCAATCCCGTTCATTTCATAGGATAGTTCGTCGACCGCTCAAAATGTTACCGTTGTGTTTTTTATTTTTTTAAAATTCTATTTCATAGCTAGCACTCGAACTAATTCAACTTAATAAAAAAAAAGTATAAAAATATTTCAAACTTTTAATTCGTCTCCACTTTACATGTATTTTTAAAATTTATTTTCCTTTAAAAAAATGTTGTTCATCTCAAAAAATATTATTGCAGTTAGCATACAAATTAGAAACAAAACCTTCCCTTTAATCAGCTATCCAAAAACATAATAATGTCCATCCAAACACATGTAATTCTTAAAGGAGGGTGAATTTTACTTAGCAAAAATAAAAACGCCGCAGGATGCACCCCGTTCATTCAATAGGATAGTTCGTCAACCGCTCAAGTTATCACTGCTTTCATATGCTGAAAAGTTAGCCTCATCACACTGTGAGTCTCAATCGGCTATGTGCTGTGTCGTCGTGTTAGTTCAAGTCTGCGTCTCGTAAGCATGTTGTGTTGTTATCTGACTAATCAACAAAACATGATTAATGCAGAATTGAAACTAACTAACACGATGACACAACACACAATAGTTTAAAGCTCATAATCTTATGTGGTGAAGTAAGATTTTAAGCTTAAAAAACGGTAATAACTTGATCGACGTTGAACAGTTGACATACGATCCAAAACCCTGAACGAAACCGCATCCTCCCAGCAAGCACATAAGCTTAAATCAAGCTTTACATTTCTTTGAATTTCACGTATTGATACAAGCTTAAGAGTTCAATTCATTTTAAGGTAAAATCATACAAGCCGGTGCCCACCCCATGTAAACATGGCGACAGTCGCTGGAGCTTGGCGACCGCCAAGCTCCAGCGACTGTCGCCATGTTTACTAGTCATTCTAGGCAACCAGTGGTCCGTTTTTAACTAAAAAAACCCCAGTGGATTCAGCAACCTAGTTGTACAGCTATCTAAACTAGGCAACCAGTGGTCTGTTTTTAACTAAAAAAACCTCAGTGGATTCAGCAACCTAGTTGTACAGCTATCTAAACTAGGCAACCAGTGGTCCGTTTTTAACTAAAAAAACCTCAGTGGATTCAGCAACCTAGCTGTACAGCTATAGAAACTAGGCAACCAGTGGCCCGTTTTTAACTAAAAAAACCTCAGTGGATTCAGCAACCTAGCTGTACAGCTATCTAAACTAGGCAACCAGTGGCCCGTTTTTAACTAAAAAAACCTCAGTGGATTCAGCAACCTAGCTGTACAGCTACCTAAACTAGGCAACCAGTGGCCCGTTTTTAACTAAAAAAACCTCAGTGGATTCAGCAACCTTGTTGTACAGCTATGTAAACTACGCAACCAGTGGACCGTTTTTAACTAAAAAAAAACAACAACAGTGAACTAAGCAACCTAGTTGTACAGCTAATGTAAACTGGGCAAACACTGGCCCGTTTTCAACTCAAAAAAACATCGGTGGATTAAACAACCTAGTTGTACACCTCTTATAAAGTCAGTATGATTAGAATAGCACGTAAATAGCACTTACGAAAACATAAACACTTCAAATATCAATTTAAAATTCACATTAAAAACCTTAAACATCGAAAGATTCGTTAAAAAAGAACACTTACCTCTATTTTTTTGGTAAATAACCGCTCAGAAATGTCCCCAACACCCACCGGCTTATAACGTACTATATTTCTAACAAACACCCACAAATTCTTTTCTTATATTAACATAACACATTTCATTCCCTTCCATCAATAACGCAAACAATTTCAAATTCCCAAACCTGACGAAACACGTATTCTTTATGGTTGCCAGTCACAACTACCACCGGCAGTTGGCGGTGCATCGCTCACTCTCGCGTCAGATTGTTCGCCAATGATTTGTAAACAAACCATTGACATGTAAACAAGGCACCGTATACGGAATATAGTCCCATTTTAAGCTTTCAGCAAGCTTGGAGATTACAAAAAATGAGTCAGCAAATATTTTCCCACCGAATTTAAGTCATTTGAACTGTCAAGCTGGAATACAACTTGATCACTGCTTGATTTGGAAAGCCATATCCACATAACAAGAAATTTATCATGAGTCATAAATGTACTTGACCATAGAATTAAAAAAAAAATTCTATATTTCCAAATATTGAAATTCTTCGAAATAAAATACAAGTATACTACAATCAGTCGTTTGTCTCGATTTTGGTGAATATTGTCCAACATGAGTGTTGCGATATTGAAAGTTTTAAAAGCTGTGCTGCGGTAAATTTATATTATACTTATTTCCCTATTAGTAGAGTCTATAAATCACACATAACATTATTTTAATTTTGATTCATCCCATGGAAAAATAAAAGAAGCAGATAGGCATCGGCCAATACTGATCAATCTCGCCAAAAAACGGCGTGACAACCATAACAGTCACATCAAACTTTAGTCATGGCACCTCGAGTCAGACTGGCATGGTGGTTAGGACGCTGGCTTCATATACCTTTGATCTCGTGATCGATCCCAGTCGCGGACGGTAGACGGAAATAGATTAAAATAACTCGAGGTTTCAGCGTAGAGGGGAAAATGAGTGGGGAAAAAACTGAATGGGGCGAGTTCGCCGACCGGCGCCTCATCTATTTAGGAAATTGTTTTAAGTTTGAATTAAGCTTGCTATGGCAAGCTTAATGCAAGTAATGTAAACATTAAGCTTACACGCTTGAAACTTTCAATCTTAATTCAAGTTTATTAGCTTGATAAATCAAGCTTACTGGAAGTTTTATGCAAATTTGCTGTGCTGTCTGGGCTAAGTGTTTTTTACCTACACTAAGTAAAACTGATCCTTCTTTATGAATAGTTAATTAATGGCATAAATTTCATTTGTAATGTGTACGCTTACTGCAATAATATTTTTTTATATAAATCACATTTTCGGAAAGAAAAATGCAAATAAATGAAAAAAATTGTAAAGTGCGTGAATTAAAATGTGAAATAGATTTTACTTTTCTTGATTATGTTAGCTTAATTGGCTATAAAAATTAATTAAAAGAAAACTGATAACTTCATCGGTTGACGAACGGTCCTAAAGAATGAACGGGATTGCATTCTTTGGCACTTTTACCTAAGTAAAATTCACCCTTCTTTTCGAATTACATGTCTTTAGGTGGACATTAATACGTTTTTGCATATATGATTTATAGTAGAAAATTTTCTTGTAATTTGTACGCTTACTGCCATCCAGGCACGTATCCAGAAAAAACATTTCAGGGCCCAGACAGCACAGCAAACTTGCATCAAACTTGCAGCAAGCTTGATTTATCAAGTCAGTAAACGTGAATTAAGCTTGAAAATTTCAAGCGTGTAAGCTTAAAGCAAGCTTCAATCAAGTGTTCTAGTTTACACTTGCCCAGTTTGCATTAAGCTTGACATTTCAAGCTTGAATCAAGCTTGACATAGCAGGCTTAATTTCAAGCTTAAAAAATTTTCCAAAAAAAAAAAAATCCTAATTACACGGGGCGCCGGTCGGCGAACTCGCCCCACATATTTTATTTTGCCACGCATTTTTCCCTCTACGCCGAAATTTCAATTTAATTTAATCTGTTTCCATCAAGATTCCGCGGCTAGAATAGAACCCGGGCCCTTTGGGTTGGGAGGCAAGCGTCCTAACCGTTGCGCCACTCTCTGTCGGGCCGATATGACTAAAGTTTGAAGTGACTGTTAGGGTGTTATCACGACGTTTTCTGGCCAGATTGATAAGTGGCCGAAGTGTTATTTGTTTCTTTTATTTTTCCATGGGATGCATCAAAATTAAAATAATGTTATGTGTGATTTAGAGACTCTACTAATAGGGAAATAAACATAATATAAACTTAGCAGCAGCACACGTTTTAAAACTTTCAAAATCGAGACAAACGGCTGATTTTGAAATCAATTTCGTAGTATAATTGTATTTTATTTTGAAGAATTTACATATTTGGAAATATAGAATCTTTTTTTTATAAATTCTATGGTCAAGTACATTTATGACTGATGATAAATTATTTTGTAGCGGCCGGAAACGGCCTCATTCTACCACCCATAAAGTGAAGTATATTAACTAACTAAATTATGTTAATTATATTAAAATTTATTTTTAGGGCTAATTAATTAGTTAATGGAATTACTAATGTTAATTAGATTTAAATAAAACTAAAACTCCCCTCGTGTTACATTTCAGAGGGGCGTATCCCATTCATTCCTTCCCCTTAGACATTTCAATGTCCATTCTCCTTCTCGCATACAGCGAAAGATGGCGCCATCAGCGCAATAATCAAGCTAATGGTTTGAAATGTCAAGCTTGTATTAATACGTCAAATTCAAGTCAATGTCAAGCTTGATTTAACCTTATGTGCTGTCTGGGGGGGGGGGTCCGAAAATTTCGGAGGGCGTCCGAACGGTAAAAAAGGCAGAATTGTTCACTAAAAAGGCTTATCGTTACTAATGTATCGGGTAGTTATTATCGTTATCATTTATTGACAAAAATCAAAATTTCGTGGTGGCGTGGGGGGTAGGGGGGTGTCCGGACACCCTGGACTCCCCCGCTTAAATACGTCCTTGCTGCTATCGCATTTTTTTAAATAAACAGCATCATTTGAAAGGAAACATGTGACTTAAGAATTCAAATAATATATGTAATGGCTCATTAATTTAAATTTTAATGTAGTTTTTATGATTACATTGGCCTAGTAAGAGTTTCAGCTACGAAAATAAATTAAAATGACACCCATTAAATAAGTAGATATTTTTTAATCGGAACTTGTTGTCAAATTTTGGATTATTTAAGATAAAAATCTGAAACTCAATTTTCTCAAAAACTATTAATTTTCGGCCATACATATAGGGGGGGGGGTAAAAATCGTAGCATTTTGGCTCCCCTATCACGTGTTAGCAGGAATACGCCGAGTTACCAGTAACCCTGTATGTGTATGAGTGTGTGTGTCATTGCACACACACACACACACACACACACACACACGCTCACGTACAGTAAAACCCGCTTAAGAAGTTTTCCAAGGGGATAAAGGGCAAACACTTCTTATACGGAAAACTAATTCTTCGAAAATCAAATAAAATAATTTCCGTATAAATATTGAAGAAATATTTTCTGGCATCATAAAAATATTTTATAAATAATGTAAAGTTCATAATTACTCATATAATTTTTTTGCACGCTTAAAAAAATAGTTAATAAAGTAAAACAATATAATTAACTCTATTCTATATTAAATATTTAAAAGAAATTCGTTTTAAGAATTATTGGAATCGATTTTACAGATAAAAAATCCGTTCAGTTTTTGTTTTTATCGGAAATCTTTAATTGGTCATTCGTTTAAAAAAAAAAAAAAAATCATTCACATCTTCAGCGCTTTTAATAAAACAACGAAAAATTTCTAGTTCTACTACATCCTTCGGAAAACTAAGAATTTCCAGAACCCCTTATTCAGTTTCACTGATTTCTTAATATTCTGTAACCTCAAGAATTTTATCCACTATTAGCATTTCACTGGCCAATACAAGCGTGTTCAGTCATAAACATTGATTTTTGCAAACAGTAATAAGAAGAGGGAAAAAACGTAAAAACAAACGAAAGGCACGTATAAACACACTCTGAAAGTAAACTCAGTCGTTATAAAAATAAATAAATAAATAAATTTAAGTGGGGAAAGTGTTTGTAACGAAACTTTTTAAACGGGTTGTTTTAATATTGTAAGAATAGGAAAAACTTGGGAACCGCAAATAATAACTTTTTAAGCGGGAACTTCTTAAACAGGTTTTACCGTATGTATGTATATCTATATATATATATAAATCATCCGCCTCTCTTTAAGATCCCTCCCCAGATGTGATCGTTGACCTCAGGAGATAGATATTCTTGCTCTCCTTTTGAATTTTTTTCATCCTTCTTACTTTTGAAAACACCAAGGGAATATGCCTTTCTCTAAAAGAAAAAAAAAAACTTTCCTTGGGGTCTTTTGAAACATTAAAAGATCAACCACAAAAATATTTGAAATACATGCATGCTCTTTTTCGCCTTTCCCAGTAAAAATGAAAACAATTCGTTGTTTTCTGAATAAAAAACGAGAACAATTAAGAATTTTTTAAAAGCTCATTCAATGTATGGAATATTTATTGTAACTATAAACAAGGCTCCTCGGGATTTGATTTTTTTTTTCTGGTATTAAATTTGTCGTGATAACGAACAATGTGTTTATAGTGAATAATCGTTTACAATTAATATGATATGGATGTTGCTACTGATATTGAAAAGGATAAAGTAAAATTAGCATAATAGTAATTTGCTTATATAGACCATTTATCTGAATATCTTCCTCCGTGCGAGAGATACATCTTTGTGGACAATTTAGCACCAAATCATCTACTTCACTAGTAGAAAATATTTTCTTCTCTCTTTATTTTAAAATTGCCGATTGTTTATAAATCTTATTTCAATATAAGAGAAGTACACAGTAAAAGAATTCAGAAACATTGCATACTTATAGCAGAAAGGTTTCCGAAAGTATAGCGTAACCTACCGATGCTCTACTCGAACTCACGATTTCGGAAACATAACCCACATTTCGGGGTAAACTATTTACGGGGAAAGGAAATCTTTATTTGGGACTTCGCGCGCATGCGCCAAGTGCCAAGAAACAGGGGGAAAAGAGTGAACGCGTCTTCCCTAATAGCACAGATGGTCACAAGAGTCGCTGTGACGTCACAGAGGGTCACAATTGTCACAGGACTGTCACATTGTAACTTGCAGGGCCCGATTATGACCAACAGGGGACAATTTGGGGGTCCCCATCTATAAACTTTGTTTTCTTTTTCATAAAATTTTGACATATAAATGAATATTTCAGAACAACATTTGAAACTGGGGGCCTGGGCAAAGTCCCGATTTGCCCATGCGATAATAAGGGTCTGGTAACTTGTGAGTGATGTAACTCCACTGTGTAGTCACTGTGATGTTTATTTGTGACCAGTCACCAGGTGACGTCGCGGGATGAATACTTAAATAAAACAGCACATTATCTCCTAAAAATAATTTATGTGGAAAAAAAAAGATTTAAGATTTTTATTTATATTTATTAATTATGGTATTTTCTCTCCCTTTATAAAATCCCCCCAAAAAATTTTAAGTTTCCAAAACAAGCCATACCACAAATAACTTTTGCAGCAGTCAGTTTACTTTTAAAGCAAAATACGGCAAAAAATCACAGCGTCGTGGTAGCGTGCTCTCCTCCGAATGCGTACGTCCAGGGTTCGATTCTGGTCGCTAGTCCTGACCGCTCCTTCCGTTAGAGTTTGGTGCTGCCATCTGTTGTAAGATACTCGAAACGCTTCATCTAGTGCATGTTACTTATTTCTGAAAAACTCGGAAAGGTTACTCGTTAATTCGGAAACCTTTGTAAAATACACGGTAAGGTTACTCACACACACAATATTTTACCAAAATAAACAGAAACGTTACCCATCTTTTCCAGAAACCTTTCCTAAAAAGCAGGAAAATATGTAAATACTTTTCGGAAATATGCAGAAACGTTTCTAAATACTTTATCCGCATGGTTCGGAAACGTTTCTGCAATTTTAAACTACAAGAGCTGCCCCACTTTTGGGAGTAACTTTTCCGAATTTTTTTTTTTTTTTTTACCGTGTAATTAAGGTCATGAAAGGTAGCGCGTTTTATACAATCTAAACTTCATTCAGTAAAAATCGCTATCTTTAATGCTAAATAATATTTTCGTCTGTTGATTGGTTGGAATTTTATTAAGGTCTATTAGCTTATTATTTCTTATTTAATTTATTCTTGTTATTTTACATTTCTTGTATCTATGAATTTTTGAAAAAAGTTCTTTCATTTCTTTCTCCCCTCCCCCCCCCCCCAAAAAAAAAAAATTGATTGGGGCTAATTTCAACAGAAATACTGTAATGTATTAAGGATTTGCAACAAATTTATTTATTTTTTTGAAAGCTTTTGAATTTTTGCTTTAGTTTTCTATTATTTAAAATACAATAAATAAGATTAAAAGAATAAGGACTAAAAAATATGAAACATTCCCTTTCCCCTGCAAAATTAAAAGATAGTTAAGTTTTGTGACACGTATTTTTTTTCAATTAATCTGGATTAAAAATTAAAAGTCTAGAGCAACGTGATGCTTTACGCACGAAGTACGTATTCCAGAACATTCATAAAAGGGGAAAACTTTTCGCCTTCACTACAACGTGAAAATGAGCATTTTACATTCAAATAGATACAATCTTTTCAATTTAACATTTGAGCCCTTGACACAAGTGCTTGAGAAACATTTTTAAACCAATTATAGTCTCTAAATGAATACTATATATATATTGTTATTGTTATTGTGAACACTTATATCGGATGAATACTAGTACTTTGTTATTAAAAGTGAGTGAGCTGGATGCCAACTTAAGCGAAAGTTGCAAGAAGTTTAATACTTGACCTAGTATAACTATGCTATATTATTTTCGCTTATTTGTCTAGGAAGAAATTTGTATGCATCACAGCATGATTAACTTTTCGACATGACATGCGTTAAATTATGATTTCTCTAAAGACTTCGCTGTAACATGAGTTCTCTTTTCTTCCATAAGTTCGAGCTTTTGTGACATGCAGGAAAAAACAAGAAGAGTAAACAAAGGCAAGTTTAAGTACTCTTTCTAGGTAAAGAAAGAGTTTCTGTTAAAGTAAGCCGTCTCTCATCTTTATGTTCTTCAAGCTACTAAGTCCCCCAGTGTATTCAGCTACTGCCCAATTAACATTGTACTGACTAATTAAGCCGCAGGGAACAGGAGTAATCATATTTGCGCCCGGACGATTTTTATTATATAATTAAATCGTCCTAAGTTTTGGCTAATATTTATTATTAATCCTAGTTAATAAGGTTGTCGAGATAAAGAATTACAAGGCAAGAGTGATATAATACAAACTCCTATCATTACTCATGCTATAACACGAATTCCGTGAATAAGACAGCTTATCTCGTTTAGCAATTTCTAAGAACTATCGTTCAACGATGGGTGCTATGTCTGACAAAATCTGGCTATAATAGTGCATTTTCAATCCAATTCGTTCTTAACAAGCAAACGAAAATGTTGTTGATCTCAACTTTTTATTGGAGTGACGTTTAACATGACGTTTAAACACGGTAATCATACAGATGCATTTAGTGAATGACAAGAGATTTTCAACTAGGCACAATATTTTCAAAGGTAGTGTAGAGCTAATTTCTTCAGGTAGTGATGATTCGATTTTATACAAAGAAAATATCGAGGTGGTAAAGTAAATAAAAATAGTTTAACGTATTAATTAGATGAAATCCGTTATATTCAGGTAGGGTAAACATGAGTACTACGTACATTTAAACTCTGCGAATGTGTATATTATATTCATTTCATTATAGAAAAAATATTGCTTTAAGTAAATAAGGGGTTACTAACTTGACCTTTTAGGAACACCCGACAGTTAAAATGTTCTTTCTGTAGGTTTATTTACTTGTAATTTAATGGGATGGTCATAATTGCCCCATCAAAATGAAAAAATTGCAAAAAAATAGGGTAATCACAGTCATCAAAATTGAATTGTGACAACTTTGTTTTCTCTTTATACTTAACACGCACAACTTTTGTTGGAGCAATTGTAACAACTATTCTTGTTTTTCTTTTCGTGATTAGTTACCTCCATTGTGTTAATCAGGTGTGGTTGCAAACCTTTTGCATATCATTGGCAATTTTTTTCAGAGATGAGTTCAGATGCGCTATACAACTCAAGCGTCTTTTTTACTTTCTTGCGTTTGCGAGTAGAGTTAGAAAATGTGAATAAGGTAAGCTTTAGTTTAGGGAAGAATAAGTAATAACGTGTGAACATAAAATTTAAACTGTTGTTCTGAGGTAGGATTCTAGAATTTAATTTTCGATATCTATTAGGATATGAAAGATGGTTTAATTTTTGGAGTGTACAAATGCTTAATTTTGTTCTAATAGTGATCATAATAATAATCACAATAAATAAAATTGTTCCGGAAACGAAATTATTTGAAAAGTCTTCATCATAATATATCTAAAAACAATAAGTAGGCACAAGGATGCAGTCGATACTTGAAACCATACAATGAGCTATGTAAAGTATTAAGCAATTAGGTAAAGTATTAAGCAATAGGTAAAGTATTAAGCAATATTGACCTTTTAAGAACAAAATAAAGAAATGAATCTAAGACAAAACAAACTATTAAGACTGCTTAAAAAAAGCACTTGTTCTAGGGCTGTCAAGACATTTATTATTATTATTTTCAGAGATATTAGGTTTAAAATAGGGAAGTAGGGTGGTCACAAGTTATATGGGGAAAAATGTTTTTAATGTTATTTTTTGGGCACCCCCCCCCTAAAAGTTGCCAATTGACTAGAAAATGAGATTGGAAAAGGTTTAGCTCAATTGCATAATATTAACCCTTACCACATCGAGGTTGAATTCTTAAAAAAAATTCGATTTTTGCCAAAAACATCTAGTTTTTCCTTCATTTAGTATAAACTATTTGCTCTACAGACCTGGTTCTTGTTTTATTTCATAAAAAAATGTTGTTGCTTTGAACTTTTACTCTCAACAAAACTAATATGTAATGATATTCAGTGTTTTTTAGGTCAGTTTGTGAATCGTATCACCAAAATCTGCATTTTTGCAAAATTAGTGTAAGAAAGACAAATTAAAAATTTTAAGTAATTTTGACCATCTTTTGTATTATTTGCATCAAAAAACAAAAAAATAAATCAAGAATTTTCATAACTTAAACTACAATTCTCAAAATATTTTTATTTATTTGATATACATTTCTGTGCTTCAGGAGAAAGATCTTGATTTGTATTTCAGTTGAAGCACATCGAAGACAAACCTCTCAAATTTTATTTATTACGATGCTATTTTTGTTGTATGTTATTATGGGTGCCCATACGTATGGGCAAGGAAGGCCTATGCCTTCCCTAGCTCCCATATTATCGTTATGATTTACATACTGGTATAACGTAAAAGTGGTTCAACAGTAACACATAATATCTTTCCGGTGCAAGACCCTTGACGTGCAAAAAGACTCCAAAGACAAGAATTTCGAAAACAAAGAATTGATCTCATCAAAAGCAGATTTTGAAATTCTGATTTAGAGGGTGCTGTTGTTCACTGGGATGGAAAAATGCTTCCTCATATTTTGAATAAAGAAAATGTAGTGAGAATAACGATTTTATAGCTTTGGCGATGAAGAACAGTTAACAGGAGTTCCTCAGATTGAAGATAATAGGAGAATAACTCTTATGCAAAAGCTGTATTTACAGCAGTTGCAAAATGGGAGGTAGTTTGTAAAATTCAGGCAATGCGTTTTGATACTACTTGTTGCCTAGAGGGAGCGTGCATTTTTTGCTGCAGCAATTACTGGATCGAAATCTTCTATATTTACCTTGTCGCCGTCATATTTTGGAAATCATCCTAAAGTCTGTTTTGATTCCAAAGTAGACGAAGCTACTGCTCTTCAT
This sequence comes from Cheiracanthium punctorium, assembly GCA_038373885.1. Lineage (NCBI taxonomy): Eukaryota > Metazoa > Arthropoda > Arachnida > Araneae > Cheiracanthiidae > Cheiracanthium > Cheiracanthium punctorium. Next base: position 463,078 of record JAWZYV010008838.1, on the reverse strand, counting down.
CCAGATATTTTTTAAAAATTTCAGATTGGGTGGTCTAAGTTGGACAAGACAAAATACAAAACTGTTATTGAAGATAAAACTATTACATAAAGAATGCAAAATTTTGAAGAAATTTCAAATTTTCTTGCAGAACATTTCAGAAATCAAGAGCTCAGAGATAACTATAAAGATTTAACCCAACATTGTTCAATTTTTATGGGAGTCTCCCCAAATAGACATTTCTTTCAGAGTACCTTGTGCTGTTCATTATGACAGGTGGATGTCTAAGGCAGTTTATTGTCTCAAAATACTTCTTTTCAGACATCAGGTCTCATTAACAGATTTAGAAAAAAGAGGTATTACAGACATTTGTTTATTTGTAATAAATATTTATGTAAAGTCATGGTTCAACACTCCCACTCAGATTTTAGCCCCAATCAAGACTTAAAATTATTACAATACTGAAAATTTGATAAAGCGACTGCAAATAAAGATCTATAAAATGATAAGCCATCTTTGGTGTCTTAACTTGGAGCAATTTGCATTTCATTTTTTCATGACACTTGGTCAAAAAAGTCAAAATAAGCACGGCTCTAAAATTAATTGCATATAAAAAAAAGATGGCGATGAAGATGTAAGAGCAACAATGTTTCAACGAAGTGGATCATTTATTGAACAAAGAAGTTAATTTTTTTTATTTCATCTCTAGCAGTATTTTGTTTATGAGACTTAATTTTAATATACAATTTTTGAATATTGATCCCGATGTATGGTGTGAAAACCAGTATTATTTGAAAGAAAAAAAACTGTACGCTTTTAAGGTTTTTAATGACTCAGATGAAAGGGGAGAAAAATTAATCTCAGGATTCAATTCCTGTTTAACTGAGGATGAAGAACAAAAGCAGTTTTTACTGTAGGTGGTATCCGAATGTAGAAAAACTTTTCCAGAGTCTTCGAAAGAAACATTATCTAAGCCTTGCCACTTTAAGAAAAAATTGTAAACAATAATAATTTATTTTCTCTATAATGTGCTTCCTCTTAGATACATAACTTTAATAATCAAATATATCTAAACGTTAGTCGTTCTCAATTTTATGGCTTCGTTGACCTTATTTTCTGTTAATTCTTTTACTAAAATTTCATTTTTTTTTAAATTTCAGATTTTTTAAAATTACAATCTTTATTTTGTACACAAAAAAGAAAGAAAAGCGAAGAAAAACAAAAGAAGGAAAGACGAGATATAATTTTTTGAACTTTCATAAAAAAGCCAACTTTTAGGATTCGGATCGTATCTAGTCCTGAAAAAAGCATAGATATATGCTTTTTTTAGGACTAGATATGACGCGAATGTTATCCCCAAAAAGTTCTCTAACAAGATGATTGAATTCCATTGGTTTTTATTTACAAGCAAAGATTACTTTGGGCAAATTAATAAATGAATGGTTTCTTTAAAAAAATCATTCTGTAATTATATATATAGAAATTTATACATGGAGGTTTTTTTCCCCATAAAATTATTATATAGATAAACATATAACAATATACATATATACAGTAAAACCCACTTATACAACCGACAATATACACACACATGCATGAGTGTGTGTGTGTGTGTTATAAGAACTTTTTCCAGATATGATCAAACATTTTAAGTTGAAAACGTGTTGTTAAACGGAAAAGCAGTAAGCATAAATGATAAAAAATATAAAAATATTTCTTTTATAAAGGATAATTGAAGTATTATATTATAGTTTTATCGTTTCTTAAAATGAAATTCGAAAAGGAAGGTTTTTCGATTACCCATCACTTAGAACGTCTTGTGAACGATGTTTCTTCCGTTCCTTTCGTTCATTCTGCTTGGAAGCTGCTGTTGTAAGATTCTATTCACTTTCTTCCTCTACTGACCCTTTCCCTTTTCTCTTTTACTTTCTTTCCCTCCCCCCTATTCTTTTATTTCGTTTCCCCCCCTTTTTTGTTTGTTTGTTTGGTTTTGGTTTTTTTTTTTGTGTGATTCTGTCCTTCCTTTACGTTTTTATTTTATTATTATTTAAAATATATATATATATATATATATATATATATTGTGCTGTCCTGTTCGTGGTTTATATATATATATATTTATAAACCACGTTATAAATATATATATATATAAACCACACATATGTATATATATATATAATACTTAGAAAATTAATAAAGAAAAAACCCCCCAAGCCAGTCATTGTTAATGTATCAAAACATTGTAAAATGCATTGTCTTCGTCAGAGGGGGAAATGCACAACTCTACACCATAGGTTTCAGACTCACAGCCTGAGATTTTGCCAAGGTAATGTATTATATTCATGGCTGTATTTTGCAAAGATTAGTTTAAAAGTATTAAACAGTTTAAAGATATTTATAAAATTGTTCTATATTAATTAAAAATATAAACTGCAACAGGCAAATCTCAGAGGTGTGACTCCCCCTTACCTATGGGAAAGAAAAGGGAAAAATTTTTTTTTACTTATAAATCAAAAATTCAAAAGAACACTCAACGCAAACATGCTGCACAACCAAACGTTAAAATGTAAAATGAAACACGTTAAAATGTAGTTCCAAAATCCTGTAACTCATTGTCCATTGCCTTTCCAATCCGCGTGTAGTAGATCTGTTGCCATTCATCAGCCAAATGCACTTCCCTGAGGTTCTAATCTATATTAAGAGACCTCTGTGGGCTTTGGTGCAAGTGCGTCATTTGTCAAGAGATTTCTACAACGCAAAAACAAGTGAAAATGTAAAGGAAGGATTAATACCAGGGATTCAGGCTATTATCAAAACTTTTTAAATAGCAATTGATGAAATTAAGTGGAAAATTGTTTGTATAAAATAATTTGGCTGCGAATAAATATATATTATAATTTAAAAGATGTTTATTACTGCACAAGCGAAAGTATCTGATAAGTTGGTTGATCAAAATGTTAGTAAAGACTTTTTTGTGAATATTTGATGACCAATGAGGCAAAGATACAGCCTCAAAATTGAAATTTTTTCTTTTATCAAAAATGTTTATGTGTAAAGTATTGTTGAATAAATTTATATTTAAATCTAAAAAGGTAACAGAATTAGAATTAGAGTAAGCTGGCTCTAGGTTGAGTTTGCTGGGGTAGATTAAATGTTTAATATCATTAAAGTCTCCATTGATGACAAGAATGTCGTTAATGTAGCGGAACACAGCAAAATTTAGTGGATTGTTACAGAAAAAATTATATTCATAGAAAAATAAATAAAGATTAGCAGCAGTACTTGAGTAATTTGTGCCCATGCCTATTCCTTTAGTTTGACGATAAATGACTGAATTAAATATTATGAAATTATTGTGAAGACAAAAATTGGAAATAGTAACGAAAAATTCTCTATTAATATTTAGTTCATGTTCTATGTTAAAATGATCAAAAACATTTAGTAAAGTTCTATATAAATCATCTATTGGAATGCTTGTGAAAAGATTTTCAAAATCAAAAACCTGTAACATAAAAATTTTCATATTTTTTAACCAGTGTATAAGAGAATAACTATTTTTAATGGACCATAAACCAGTACAAATAGAAAAATTTGAATCCAGGAAGTCATAAATTTTACATAGAGTTTTTTGAAAAATATTGTTAATAGTGTAGCCTATTGACCCTCTTGTGTTGCAAATGTAACTAAAAGTAATAGGATTTTTGTGAAATTTTGGTAAGGCATATAGATTAGCAAGTTTATTGTGTTTATTTATATTGAAATTAATTTTTTTTGGAAAAAGCAGAAAACTTTTTTAGAATAGTTGAGAGATTGTTATTTACTTTTGTATAGACATTACTATTATTAAGTTCATTATGTACTGTGTTAAAATAAAAAAGTTTACAAATTATGGCAAAGTTATTGGAGGCTTTGTCAACAGGACAAAAAACAAACTTATTTTTATAATCTTTTATAATGTTAAATTTTTTTTTATTGAAAACTACATAATCATCTGTTTTTGCATTAGCATAACTATTTAGAAAGTCTGATTTGAAAAGATTGAATAATAAACATTTCCGTTCACTGAAGGGTGGGGGAATATTGTATTTGTAGCTTAATTTTAAAATGAAGTTGTTTAAATTTGTATAAAAAGATTTTTCTAAAAAGGCTATTTTCAAAGTAGTATTGACTCTGTGTTTACTTCCTAAACTCATAATATTTCTTAATTTACAGTGTTTAATTATATTAAGATTGCCTGTAATTACATGATTAAAATTTGAATTAAAAAATTCAGTGTTTTTAAATTCATCGCAAAAGCATTTTAAATTATTGTTATCTGAAAGAACATTTTTATAATTAAAAAGTAGACTGCCCAAGGTTTTATTGTATTTGAATGTAGGAATAATATTGCAATTTTTTATAGGGAAAACATCTATAGTTTTTTGTAACATATTATGGATATTGAGATTATTAAAGCTTTTTTTTGTAGAAAATTTATGACTAGATATTCATTATGGTAGGTAGTAATGCTATTTTTTAGTTTAAAATATAAAAGATCTTTAAGTAAAGCAGCAAATTGTTCATTTAAAAAATTAAAATTATCATAGTGTATAAGTATTTTTTTGATGGTACTTTTTTTAAGTTTGAATAGTTCATTTTTGACATATATAACATTGTTATCTTTGATAAATTTGTTATGTATAGTTTCAATCCAGATATTTGGAATTGTATCATTAAATTGTTTAGAAAAGCATTTTGAACCCCTCTTCCCCCTATTTATAGTCTTTCTATCTGAAAAAAGCAAAAAACAGGCATAAAAGTTACCAATATTTTTAAGATCTATATTGTTCAGGCATGTATTAAGTCCATATGGAAACAAAGTTTTGTGTTTTAAAATATTTAAGTTTTCTTTATGTAATCTATCATTTAAATCATCAGCAACTTCCAGAATAGAAATAGAAATATTTTGAAATCCATGATTTTTAAAGTGTAAAATTTCAAAGGAGCAACTGTTATTAAGCAATTTATTTATGTTGGATCTATGTAGATTAATCAGTGCCGGATTAACAATATAGCAGATGTAGCAAATGCTACGGGCCCCGCACTTTTGGGGGCCCCTCGCCTTTACATTGAAAGTTTTCGTCTTTCCCCTCAAGATCTAGCTTTTTTGACACTTTCCAACAAGGTAGAAAAGTGTTAAAGATTTCGGTTTGTCTGTCTGTCCGTCCTTGATATAACTCGCGTCAATAGGCATAGATTTCTATGAAATTTATATATGCTATTCTTATCTGCAGTACCATGTACCCTATTGTAAAGGATATATGTAGCATTTATAGATTTTTTCTACAGGAGTACTCAAAATAGTCGCAATACATTGCGCTCTATGGGAAGTTAGTCTTTAAAGCGTATCATCTTACTAACTACGAGGGGTGATCAAATGAAAAGGTACGAAACGACACGGTGGGTACAAATGTAGACTTTATTCAAAATATACACCTTATGCCTGAGCACAACAATCCCACTGACGAACAAGCCGCAGGATTCCTTGTTCCCAGAATTCCTGTGGCCGTGACGAGACACAGTCTGTCACAGCGTCCTTGAATACGTCGTCCGAGTGGAAGCACTTCCCTTTCAGGTGGTTTCTTCAGTGGACCCAACACATAGAAATAGCATGGCGACATGTCCGGACTGTAGGGCGGATGGTCCAACGTCTCCCACTTGAACTTCGCCAGTTCCTTGGTGAAAACGGACATTCCATTTTCTCATTGATTGTGGGACACACAGCCTTCCCAGTATACGGTCATCATCCTGCGATGAATAGTGGCCGGTTTAACACCTTCCACTGTCGAAATCGAATAACGCCTCGCTGCCCCTAAATCGTCGAATTTTGCAATGTGAACGTCATCCTGTCCTCACACGCACTGCCGCGTCAATTGGACGTAGGAGGGTGCTTTTTACAAGAGCTTCTGCTCTCTCCTGCGGGCCCCCGCATGTTCCTATCCACACAAAAGGCTCCAGTCGCATTCCTAGATGTCTCGCTACGTGCTCTCATAGCTGCATGGACAATATGATAACGGTTAGGTTGTTGCGACGTTTCGTACCTTTTCATTTGATCACCCCTTGTAGTTGCGCTGAACCCTGACTTCAAGATAAAACGTTTTCCTCCATGACTGCAAAAAGATTACAAAGTCAAGGGCAAAAAGCCTAACAACTGCTAAATCGCTTGTACGATCCGCTTGAAATTTTTCACAACTTTCTAAAAAAATATGGAAAACAATCTGTCAATTTTAAAAATCTGAAAATCCACCCGTTCCCTCATTTTTAAGCGATTTTTCGCTATTTTCAGCACTATTTCGTTTCCGAGAGTCAAAAAAAGTGAATCATTTGAGTGACAAAATGACCTATTTTAAGTTCGTCATACAATTGGGGGATTCCAATAAGTTTAAAATAATTTCTCCCGATTACACAGTTTATTATTATTTTTTTCCCCACAAATAAATCGTCTGCTGGATATTCGAATGTTTACGTTTACAAAACGAAAGCTTTCGACTGCGAAAAGATTCCGCCAAAAAAAAGCATGAAATTCGATTTGGGTCTGTAATAAAAATTGAATATGAACTTATTTATTTTAGGTGGATGAAAATTAAATATATTGAATGAAAGGCAAATTTCTTTAAAATGTTTTTTCTCGCGCCGGTTGTAATTGCCTCCACGAAAGGCTTATGACTTCTAGTTTTAGAGATATTCTGCTCTTTGAAATGAAACAAAATTGCGTGTTATTAAGGATTACAAAATGAAGCTTTGCATCGAAAATAGTGTCTGTATAGTTAAAAGTTTTTCTATACGGGAGCACTCAAAATAATTTCAATACAATACGGTCAATGGCAGTTCAGAGACAGGCACCTATTTTAAGCATATAATACTATCCTACAATATGATTAGCTAATAATCCGACTACGATCGTGTTCCTCCTTCAAAATTTGCGCCAAAATGTTGGCGAGTTTTGCGATAAATTGCCAAATAGGGTGCGAAAAATATGCTTTGAAAAATGAACCGAACTTGGCGATATTTTTATTATTTTACGATAAATCGAAAAAGGTATTTACGTATTATCCCGGCGGTCATTAACGCCAAACTATTTTTTCCTCAAATTTCCTGGCAAACTGTTGGCAATCGTATTCCGAACCATAAATAATTTCATGTGTCCGGCATTTATCTTGGGGAAAAAGTTGCTCGTCTTGGCAGATCGCCTTGATAATAATGTAGTACCTCGAAAAATGTCTAATGTAATTATATTAAGCCGTGCCGATTTCTTTCGGAATTTTGAAAATTCGTTACTCGCACTGTAATTAACTGATTTATTGTACTGTTCTTTGTTAAGGACTATCTGCCTAGGAGTAAGAGGGGGTCTCTGACCGACGAAAATCTGTTAATGCATTAGAACCCAAAACGGATTAAAGGAATTACATGGAACAAAATTGCAAACTTTGATTCTTTAGCTCGTGGAAAATTAATTTGAGACTGTTAACCCTTAAAAGAATAAATTTATGGCTCTCTGTGTTCGTCCGATGCCATTATGATGTATATAAGGATTATTTATACATTTTTAACTTACCAGCAAGTTTAAAAGGTCCTTATGATTTCGGTTATTTGTCTGATTTGATGTCCACCCATCCAGAGTTCTAACTGCTATGGATATACATAGATTTGTGCGAAATTTGTGTTTTTTCTATGTACAGCTAAGGAAAAAAAAAGTCCCACTCGTACATTTTTCGGCATTCGTTCGTCGCACAGCAAAGTTACAGATACCAATCGTTTACGATTGACGCACACTTTAATTTGCTATGCATAAAAATTTCATAAGGGGCCATCTAAATATTAAAATTCGCACCAACTTTTTTTTTCTATATAGCAACCCCTAGATTTCACTTCATATTTCAAAAATTTAGCTCATTTTAACCCCGGACACCAATTTTCAATAAATTTGGACAGAAAATAAGTGAGTTATGAGCACCCAAAATCCCCCTCCCCCTATGTTAAAATATTTTTTCATACTTCAATTCATATCTCATTGGTAGTAAGAAGCTGATTTTTATTCGTACTATTAGAACAAAACGACCCAAACATAATTTAATGTTATTGTGATTTTCAATAAATTATGAATATGAATTCTGAAATATTAAATTAGTATTCAAAAAAATTATGAATAGCGACCTAGCCAAATTTCGATGGAAATAGATGCAGAAATTAATATTACATGGCTGTGCAAAATTTCAAATTTTTACGTTCAGTAGTTTAATTTATATTAAATAAAATGTGTTATTTTCATGAGTTAAGGGACCATATATAAATTTACTACGTGAAAATTTTTTGAAAATTGCATAAAATAAACGTAAATTAGATATATTTTGTGCAAAAACACAGTAAAAGATACCAGTATTAAAAATATCAAATTTTGAAGCAAATAAATTAGAGGTTTTTACAGTTTGTTGGGGATTCTATAAAGCGTGTATTGTTGCGTCCGCTACCATATTCCCCCAAATAAAATATTTTCCAGCTATAGAATTAGATGCAGTAGGTGTATGTCTTCTAATACAACGTCCTATTTCTGAAAAACATCTTCAACTTTCCAGGCATGAATGTGACCTTTTTTAATATCGGAAACATTAGGTCTTTGGAATTCCCCATACTTTATAAACATTCAAAATCACGTTTTTCTGTAAAAAAAAATTCATCTAACTATAAATTAAAATACCGCCAAAAGTCTTAAGAATATTGCACATTGCAGGTGATAGTATTAAATGAAGAAAGTGAAATAACAAACAGAGTGATAATATTGGGTCAGCAAAAATGTAATTGCGTTTCTTACATGAAATTCAAACAAATAAATTTTCAATCATGAAACCATTCTTTAAGTTCGACCATAGCTGAGTCGAGCAATATTCATGCTTGTAGTCAGAAGAGCAGGGAGCAGCCTCTAACTCCTGCCAACATTTCAGCTGTCAAAGAGAAACATATTCAAGGGAAACACTGAATAACAATTTCAAAATTACAAAGATTTTCAAAATCCTTAGCAGTCATTTTGCATTTTTCCCTTAAATCATGTGTACGAACCGAGGAAGTTATGAACTCACGGGTCATTTGGACCACAGACTAAATATTATATTCTACCCTTGATATTCTCAGTACAAAAAACTTTAAGAGATATGGGAACAATATTTTCCTTGACAATAATATTAATTTCTTTTAATTCTCGCGAGCGAACTAAATGAAATCCGAAAAGTTCGGAACCTACAAATAGCGTTTTTCAATTTGCAGAAAGTCCCTTAAAAACGCGCAAAAATGAATACGCAATATCTCCAGAAGTTATTGTGGAAAATTGATGAAAATTTATATTTAGGGTAATTTGAAGGTTTTCTTTCGTTTAATAAAGTCAAAATATGAGGTTGCCATTGAGAAAAACGAAGTTGATGCAGAATTAAATATGAAGACGGTCAAATTAAATTAATAGTAAATTAAAGTACGCGTTATTTGCAAACGAATGGTATATATAACTTTGCTATACGACGAGCGATGGCGAAATAAAGAGGAAGTGGGACTTTTTTTGCCGCAGCTGTACAGTACCATGTACCATATTGAAAATGGTGTATGTAGCATTTATAGTTCTTTTACAGGAGAAAAAAAACCCAATGTATAGCACAGTCTAAGAAACAGAACTAAAAAATTAGTGGGGGTTCAGGGGGGTCTCCACCTGTATCTGTCGATACAGGAATGACTGAATCAACGGCCATTCTTGAAAACATATTTTAGAGATATTCGAGTTTTGAAAGAAAACAAAGTTGGCATATATATTATTAAGGCTCTCAAAATGATGCTCTCCATTGAAAACAACGTCCGTATTATTAATAGTTCTACAGGAGCACTCAAACGAATTCCCATACATTGCAGTCTGTGGCATTTGAGAGACACTTATACATTTCTAGCACAAGACAATGAGTATAAAATTTTTATATTCTTCAGTTAAACGCTAAAAAAATTAAAGGTATTTTACAGGGTCTCATAAAATTGCATTTATAGTGATAAAACAAAATTTTTTTTTATCTACGAAATCTCGCCAGTTTTAACTGAAATACGACGCAGATTTCTCTCAAAAATATTTTTGTATTGGAAAGTGTTTTATAATCTATGAGCTTGGCATGATTTACCTTTCTTGATTTTTTAAGGCGACATATAAATCTTGTAATTCTTTTTTTCTTTTGTTCTTTCTTTCTTCCTTTTTTTTTCTTTTTTGATAAGACAATTTCTGAAGCTCTATATAGAGGAACTGTAAATCAGTTGTAGACAAGTCATTGAAAGAATATATGTATTAACTCCGCTGTTCGAGCCTCGTCAATGGGAGACCCCCTGAACCCCCCTAATTTTTTAGTTTCATGATTGCCATATTAAAACGATATTAAGGGACTATGTCATTTTATCTCTCATCTATCGTGTATTTCACCTGGTAACCCTATGTTGAAATTTTTAGGATTGTAACCTATTTATAGAAAAATACATGTGATGCACATTCTACAGCTTAGTAAATATTGTAACAATAGATTAAAGCTGTTGTGAACTAATAGTATTTAAATATGTATGTAAAATATATATGTGATGTATATTCTACAGCTTACGAAATAGTGTAACAATAGATTAAAGCTGTTGTGAACTAATAGTATTTAAATAAACGGATGAAATTTTTAAACAATAATTTTATCAAATAAATGCAACCTTACTGAGATTATAGAAATCGGTGGTTTACGTAACACATACTAACATTTTCAGCGGACATTTATTCCTATACTTTTATGTCGCGTTTTCATAACGCATTTTCGTGTCTCATTTTTATGTCACATTTTCAAAGGGGGTGAGAGATAAAATGACATAGTCATTAATACATTTAATGTGGCTGTTGCATGCCTGCATTATTTAGTCAACTCATTACCTAGGCGAAACTGAATGAGTATTCTAAAGTCAGCAATAAGGACACACACAAGAGTATATTTAACAATGCTGTGGAACAAAAACACAGTTCTCAGAAAAATATTTCAGGGAGCATCCAAAAGGGGGGAAATAAAAGAAAGGCAGAAAGAAAGGCTGTATCATTATCTTTTTGTTGACTTAAAGCGAAACTCAGACAAACGAAGGAGGGGGTATCCAGATCCTTGCACCACCCAACTATGGCCTTTAGAAAATGGATTCCTTACCAATAATGTTACATTTTTGTCTTTATTTGAAGAATGAATCGAGAAATAAACAAAATATAGAAAGAAAACTAAGTGCCGAAAAAAAACAGACTCAGGGTCTGATCAAGGGCGGATTAAAGGGAGGGGGTCGGAGGAGGAAGATGAAATTAATGTAAACAATCCCAACTTACTTCCATAAAAATTATATATATGTATGTGAATCTTCCATCCAAGCCTCCATCACAAAATTTTATTAATCCGTCAGTGAGCCGGATTATTCATTAGGCTGTAGTCTATCTGTCCCGATCATTCCAGGGACTTTTCAGTAACAAGTCGAATGAATTTTTTAATGAATAATCAATAAGTTGTAATCAAACTTTTCAAAATGACTCAATAGAACGGAAATATTTCTGGCTATTTCTGAAGATGTTCTCTAGAACGCGAGTTGACCTTCTGCATTTCTCCGAGAGCTGAGATCCACAGGATTAAGATTGTAGGAAAAACGCGCCCCATAATCTATAATAATCCCCCACGAAACAATAATTTTTATTTAAATATTGGACAGAAAGTTTTTTTGTTTTGCAGTAAATATGAGGATGGTATTTTAAACGGATGATGGGCAGCCCAAAAGTTCTTTCGTTTCAGAGTAAAAGCGGGTGGCTTTGGCGAAATGCGAAGGTGCACTAGGGTGTAAACCATCTTAGAAGGCTTTTGGTAGTTGGCTTGCTTTGTTTTTACTTAATTATTTTACATTTTACAATATTTAAACAAAGGTGAATTATTTTTTGAAACAAACATATAACATAATATATAGAATGTAAGTCATTTTTTTATAGTTGGGGAATCCACTATTACGATAAATTATCTTAGTAATCTTTGAAATTAACCACGTTAAATATAAAAGAATTGATTTTTGACCGGTCGAAACCACAGGTCAAGAGCGCGAATGCCAGAACATTCGTTCAAATAAAATATTTAGAACCGAGAGGATCTTCGCACAAAGACAAGACGGTCTAAGTATCCGAGAAGCCATAACCCCAGACAAACTGAAAACAAAAAGGATACTCTTGATCCACAAAGAAACTCACAAATTACTTGTCACATTTAAGATTATTATGTCTTGCAAAAACATTTGAACGTAATTCGATAATGAATGTTTTATCCGAATTTTTTATTATTTATTATATAGATTATTCTACTTAGAAAAGATACAATCCTCTTATAAAGATATTTTAAACAAAATATTTAACATCATTTTAACGAGGATAAGTTGAAAAGTAGTGCACATATGCTTGTAGAACACTAACGAAATGGCCTTTAGAAGTGTTCCAAGCGGTATGTGGAAGTAACAGTCCCCCTGTACAAGCATGTACAGTTTAAATGCCCTCCGTGCATGCAGTATATTTTGAATGGCGGAGGTATTATTGTGCTAGATCTATCTATCCCCAGTTCGATTTCTTATGAATTAACCCATTAAATAAATTAAGAGGAGTTAAAAATATGTAACCTATTATTAGTAAAGACCGTGCAGATAATGAAATAATTTTACAAGCATGTATTTTAGAAGGTTCTAAAAATTTTACAAAAACAATTATTGTATTATGTGTGTAAACTTGTCTAGTTATATGTTTGCATATGGGAAAGGTGGGAAGTGTTAGAAATTCCAAATATATATCCATGAACATTAACATTCATTAAAAAAAAACCTGAGTTGTACGAATAAATAACTTTAAACATCGCCAGTCTCACTATCTATTTAGCCCCCCCCCCCACTTTATTTTGACGGTCATTTTTTCCACACACCATATTACTTGGAGAAATTGATTTCTCTAGTGTTAACTCAAATTTGTTCATTTTGAATCAAGAAAATTCGTAAAAGTTGTGTTTTATTTTATTATCGCACAAAACCTACAGATTAGCTCACCCAAGGTGGAGGAAGGGCTGGGATAAACCTCTCGCGAATATAACACGTGGGACCTTTTAGTTTTGTTTACATCTAATTAGCATTAGTAATACCATTAATTAGCACTAAGCATAAATTTAATATAATTAGCACTATTTATTTTCTCATTTGATTTAGCTCTACTACTTTAATGTGAGGGTGAACTCCTCCCCATAAATATTTATATATATATATGGGTGCGTCACTGAGCAGGGGCCCCTTGGTAACATTTGCTACGGGCCCTACGCTGTCTTAATCCGGCACTGAGATTAATTCTAAGGTGTAGTTCAGTGCTGGTCTGTCCAATGTATGATTGTCCACAAGTTAGACAATTTATTTTGTATATTACATTTTTTTGTTTACAAAAATGTTTATTACCTTCCATTTGCACATTTTCAGCAACTATGCAAGTTTTACATCTTTTATCTTTACACTTTGTTAGAATCATCATAGTAAAAAGAATCAATTATTTATATAATTTTTTTGAGAGTTTAATCTCTGTATGCCATTATAAAAATAAACGAAAAATATATAAACATGAAAAAAGCAGACCAGCTACTTCTATTGCCCAATTAAAGTTGGTAGAGAACATTTGAGCGATAAAGGCAGCTCGAAAAACGGCATGAAACGTGTTTAATAATACTTATATATATATAAGCATTATTAAACACATGTTTTCTTTTATGCAGCTTTTTTAAGCGCTATGTAACATGTGATACAACTGTATTTTTGTGTATTTTTAAATAAAGTTCAACTATATATATATATATATATATATATATATAAAATATTATTTGTGTTTTTATGTTATTTTCGTTTTTAGTTCTTTTGTTTATTCTGTTTTCTTTTATTTCTCTTTTTTGTGTGTGTTTGATTCGTATGTTATTATTATTATTATTATTAATAATAATATTATTATTATTATTTATTTATTTTTGTATTTTTGTGCTTCTTGCCTTTCTTTTTGTTCCTTCCCCCCCGTGGTTTTGTTCTTCTTTTCTTTTTCTCTTGTGGCAACATGCTTGCTTGTTTATCTTTTTTCAGTTTCTTCTGTTCCGTGTGACGAAGGGCTTTGACTGAGGAAGACGAAAACAATTTTTGGTCGAAACGTACGTATCTACTTACCTGTAACATCTTATGTGTGTTTTTTTACACAAAGTTTTTTATTTACTTTATCGTTTAACACCAGTATTTTGAGTGTTTTTTTCCGTTTTCCGAACGAACAGGAGTGTCATACAATAGCCATCCCTGGACACGTGTGTCATATAATAGCCACATTATAGCGTACATATCAGCTTATGATACAAATGGGTTACAAATATTAAAATAAAAATAACTTTTAAAGGTAGCTTACTCAAATATATGTAAGTAATTTCAAAATTAAATTTAGGGAATCATAAAAAAGCTTTGCATTGCGAAACTCAACAGCGATCAAAAATGGGTTAAAATGCTTGTGATAGTAAAAGGGGCCCCAGAGCCCCACGGCTCCATCTAAATATGGTCAGGTTTTGGACTAACCGTACCGCCTTTCTTCTGTTTACTTTTTATTTTTCTGTCTTCTATTCTTCTCTATTTTCTTTCTTTTTTCAAGTTTGTTGCTTTAACATCTTCTTTGTGCGTTTTGTAGATCCCCGTCCTATTCTAATCTTAAATGTTACGTGTGTGTGCATTGTAGAGTACGGATAGTATACCATGAACGATAACAAAGGAGACGCAAGTTAAACGGTAGAGGCTTCAGGCTTAGTGTACCCTCCGTTCTCAGGATGGTATACCTCCTGAAATACAGCACTGCTATTCTGACTGAAAAGTAATTCGTATCGTAAATTTATGCGAGACGAGAAATTCTCGGGTGAGACAAGACACTGTCTGGTCTCGCAAAATATTTCCTTTCTCGTCTCACAAAAAAAAATTGCCTGTCTCTTTCAGGAAAGTGAACTGCCTATTGCTTTTAGCAATATTATTTGGTATTTAAAATCTACTGATTCAATGGAACCCCCCCCCTCTCCCGCGAAAGGGGGGGTATTGAAAATACCTATTGTAATAAAAACAATAAGTATGTGTGTTCCTATAATGATTATTGAAATTTGATTCAATGATTCGTAATTAACAGGAAATAATTGTAATAAAATATGCGTTTCCGTTATCTTTGGGCCTTTATGAAATATATTTTGTAATAATGAAGTACAATAATTACATGCATCCAATATTTTGGTTTTTCGGAGTGCTGGCACTTGCCCACCAGATATTCGAATCAGGTCAGAAGTATTGGATATTTTACTGTGGAGCACCCAGTTAGGCGGCCAACGTTACCTCCTATTCCCTATTTGACCTCTATTCGTTTCAAATACAGCCCTGGACAATACGAAATATACACTGCTGGCCACCCAAATTGCAACACCAAGAAAAACAAGAGATATCACAACAAAATTTATTGTGTAGATAACATGTTGACCAAGTAACAAATGATTAAATTTACAGCATTCTATGAAGCGTGGTTCCTGCCAAAATCAGTACCCAGAGTAGCCGCCGTTGTTGGAGATCACAGCTGCCACACGCCTCGGCATTGATTCAAAGAGACTTTGAATGTGTTCTTGGGGTACAGCAGACCAAGCAGCTTCCACACGTTGCCAAAGTTGATCTGGTGTGACAGCTGGGGATGAACTCTGGGTCAGTCGTTGAGCAACCATGGACCACATGTTTTCTATCGGCGAAAGATCCGGAGAGCGCGCCGGCCAGGGAAGCAATTCAATCTGGTGATTGACGAAGAACCCTTGGACAATGCGTGCCACGTGTGGCCGTGCATTATCCTGCTGAAATATGGCTGTTGGCAAGCCCTGAAGGTAAGAAAGGACAACTGGCTCCAACACCTCGGAGATGTAGCGCTGGCTGGTTAAAGTACCGGCAATGCGTACTAGAGGAGTGCGAGAGAGATATCCGATACCGCCCCATACCATAATACCCGGTGCAGGACCAGTGTGACGGTGCATAATGCAGCTGTTCAGCATCCTCTCTCCACGGTGTCTCCAGACTCGAATCCGACCGTCGTGGTGTTGCATACAGAAGCGTGACTCGTCAGTAAAGAGAATTTCATTCCATTCTGTCGTCCACATCCTTCTTTCATCGCACCATTGGCGGCGGAGACGTCTGTGGTTCCGCGTCAGAGGTAGACAAAGCAACGGACGTCTTGCGGACAGACCATTCTGCTGTAAACGACGTCGAATGGTACGCGCAGACACTGGATGATGCGTTACAGACTGAATCTGCTGTGATATGGTTCGTGATGTGACTGAGCGGTCCGTCACTGCCATGCGTACAATCTGCCTGTCATCACGTGACGTGGTGCACTGAGGTCGATGCGGTCGATCACGTCTGTCCGTCGTACCCTCCTGCACCCAACGATCACATATCCGCATCACAGTTGTTTGGTTTCGTCCAATACGACGACCGATTTCCCTGAAAGATAACCCACAATCTCGGTATGCCACTATCCTTCCTCTGTCAAACTCGGATACTTGATCAAAAGATGATCGTTGTTTCCTACGAGGCATAATTTATCGTTTTTTTGAAAAAAAAGCAAGAAAAACACAATTGCTGTACTTGAAACCGTCGAAATCTCCAAGCCTTAAATAGCGCTTTGAGGTGGCGCCACAGGCGCGCTTGATGTGCGTCTGCGCTGAAATTCTAATCATTTGCATATCTCACCTCAGCTAATGCATGTTGTAAATTTCATATTATTTGCATGCTTCCTTCAGGGTGTTGCATTTACGATGGCCAGCAGTGTAATTTTTTGCAAATAAAAAATCGGCGCGTTATAACGTGTAATATTTCTCAACCCTTTATATGACTGTGGTAAGAATACATACCACCTACTGTGTATTAAATACAGAAATCAATTATCATTAATGAATTTTCTGATTTTCTTTTCTGATCTGACGATTTGTTCAGTTATATTGGATGTATATGTTTTCCTTACATCTAGATTCTAAATTATATTTGGTTTATGAACTTTTCTTTCATTCGTAATTTTAAAGAAAGCTCGAATAATTACTCGAAAACAGAGCACAAGAATCATCGTTTTTAATTATATATTTTTGCGTTTAATTCCGTGTACAAGCAGAAGGTAGTTATCCAACTTAGATTTTGTGAATAATTGCTGTATTCTCCTACAAAATTTCTATGTTTGTTTAATACTTGTTTCTCCAATTTTCATGTGGGATATAACAGTAGAGGGAAAATATATGAATTAATCCTAAAAATGGGCCAGAAAAATCCCAAGTACTTTCGACTTTCTGCACATAAACTCGCCTTATAAAGATTAAACCTACAGCCAAAATATTTCTTTTACTCACTCTCAAATTTAGGCACCCGGACAATTGTCTGGGGAGCCTTATGCAGTCTATTATGGACCCTAGATGTAGTTACGTACCGACAATTGGAGGTTTTACGGCATGAAAAAAATGTAATTTTTCAATTCTTACTCCTTTGTTTTTCTGAAATAAGATTTCCACAACGGAAATACGAAAAAGCATTAAATTTTTTGCCAAAATTCGTTTTACTTTAAATTTATACTACATGGACTGTAGTTTCGCGAACATGTTCAAAAGCTTAAGTATAAAAGGAAGCGGGCTTTTGATTTCGTTCAACCATTAGGAACTATTATTCTGTAAAACATTCTGAAATTTAAATAAGGTTTTGATCAACCTCCAAAAAAAGTATTCGAGTAAGAGATAAATTTCCTATGTTGGTTTCGTATGTTAAAAATTATTTATCATAGAATATGAATTAGGCTATGTATAAATATGACTTTCCATATTTCTGTGAAGTTGTGCGTTTTTCAAAAACTCAATTATTATTCGCAAATCTAAAATAGGAAATTTATCTCTTTCTCGAATACTTTTTTGGAGGGTGTACAATTTTTGCGCAGAACCAACGAAGGGGCGCTCACTCACGGCTAAACTTATGGGATCATAAGGTTACAGAAACTTGAATTTTTCGAACGGCATAGCCCATTTTTTCCCATCGCAAAATTCTCAGCACATGCGAAAACCCTAATGAGTATTGGAACTGTTCGAGTATCAAAGAAAACGGATGCGTTATGCACGCTGAAAAATCATCTCTCTGAACGTCCAATAAAAACTAGATGCGGTCACCAGAAGGAAATTTGCATATGATAGAGGCGAGACAACAACCACAGAACGACGTTCGCCAGATACTCAGTTAAAAAATCCTATAAAAACCAGGCTGGGAATTTTGATTCTTCAGTCGGGAGCTTGCATATGCCGACGTAATAACTCCAGCAAGGAAAGCTTAGTTTGTGCGTGTATAACGCGTCCGTTTTTTGTAATGCACGTGCCGTTCGAATTCTCTTTAGCGTTTTCGCATGCGCTGAGTATTTGCGAAGGAAAAAATGGGCATTATTTCCTGTTTCTGTACCTATAACTATAACCATGAGTTTAAAGCCGGTTACAGAATTCCGAGCTCCTAACTCTGAATAACTATCTGAAATCTCATCTCGATCGGTTAAACGCAACGACCTCTAACTGTCCATACATGGGGACGGTTTCTTTTTTTATAACCACCCAAATTTGGAGTTCTCTGCCTATAACCTGATTTTGTTTCCGCGATCTGAAACTCATCTGACTAAATAAAGAAGTTACAAATGATAATTAAAAAATGATACAAGATGGTCAGCGTAATGCATGATGCTTAGTTACGAAATAGACACATGATTTCTCGTCGATAAGTTGGATGTAATCAGGGCCGATCCTAGCGGGGGGCAAGATGGTGCACGGCACGTGGGCGGCCAAACTTAAGGGGCGGCAAAATGATTATCAAACAACATAGAAAAAATAAAAACCTTATATGAATGTTTAAAAAAAACTTTGAGTGAACAATACTTTAAACCCTAATCAGCCTGCTCCAACTAAAATTTTGAAGATTTTTTTATTACAAATTTTAAATCATACATTATGTCAGGATTTAACAACACATTTTCCCATTTTATCTATAGCACTCACAATATTTTTGACTATACCAATCAGTGTTGCTTCAGGTGAAAGAAGCTTTTCAAAATTAAGTTTGATTAAAAATTACTGAATATATCAACTATCTCACAAGAAAGGCTTATGAATTCGGCTATTATTTCAATTGAAAGGGTCACCTGTAAGGCGGTAGACATTTCAAGTATTATAGATTAACTAGCTGAAGTACCCGTCGTTGACGAGTTAGTACATAATGCAAATTTTCAAAAAGCTTGAATCTTCGTCACCATTGTAGGTGTGGAAATAGTATATTAGCAATATTATAGAAATAAACACTATATCTTCTGTGTATTGGTAAAAGATTACAGGTTTGGGAGTAAAAAAGTGATCAGTAAATTTGACTATTATAGAGAACTTCTTTCTATTTAAAAAAAAAATAAATTTTATTCTGGTTGAATGAGTTTTTCAAATCTAGAGGTCATATCTAACATGTAACTAAATTTTGCTTGATTCACTGTAAATATTTTAACATTATTCCTAGAAAATATTTTGATTTTGCGCAATTTTCACAAAAATCTAAAAAAGCAAATAAACATTTTAAAAATTTATATAATTTTTTCAAAAAAATCCCATTTTTATTGTTTTAGCCATTGCTGATCATGTTACTAAACTTTAGTGTATTCTCTTAATCCATTTTTGAGGAATATCAGAACAAATATTTATATGATTTTCACAAAATTCCAAAAATCTATGAAATATTTAAAACTGCTTCGGAATTTGGAGTTTAACTTAACTTGCATGTAACATAATTCCAAATTTTATTCTATTCTATTCCCACTTTTTAGGAATAGGGCAAACATGTACTGAATTTTCTTAAAATCTCAAAACCTATAAAAAATATTTAAAACACTTTGACACAAAGAGTTCAAGTGACTACCAGTGACGGTACTAAATTTTATTTCACTCGCTTCAGTGGTTTATACGTAATCGATAAATATTTTCATATTTTGAAAATTTTTCGTAAAATCTCAAAATTTAATCAATATTTTTTTTTAATTCGACGCTTGTATTTTAAATGAATGGGCACCTATCATGTCACCAAATTTTCATTCGCTCTAGTTGTTATTACGCGATGCTCGAACAAAAATTTACGGCGTTTGAAACGATTTTTGCAAAATCTCGAAATGTAATCCAGATTTTTAAAAAAATTCAACGCCTATTTTTTGAGTTGAGTGACTACCTATCATATCACCAAATTTCATTTCATTCGCCTAACTCGTTTTTACATGATGTTCGAACAAACAAACAACAAAAAAAAGTCACGGAGAGAATTAAAGTCAAATTTCTTTTTGACGGTCGTACTGGATTCTCAAGTGCTTGAAACTAGGGAATGCAATCCCACACTGTTTCTCCGCACTGTCCTGCGGGATTTCGAGATTGAGATTCATTGATCCCGCAGACATTTTATTTACATTGATTGACATTTTATTTAGTTAGGACTTCATTTCAACAGAAAAAGTAAGATTTTACGCACTATGAAGTTTAACTTTAATAATAATAATTAATCTTATGAGATAATTAATATAATAACTTAGAAATATGAAAATTATAATCATGATATTCAGAATAATATACTAAGTTATGTCTTATGTTTGCTAAAAATGAGGAGTATGCAATTTATAGATATGTCAATATACTTACGTTATTTCTTAGTTGCTGAAAAAATAACGTACAAAATCGAACAAATCCAATGAACCATTTCCTAGTCTATATTTAATTTTAGTAAAATAATTAAAAGTGTGAATTATAAAAAAATTAAAAACAAAAATAAAAACTTTTTATAATTAATTCGTGACTGTTCGCTAAGAGATAAATAGTATGAAATATTTCAGTTCATTTGGAGAATGGGAACTTTACGAAAAATTTATATTACAATGTTTAGATTTAGATGTTCGATTCAGACTCCCATTGGAAGATGATTTAAAAAATAAAACTTTAAATTAAAATTTGTAATTATTGATTCGTTTATTGTTAGATGATAGACATGAATATGCAAAATTTTTCGGTTTGTTGCGTGAAACTGTAATAAAAAAAATTATTTCTCAGTGTCAATCCCGCGGGATTAGGATCGAAGTCCCGCAAACATTTCTGCGGGATCCTGCAGGATCCCGTTCCCACGGGATCGGGATTGCATTCCCTACTTGAAACGGATAGAAATCACGAAATTTTTTAATTCCAAGTAATGTACCTACAAAAGTCTAATTTTATTTTTATAGATAGATTCACCTGTAAGAAAGCTCGAAAAATGTTGTTATAAGTTTTTTGAAAGATCAGAAATATTTATTGTAGTTGTAGATTATATTTTTCTGAAAATAAATTGCGTACTTTAATATGTTTCTCTCTTTGATTTTCATCCATTTCATACTTATATTTAGACAATTTTTTCAAGTGTTTAATAGTAATTTATTTAAACGTTTAAAGCGTAAGGTTTGTAAAAAAGGGCGGCCAATTTTAATTTGCACGTGGGCGGCCGAAGGTCTAGGATTGGCACTGGATGTAATGCCGTCTACTGACGTAATGAATAAAGGACCACTCACGCCTGCTCTCGTGTCCGTTAGAGATGAGTTCGGGCTCATTTTTTGAAGCCCGAGCCCGCCCGAGCCCGAGGACTTTTCATCCGAGCCCGCCCGAGCCCGAGCAATATTATTTAAGTCGGAGCCCGAGCCCGAAATTTCAGCTAAAGATAAAAAAAAATTAAATTATTTCATTGATAGAATGCAATAAATTTTGCCGTTTGTGCAAATTAAAGAAAAATATAGTTGCAAACTCCCAATGCACTTTCTAATTCTTTGTATCTATCTTTTATCAAAAAATGTCGGATCTCATGACTAACTAAGGAATATAAACCGTCGTTCTAGAATACCCAAAGAGCTTCACGCACCTTCTAGGCGCCCGTGCCGCTATTTTTATTTGTTTATTTATTTATTTATCTTTTATAAGTACTTTTATTTTCCTCATGAACACTTTTTAAAATCTGTTTCAAGCAGTATGTTCAATAAAGGATAAATTTTTTATGAGCCCGAGCCCGCCCGAGCCCGGTTCGGGCCCGGGCTCGGGCTCGGGCTTTCGGGCTCGGGCTGAGCCCGTCTCATCTCTAGTGTCCGTCCTAATGCCTGCCTAGCTAAGTCACATTCGTGTCTGCAAAAGATTCCGTAAGTGCAATTCCATCAGGAATCGGAAGTAATTCTGCCTGGTTATAAACGGGACATCACGGAATGCTGTCTGCTTTTTATAAATCATTTTTATTATGTATATTTTCACACCGAGGATACGGAGATGAATCTTATCGCAAACACTACAATTAAGCTATGATACTGTCACATAATTTAACTGTCGAACTAACTCTTTAACAACGTGCATTAAGTGCGCAAAAACTAAAATCCCTGATTGTCCCCCCGACTTCGCTGCAATCTCTAAACGGAGGATGCTTTAATAAAAAAAAAACAAATACTACCTGATGTAGCAGAGAAAAAAAAAAAAAAACTTTATGCGTACGGAGGGAGGCAAAAAAATCTTCCATAAAAATGAAAATTGAATTTCATTCATTAAAGTGCATTGCGTTGCAACGCACGTTTCATTCACCAAAACAGCTCACACAAGTCTCCGGATTTTTTCTTTTTCTTTCTTTCTTTTTTTTTTTCTTCTTCTTTTTTTTCCGCTGTGTGTGCGTGTCTTTTATTTTCCCCCGCCTCCCGCTTTTTTTATGTTCATCGATACTTTTTTTCCCAGATAGATATAGCTATATTTATTTTTTCCTCTCCTGCCCAGCTGCTCCGTCGGCCACTATTATATGAGGAATCATGACGCAAACCGGGTAACGGAATTTTTTCTTTTTCAAGGGCAAACCTCACATGACCTTCTTAATCAGTCGCACACGAAAGCTGAAGGGCGGAGAGGGGGAATCGAACTCTTTGCAAAGGATTCTCCCGAGTGATTACATGAATCATTGTTTTGGTTTTGCTTTGTGTTTTACTTGATAATATTCCGATGAAACGTAGATTGTTTATTCAAATTTAGACTGAAATGCAAAATAATCCTTTATATTAGTATTTTTCGGTTTCTATGCACCCTAATAGTTGGAGAACACCTGATTGTGAAGGCTTACGAGGTTCAGAGGTCAATATAGTTTCGCCAGCCAATCAGTCTCTCTGATTTATTTTTAACTATTTCCAAGGTGAGAAGTTTGGGGGGTGGGGGAAATGAATCTCCAAACTAAATATATATCTCACTTGTTTTGATTCTGTTTTTTGCTTCAAAATTTGGATAATCCCATAAATGTGAGACATCTTCTGATTTCAGTTTAGCATGCAAAGCATAAAATAATTTTTTGGAATTATGATTTGCCGCATGAAACATTAAATAATTGTTTACGCGAGAATGTAAATTAAAATTTTTTCAGCTTGATTTATTTTTTAACTCATTCCAAAGTGAAAAAAAAAATCAATTCCTTGTAAAGATTTTTCATTTGATCTTGATTACATGATTAGGTGTGTACAGACTTCGTCACCTTTTTTGTTGTTGTTGTGAGAAAATCTTACCTAAAGTTGTTCTTGAGGAGCTAGCTAGGGAGGGGGGGGGTAAAATAAAAATAAATAAAAAAAAATCCTGCTCTAAGAAAATGTCCTCATTCTGGTTTTATGCACGAAAAATTCATTTTGCATAATATTTTTGATGTCAACCTGCATCAAACGCTTTTTTCATTAAGAAATGCTTGATTAGTTTTGTAATAAAACTAAAATGAAAAAAAATTAGCAAAATGAATCATTCATTTTTATTAAAATCCCTACTCCAGTTAAAATGCGGTGCATGAGCAAAGGTATACTAAATAACTCGACGCTGATTTTGTCTTGCCAAACGCAATTTTGGATTTGATTAATAAAACAAAAACTTAGTAATGAAAGTAATGAAAGTAATCCATTTCCGGGTTTTTTCAACACTCGTTATTCTTCGCTTTTTAAAATTTATTTTGTGGTGTTCATAGATTTATTTAATAACATACATGTAGATGATCTCTAGAATACAGTACTTTATCCATTTAATAATAGCATAAATAAATTAAATTTATCATCACAATTTTCTTTTACTTATTTTCAAAATCTACTTAAGTTTATAATATACAATAATTATATATTATAATAAACTTTACGCACAAGTGTAGGTATACCACAAGGTGGATCTACTTCTAGTTATTTAGCTGATTTTATATATTTAACTAGAGACCCCGAGAAAAGTATGATAACTCCTCACTTATAATATATAGGTGAATAGATTATATTATTGGTTTAGATACAGATAACTATAATAACACAGATATATTGCCTATTACTTTTCCTGAGAATTTAGAATTAATTAAAAATCCTCTACCTAATAACAGTATTGATTATCTTGAGTTAGAAATGCTAATAAATAAGGACAAGCAACTCACTTTTAATATATAAAATAAAAGAAATGAATATACTTTTAACGTAATTAGTTTCAGAGATTTTACATCATGCATCCATATATCTGTATTTAGAAATATTATAGCTAATCATTTATATAGAGTACTGTCTCTTTGTACCGGTAATTATAAGCCTGATAATATATCTTCACTGTATTATACTGCATTAAGATACAATTACCCTAGAAAATTTCTAAATTCGATTTTATTTCCTAGTTTCAATTAGAACTACTCTAAACATGTATCCTTTTTTGGGAATTCCTGAATGGAGAGGTTGGGGTTTGGTAGCTAGAGGTACCAAGCTACCAAGAGGTTGGGGCTTGTTTCTATAAAAGTTTTTTTTTTAAAGTTCGATAAATCCTGGCTTTTAATTAGTACATGTTTATTGTTAAAAAAAATAATACATCAGTTTATATTTGAACATGTTTATTGTTAAAAAAATGAATAAATGATCACTTGTATTACTTAAATGCCCTTTTTCTAATTTATATAGTTTGTGACAAATCTCTAGGCATATAACGCAAACAGTGATCTATAGTAGTGGTTAGATGTATTCCCATTTAAATATTATAAACCTAATCTGCCCTCATGCTATTAATTCTTTTTAATATTATTGATATTACTAGAATATTTTATTTATTTCACTCTTAATTCTTTTTTCATATTTAATTTTTAATTTTTACTTATTGTTCAACTTTAACCTAAAATTCTGGTGAGGTGTATTTTTTCCTCTTCAATTGGCAGCAGCTCCAAGGATGAACCATGTTTTCATGCTTAATGCATATGGCCATTTCGTCTCTACTTTTGTCTTCATGCTTGCTTTTTAACAGCATATACCCCGTAGTTACACATTTAGCTTTCTTTGTGCTAAGTAACTACAATGAAATCCTGTTATTTTGTTTTATTTTGGTAGTAAGCATTTGGTTTGTGGGGCCTGATGAGCTTAATCGATGCTTACTATATTTATTCATTCCAAACATTACTTCATATTTCAATTGTTCCACATAATCGAATTTCTTTTCTGGTTTCATATAATTTTGCTCTTTTAGGATATGCTATTTAAGTGTGACTGTTTCCCTAAATCAATACATTTAATATTCCATGGATAATTAGAATATTGTATCCGTTGAGTGGATTCTACATTGATTTGTAAGTTATGTCTTTTTACTACATATACATAATTAAGATTTAATAAGAAAAATAAGCATGTAAACTGCAAAATTACTTACCCCAACAACTAAATGTCATTAACAATACTCGCTATTAGCAGCAAAACAGTGGGTCAGACATGCACATGGGGAAAAACCAAATATACCAGAAACTATATTTAAAAGGACAGGAATGGATGGGAATTTATAATCTCGGAGACGCTCGTTAGGGGACACACTCAGAAGATTATAAATAAGAACAAAAATAGCAGGATTTCAGTAACGTGGCTTAGCAAAAGAGCTAATCTCTCCACAATGTGGGCTCAATCCCGCTGTTGAAAGAACGTGGAACATCATTATATGAGGTATCAAGCAGAAATGTGCTATTGCTGACAATATCTGGAAGTGAAATACTTGCTGTTGTCAGATAATCAAAGGGTTAAAAGTTATATTAAGATTATAACTGTTGCCAGATTCAGAAATGGAATAGTATTTGACACATTTGACAGGCAGAAAAATGAATGAATTCAATATTATTATATAGTGAATGATGCTTAATTGGTAGTTGGTATGGATAAATAAAGATAAATTATTTTTATAAGAGAGTTGAAAATATATAAATCTATAATGATGATGATAGGATATAACTTTATAAATAGAAAAGTAATTTAATTCTTAGAAAATAGTTGATAATATTTAAAACTAAGCATAAATTAGAATGATTAAAAACTAAAACTAAAGTAGAATATGCAATTGTCACTGATTAGAAACCCCTATTTTATCTATCTGTCTATCTAGCATTCTATTTATCCCCCCCCCTCTCTCTTTCTCTCTCTCTCTCTTTCTCTCTCTCTCTCTCTCTCTCTCTCTCTCTCTATACACGCGCACACACACACACACACACACACATATATATATATATATCATGTATATATATATATATATCATGTATATATGTATTACACATTCGAATTTTGGCAACACCGGTATTTCACTTCTTGATTTTGGCAACATTTCTACACCAAAATTTGCTGTCTCATGCCATGTGATCTGCATTATTCCTGTTGGGTAATTATTAACATAGTTACTTTTTGTTTTGCAGTGCTTTTAAATTATTTTGCTTTCAAATTAATTGTCTATTTAATTTCTTATTTTTCTATAGTAGGATAGGGCCTAAATGTGTGCAGAGAATATCTCTTTTGATATGCCTTACTACCGAAATCCTACTATTTTGTTTCCTTTAATTATAATCTTCTGGGTATGGACCCTGACAAGTGTCCCAAAGGTTATAATTTCCATTCCATTCATTCTTTTATAATTTGGTTCATTTTATTTCGAATTTCATACTGTTTGGCCCCCTGATTCACCATATATACTTTTTTTTCCTACGGGATATGTCATTTTTGCAGTAATATTGTGCTTACTTATTAATTATATACAGGGTGTCCAGTGCCTAATTCTTAAACTGTTAGTCAGAGAAACATAGTTCCAGTTGCAAAAATGCTTTAAATTGTATAATCTATTATATGAGAAACAACGGAAGCCAAAAAATCAATTCCTATAAAAATTACGGAATTTAAATTTTTTACGGTCCCCCGGTCCTTTCAGTTATATTTAGAAAAATTTTCTTTATACAATTTGATGCACAATAAATTAAAAAAACATTCGGCTTTCTACGACCAAAATTTACCGAGTTATAAAGCAGCAAATATTTTGACTTAAGTCACTTTTCCACATTTAAAACTGCCTTGTTACGGTAAACCGTTAAGGGACCATATAAATATTGAGATTTTAAATTATAGGTTTTAATTTCATTTTCTGGCAAAATGCGGAGGAAGAAGCAAAACTAATTTTAGTATATTAATCTTTAAGCAGAAGGTTATAGTCAGGCTCTCTAAAAATCTATCCGGGCTCAGACTTACTAAATAGTATATGTGTAGTATGCAGATGCGTAGCACCAAGTATGCTACGCAAAGTATAGGAAGAGTTTTCTAAATGAGAGCATATTTGTATTGCAGCCGAAGGAAGCTACTTTTGAGCAAATTTTACACTAACGAAATTTGTAATATTAGTTTAAGTTTCTAAAATACATATATTGTATTTAAAAATGTTTCATTTTCTCATTTAATGTTTCATGAAATGTTTTATCTCCTTATTTTTTTTCACATATTTAATACCAGTTCGTTTAAAAAACTCTTAAAAACCTTCTATTTTCAGTATAAGCTATATTTTTATGTTTAATTCATTGGATGCACATAGTTAAACGTTAATCCTCTTCAGAGGCGGATACAGGCTGGGGGCCCCTGGCGGTAAAATTTTCGAGGCCCCCTAAGCCCAAGATCCTTTCATAAGATAGTGTATTAAGGGCACTATTAGTTTTTTTTTTTTTTTTTTGAGAGGGGGAGAACTGAAGGATTTCACTCAATTGCTTTAACAATAAAATTAAATTCAACAAAAACTTGATAAAAGAATTTATAAAACTTAATCATAAAAGAATCTTTACACTACTGCTTAAGAAAGTATTTTATATGAACTTGCTTCTTGATTTATGTTTTGCAAATTCATCCATAATTTGTGTGATGAAATCGATAATTTTTGTGTCTGCCAAACTTTCCTAATCTATATATAATAAAGCCAAATTATTTAATCGTTCTACCCTATCGTAGTTCTTTAATAAGTTCTTCACGTGTTTTAAAACCGAAAAAGACCTTTCACCTGAAGCATTTGATATGGGTACAGTTAAAAATGTTCTTTAAGTTATTTCTACACTAGGAAAATTTTATGACATTTGTTGTGCAGCATTTCTGTCAAGATCATCGTTTTCTTTCAAAAATAGTAAAAAAAGATTCAGTTCATTGACAAAATTTTAAATGTCTGTCATTTTTGCAAATATTTTTAAGTTTTTTAATCGAATTTTTCTTTTCCTCATTTGATAATTTATCACCAAAAAAGTACATTAAAATGCTCTAAACTATTTTTACGTGTTCCATTCTTCTTAATTATTCGTATTTGGTATACTATCAATGAATTTACAAAAAAAAAAATCTTTTTCTCAAATTTATAACCAGTGTCCTTGTTTTCATTGAAAAAACGCATTCCTTTTCTTGGAGTCTGGAATCCTGCTCACTGTCGTTATCAAATGATAACCCTGACAGTTCAGATGGTTCTTCGACTTTCTCAAATTCACTTCTACATTTTTATATAAAATTTGCAAGTGAGTTTATAGGTCAGAGCCTTTCAACAATTTACTTTCCACTGACTGAAGAAATGTACTAGTAGAATTCATTCTTCACTCTGCTCCAAATAACTATTACTGCTACTACTTATACCTCTTCTACAAACAACAATAATAATAATTTATGCCCCCGCTGTGGCCTAGTCACTAAACTCCGCTCCCGTAAGACGCGGAAAATGAAGCAGTACCCGACTTGGCCAGTGCTTGGGAGGGTGAACTCGTCTCATGGTTGGGCTGCTGTGAGACTATGTACGCTAATGGGAGTTGGTGCACGTAAAATCCTTCGTAGTTCCAACGTTCTCCATGTTTAACGCTACCTCTGGGGGTACCGATTTCAGATGGTTGGTCCCTCATCTGAAATTGGGTGAAAATCAGGGGACCTTGAGCTGACTTCCTCTCACTAGGGATCATTAAAATGGAAGCCGTCCCTTCCGCCCATCGCCTTCCCATATGGGGGATCAGGCAACCGCGGACCGGTGCCAGAGGACATTAGCAACAACAACATAACAATAATATATAAAACTTAAAAAATAACGATGATGTTTTATTAATCGATTAAAACTTACCATTTATAGATATTGATGATTTTGGGTTATAAGTCGGTTTGAAAAAGTCGGAAATTTTGCATGGTATAATAATCTTTAAGAGACTGTAACTCAAGATCGTTTTGACCTAGAGAGTTGAGATGTATGCCATTTTGTTCAGTGTTTTGAGGTCTTTCATAAAGTATATAATATGACCATATCAATTAAACAATTATTTTGCAAATTAAAAAATCATAATACAGTTGAAATTTTTTGAGAAAAACATGTCATTAAAATTTTTGAAGTAATCTGTATGGCAAATTTGAAAATGGAGTTTTTACGGTATCATAATGAAAAAGGATTATCTGTGTACATAATTTATTTTCCGTAGGAAGTGTTTTATTGAATGTTTCAATAATAGTCTATTACAAGTGTTCAATTACATTTGAAATAGTTATATTTTATTCCTTCTTGGCAGTGAAGTTCTATGTATTATCGATGACTAACAATAAAAATCAATTAGAGGTAATCATTGAGGTAACAGTAATTTTCGTTATTAACTAGCTGATTTTTATTAGTTTTGTTTATTGTTAAAAATGTATAACTATAAAATATAAATAAAAGATACGTAACAAAAAATTCTTAAAATAGTACTGACATTGCCAAGTTTTTTAATTAAAATTTTTCTTTAATAAAATTGCAATTTAATTATTCTTAAGTTGTGAATTCTCAAAGTATCATCAGCAAAAAATTCTTGTTATTTAATTTTATTTTTACTTATTTTTATAACCAATAAAAATTTTTTTGATAATTTCAAAATATCAATTACCTTTTTCGTAACTTATTATAATTTCTTTTCTTCATTCTTGAAACAATTGAATCGGTGAATGGAGAAACCACTTCAGTCACAAAAATGCGAAAAATCGTTTTCGATGAAAATAAGCTTAGGCCAGATGCGTGTTGAGGGCAGGAACGACGTTAGTCTGTTGAGTAGTTTCGTAGATACGGGGCTTCTTTTTCGAACGATGGGCGACAATGATCAATGGTCGACACACGACAATGAATCAATGGTCGAGAATGATCTATTTTAACACTATTATTGGCCACCTGCCGTGCCCTAGGGGTGGTTTTCTAAAAAATAGTTATTCCAGTTTCAATGTTAGATTTTTATCCCCATAATTTTCTGCAAGCAAAGCACTTCTTTTTTTCTTACAAATTCATGTTCTTGACTTTTGTATACCATAATTATGGTTAGACAATAAATGGTGATTTGATTTGCTTTGAATGATTACCTTTTTCCCAGTTTTCAGCTGACTAAAAACCAGTTGAGTGCAGAAACAACATAAGTCCGAATCCAATATTAAATTTTCCTGAGCCTAATTGTTGTCGAAATTAGGTAATATTTGTATGACAGAAACATAAATGCATGTTATGACACAGGGGAAAAAAAGTTTAAATAATTGGAAATTTGGAGAAGTTATGAAGTTTTTTCTCTCTCCTGAGAAATTTCCTTTTTGGGACTGAGCACTCACCGATTCAATTATAACATTAATCATTTTTAAATACGCATTTACAGTTTAAAATAAGTCACAATCAGTGGCATAGCAAGGAGAGGCGGAGGGGGTGGTACCCCTTAGTAAATAAGATTTAAAGGTATGAAAATTACCCCCCCCCCAAAAAAAAAGGAAAAACAATATCTTATCTCTGAAAATTTACTTGTCCTGACTCGAAGAACTGTAGAAAAACTTCTCAACTTTAAAAAAACGCACACACACACACACAACATAAAAGGGGAAAAAACGCAGCCAAAAAACTGCGTACAGAGGTGATTAGCACTTTGAATTGGAATGACTGTATAACTGAAAAACATAAGAACTAAGAAAAAAGCAATGGACGTCTGCATTACGTTCTTCAAATTACAAAGCTAGAAGCTTATCTGAATATACGATTTTTAATGACCATTCGGGATCCACCGACAAAAGCTAACGCGTGAAAACCACAAATCCAGACCCAGACACAATGGAGTGAGCAAAGGCAGATATTTTCCCCGCCAGCGTTCAATACATTGATTAGCTTATTCTGCGATAAAAAACGTTAAGAGTCGACCTTTAGACTAATCAAAAGCCCCTCTTTTCGGCTGAACTGAACAGTTCTGTGGCCTAGAAAAGGCGCGGACAGTTTATTTTATCTTGGGGAGCCACTTTGTAGACGCGAAAGTTAAAGGGGAGGGAACGCACCTTTTAAAATTATTGCATTCAGTAGTAAGTTTTGTATTAGAAGCGGTATAAATTGTATAATGATAAAAATCAATAAATATAGCTCCTAGAAAATTTAATTTTAAATTCACGTTAATCAGACAAATGCACCCTATTACACTTTTCTACACTTTTTAAAAACAGGAATGAGATTGCTTGTTGAGATTCTCATTGCAGCTTGCTAGTTAATGCCTGCCAGAGAGCATCTGTATTTACTCTTGTTGATGTTCAAGCAAGAAAGCATTTTCTCACAAATTTATGTAGACCCAAATTACTGAAAAAATTTCTTCATACGTGAAAATTTTTCAGCAGAAAAAGATTTGTAAACTTCAACTAATATACAACATTACACATTGCTCTCGTAGTGATGATCTGATTGCATGTCGATAAGTTCAAGCTGAAGCTCCTCAGATGCTGTGTCAATATCGGCAGTTTTAAGTCCCGAAATCTTTTTACTGATTTCGTTTTGTAACCTTTGCCAATAATCCCTAATCTCAACAAAAACACTTTTTTCTAAGTAGGAGTTACATTTTTTTTAGCCTTGATAATAATTATTTCTTTCATAAATCTCGTTTCAAGGGAGATTTTTCTGACTATCGTGGCGGGCCATATATATATATTCTTTTTTTTTGGCCCAAGCTATTTGCCTACCCGTGGCCTAGAGCCTGGATAGCAGAGAATAGCGCTTTCAAAGAATATGAAGGCTGGTTCCTTCTTATCAAGTTTGCACTTGTGGTGTATTGCTTGAATTTTTAGCTTATTTAATTTTTCTTTTGAAGAATTTTCAGTCAGGGTCTCGAGTGGTAGTCGGGGCCTCTAGAGGCAGGCGTTAGATCCGACACTAATTCTCTTTATTGCAATCTACGTTCATAAAATAGTTCATGAAACTGATAATAAATATTACAAGGCTCTAAGCCATGTACAGCTGCGGAAAAAAAGTCCCACTTGTACTTTTTTCGGCCGTTGATCGTCATACAGCAAAGTTACAGATACCAATCGTTTTCGATTGAGGTACACTGTAATTTTCTATGCATAAAAATTGCGTAAGGGGCCATCTACATATTAAAATTCATACCAACATTTTTTCCCCCAATAGCAACCACTAGATTTCACTTCATATTTTAAAAATTTAGCTCATTTTAATCACGGATACCCATTTTCAATAAATTTGAACTGAAAATGGGTGAGTTATGAGCACCCAAAATCCCCCTCCCCATATGTTAAAATATTTTTTCATACTTTGAATCAGAACTCATATAATGTTGATAATAAGAAGCTGCTTTTTATTCGTACTATTAGAACTAAACGACCCAAACATAATTTAATGTTATTAAAATTTTAAATAAATATTAACATGAATTATGAATTATGAAACTAATATTCAAAAAAATTATGAATAGAAACATAGCCAAATTTCGATGGAAATAGATGCAGAAAGTAATATTACATGGCTGTGCAAAATTTCAAATTTTTACGTTCGGTAGTTTAATTTATATTAAATAAAATATGTTATTTTAATGAGTTAAGGGACCGTATATAAATTTATTAAGTGACAATTTTTTGAAAATTGCTTAAAATAGAAGTAAATTAGATTTCTTTTGTGCAAAAACACAGTAAGTAAAAGATAGCGGTATTAAAAAATATCAAATTTTGAAGCGAATAAATTAGAGGTTTTTAGAGTTTGATGGTGATTCTATAAAGTGTCTATTTTTGCGTCCGCTACCATATTCCCCCAAATAAAACATTTTCCAGGTATAGAATTAGATGCAGTAGATGTATGTCTTCTAATACAACGTCCTATTCCTGAAAAACTAACATCCTCAATATTCGAGGTATGAATTTGACCTTTTTAAATATTCTAAATATTTGGTCTTTGGACTTCCCCATAGTTTATCAAACATTCAAAATCACGTTTTTCTGTCTAAATTTTCATCTGAATATAAATTAAAATTCCGCCAAAAGTCTTATAAAAATATTGCACTTTGCAGACGATAATATTAAATTGTGGTGTCTGACCTTCATTCGCCACCTGTGTTTGTGCACCAACTGAACTGTTCCGAGAATTAACGTCGGAATCAACTCTAGCGACGTTCCAGATCCCTTTCAGTGCCTATGGTTCACGAGACTGGAGTCGAGCGCCACCTCACTTGTACTGCTGTGCAGCCAGTATGCAAATACTGTGCAGAGTATAAGAAGCTTGCACGTGCGGTACTCGCACCAGCATAATTTTGTCAGTTCCCTAGTTTAGCGCTAGCGTATAACTGAGTGCATAAGGCCCGACCGTACTATGGCGGCTCTTGCACCTGGAACTTTATAATTTATATCCCGATAATCTTTGTTCTGTTATTTTGTTTGTTGAGTTTTAATAAAAGTTGTTAGTTACTGTTCACTTCGCCTTTAAATCAAATTTAATGATGTTTAAGTGACAAAGTAAAACCTTCTGATATAAGTCAAGTGTGGCTTCCGTAAACTAAAAGTTGGAAGACCCACAAAATGAAGAAAGTGAAATAACAAACACAGTGATAATATTGGGTCGGCAAAAAAGTAATTGCGTTTTTTACATGGAATTCAAACAAATAAATTTTCAATCATGAAACATTCTTCAAGTTTGACCGTAGTAACATCCATGCTTGTAGTCAGAAGAGCACCGAGCAGCCTCTCATTCTTGCCAACATTTCACCTGTCTAAGAGAACCATCAAGGGAAATACTCAATCACAATTTCAAAATTAGAAAGATTTTCAAAATCGTGAGCAGTCGTTTTGCATTTTTCCTTTTCCTTATGAACTCACGGGTCATTTGGACTACTGACGAAATATTCTACTTTCTACCCTTGATATTCTTACTACAAAATTTTTAAGAGAGATGGAAAAAATATTTTCCTTGTAAATAATGTTTATTTCTTTTAACTATCTTGAGCGAAATGAATGAAAGGCGAAAAATTCGGAACCTACAAATAGCGTTTTTCAATTTGCTGAAAGTCCCTTAAAACACGCGCAAAAAATAATTTGCAATATCTCCGTAAATTATCGTAGAAAATTGGTGAAAATTTATATTCAGGCTAATTTTAAGGTTTTCTTTCGTTTAAAGAAGTCAAAATACAGTGTTGCCATTGAGAAAAACTCAAAATGATGCAGACTTAAATATGAGGACGGCCCCTTATGCAAATTAAATTAATAGCAAATTAAAGTATGCGTTATTTGCAAACGAATGGTATATATAACTTTCCTGTATGACGAACGACGAGGAAATAAAGAGCAAGTGGGACTTAATTTTTCCGCAGCTGTACATTAATTTTTCTCAAACTCAATTTGTATACAATCCCTATTTCGCTGCTCGAAAAGTGCTCTTACTTTAAACAGCTATAACTGTGAATTTTGGTCTTACAAGGACGAATTATTTTTTTTTTTTTTTTTTATTCTGCATGAAATTGTATGAAGAAAAAAATTTCTAAATATAACTGGTAGGAGCGGGGGATCGTATAAAAATTTAAATTTCGTAATTTGTATAGGAACTGATTGACTTCGATTGTTTTTAATATAATAGATTAAATAATTTAAAGAATTTTTTCAAAGGGAACTATGTGTCTCTGACTAACGGTTTAGGAAATAGCTATTGGACACCCTGTATATATACATACAGATTTGCGGTGTAAAATAATTCCAAAAATTGTAAATACATAATATTCGATACATATGGCAATGAACTGAATCGCCTATAAAACTAAAAACAATTTTCTCAACTCATTAAAAATAAACCTCAAGG
Source organism: Cheiracanthium punctorium (assembly GCA_038373885.1). Taxonomy (NCBI): domain Eukaryota; kingdom Metazoa; phylum Arthropoda; class Arachnida; order Araneae; family Cheiracanthiidae; genus Cheiracanthium; species Cheiracanthium punctorium. The sequence continues at coordinate 427,550 of JAWZYV010008838.1, read as the reverse complement.
TATTCCCGATAATAATGGTAATGAAATAAACTTAAGTATTTTTTTTATGTATGAATTTCTAAATTTAAAAAAAACCCTTATTCTCAAACATTTATGAGATGAGATAGTAACGATATGTTCTTAAGAATACTAGTAAAGGCTATATATTTTATGTAAAGCATAATAATAATAATAATAATGATAATAATAATAATAATAATAATAATCTTGTTAGCGCTCAGCATTAGTGACTACCGGTTTAAATCTAAATGAACGAGATCCTTCTTTACCGTTACATGTTTACCGGATTTGTTTCTAATTTAAAAAGCTTTTCTTTTCTTTAAAATGTATGTTAAATTATCTATCTATCTATCTATCCATCTATATATATGAGGGGTATATACAGGGGCGTAGCCACGGGGGGGGTTAGGGGGTCATAACCCCCCCCATGAGGAATTTTTTGCCATCCAAAATGTATATTCTTCACTGAATTATCACACACACGTATACATATATGAGTTGTAGTAGTCGTAACCCCCCCCATGAAAAATTTCTGGCTACGCCCCTGGGTATATATATATATATATATATATATATATATATAAAAGAGGGCGTCTCTTCAGAGGATTGTTTCCCTCTGAAGAGACGCTGTTTATTTGCATTATATATTTATTTACCTATATATATTATTTGCATTATATATTTATTTTTTTATTGCACTTTGCATTTTTAGTGACTTTACATTAACAATGACTGGCTAGGGGGTGTCACACCATTTTACATTACACTATATACATTTGAAGAGGCTTAGCTTTGGAGATTTCCGTATTTATTCTCCCCACAACTCCCCCGAATTTTTTTTGTAGTTAGCAGGTGCATTGAGATGTTTATATCGATCAAGAATTACCTTTATTTATGCTCTGAAAAAATTTCATTTCTCCCGCCCCGGAAAGATTACATGATTACGTATACTTAAGTTGCTGATTAGTTAAAACCATTCATAAGCTTAATTTTTTCAAAATTATTCCAGTGGCTGAAGCTTCAACTATATACTCATGTTGTAAATATGAAGTGCGTATATGTAAAAGAAGTATTAAAGTAACTTTTTTGTTGTTGGGGTGAGGCCTGTAACTTTACGCCCATGGGGAAAAGATAATTGCTGACAATTTGAGATTAATTACAGTACACCCCTTCTGAAGATAGTAAAAAAGTAACTGAAGTAATTAAGATGGAAAAAAAAAGTTCCTAAAAACTTATAAAGATGTTAATCGCAGGCGATAAGCAGCCAAATCTGAGAACCCACTTCTCGTAATTTGAAGAAACGGAATTCCCATTGAAGGCATCGCCATCTGCAGGACATTTTTCAAAGTACCCGCTTCATCTCTAGGGCCTGAGCGCACATATAAAAACAGTCAAGATGGCGGCTGGTTGGCTCGGGTACTTTTCTCGTTCATAAACTCAGAAGATTTAAGATTTCCTATCAAGCTCCTTATTTGGAGGTAAACATTTTGATATTTTTGACGAGGTGCATCCGTTGGCCCGAAAATGTCCGGCAATTTGTGTTCCGTTCCAAGTGTGCTAGTTTTGTTTTCAAAAGCCTTTTTTTTTTTTTTTTTTCCCTCTCTTCTCCAAGCGGTTGCGCGAAAGCGTGTGGGGGGGGGGGGATGAAACTTCCTAAAATGTGGTCGATCATAGTAATAGACTCGGTCTCGGTCATTTGACCGTGTTGCACACGCATGCACTGGTTTTTCGGCAAGGCTAACGCTTTTTATTTTCCTTTTTTTCTTCTTTTTGCAGTTATATCAGGTTGTGAAAGGGGAGATTTGATTTTGAGTACTTCTTTTGAGTGAGGGTTGTGTTTGCAGACAATTGCACGTGTTTTGTATTTTGGCGAGCGCGTTTTCGGTTTAGAGCCGTGCTGGAGATTTTGGCGCATGACAGCTCTTGCGCATTTTCTGGGGACTGAAAAATAAAAACATTCCAGCTCCTTTAAGCATTTGAAAGTTTATTTAAATATGTAAGCGGGAGTTTTCGAGAGTAGCTCTTAGTAAATGCGCTTTACGCGGAAATATCAGCGATGTACATTTCACAATAGGATGAACAGTTGAATTCAAAAATATGTAATCATGAAATTGCTTAAAAGGATTTACGAAATAGTGAAATATGCAATTTTCTTAATCTAAAGTACTAATATTGCCGTTGTATAGTGAAAAAGATGTTAGTGTTTTATTATATTCATTTCAAATAAAATAAATATTTGAATAATAATTGAATCTTAGTATAATAGAGTAAATACTACTTTTCTTCAATGTGTAAGAAAGTGGATTGATTTCCAGATTAATACTCAGCAGAATTATGAATCAATTATTAAAAATCAACTTTTTTTTTTTTTAATCAATCTGTATAACCGTTTATAATTTATTTTGAATTATTGCAAAAACTGATATTAATATTTAGATTTATTATTCCTGTGTTTTCTATGCCTGGCCACAAATACTCATGTGTGGAGTGTTTTTTTCTTTTGTTTCTTCTTTTAACTACAATATTCAAAGGTAATGAGGACACTGTTATTTTTTATGTATTTGCAATTCTTTTTTATTACGCTTTCATGTCATTAATTGTAAAACCTTAATTTAGCAACATTATTAGTTTGAATTTAAAAAGACCTGTAGGATAAGGATTTCAAAACTAAAACTTGCCAGTAATTTTATTTTTATAGATTTACAATGCCAAATTATAAAATAGTTTTCCTGCTATTTAAATGAGACATTTGAGGTGCATTTATGCTTTTCTTTTCTTTTTTATTATTATTTTAAATTTAGCGTGTGGATTTTTTCCTCTAAGTTTCTATGTCAAATCACAGAAGCATACAAACACACTTATCCGTAAGTATTTTTAACTTGAAGTGAATTAAATTACATTAATACGTTCTAGGTCCTTCTGCATTATTTAAGATGAATTTCACTAAGACATAATTGTACATTAATTCTTAAAACTTTGTATAAATATATAAAAAAAATCTCCTTGTTGAATGATCAAAAACAAAACACCTTCACACTCACACAGTATAAAACTTTGCATACAAGTAAGTTGATCCCCTGTTTTCGTTTGGTGTTCTTCTCTTCTTACCAAGTGTATTGAAACGGATTTTTAGTATTTTACAGTATACAATTTTTGTTGTTTGTATAAACTACAATGCCTATAGTCATATATCGTATAATTATAGTTTAATGAAAATGTTTTAAGTTATAAATGTTAATTATTATGAGAACACTTTAGTAGTATTGATCCAGAGTTTTCTTATGCACACTGATTTTATAAATACTTCATACACGCACACTAAAAAATGGCAATGAGCATGTTCCTGCTAATTTACATGTAATTTTATATACATCAAACAATATCAATTACCCTTATGAGGTAATTCATATATTTAATATTCTCTATAACTTGTTTTTAAATTTCTTGTGTAAAACCAAGCATTTTAACTCTTTTGTTTCTGCCCTTATATTAATTCTCTCTTAGGCTTTCAAAATTCGCATGTCTCTCTGCCTTATACAATAGCCATTTTTTCAGTAGCCTGTGTAACCACACTTTATCTATCTAAACAGGCTTTTTCCTACTTCAGTTTGTAACTCGTAACATGTTTCTCATCCCCCACTGTTGACTTTTTACTTTCCGAAAATAACATGTACCAAGTAAGGAAAGTATTGTAATCATGAAAAAATTCGACTTCGAGATTTTGAGGTCTTCTGAATTCATTTATGCTATTTTTACGACATGTGTGTGTGTGTGTGTATATGTGAGTGAACACGATAGCTCCTAAACGGGGCATTCGATTGAGCTCAAACTGGTATATATGTTATAAACCACCGTCGCAAGACCGGTATTGGTGTGTTTAGGACTTATAGTTTTTCTACAATGTTACGACAAATATTTCTTATACATTATGGCCTATGGGAGGAAATTTTTGAATGTGGGCTAGCGTTTAAACGGTACATTTAATTGAGCTCAAATTGGGTATATATGTTAAAAACCACCATCGTAAGACCGGTATTAATTTTTATGTGTATAGGTCTTATAGTTTTTCTACAGGGCGACGAAAAAGATTTCTTTTACATTATGGCCTATGGGGGAAATTCTTGAAAGTGCGCTAGCGTTTACACGGTCTATTCGATTGAGCTCAAATAGGATATATATGTTATAAACACCCATCGTAAGACTGGAATTGATTTTGATGTGTATAGGACTTATAGTTTTTCTACAGGGCTACGAAAAAGATTTCTTTTACATTATGGCATATGGGGAGAAATTCTTGAACGTGCGCTAGCGTTTAAACGGCGCATTGGATTGAGCTTCAATTTGGTATATATGTTTGAATTATTCATCCATTAAAATTTATTTAAATGCTTGGTAATGATCTTAATCGTAAGTGTGCGGAAAGTCAAGTGGAGTCACTCCAGATTTGTTTCCTTTTTTTTTTCTTTAGCATGCTTTATTTCTATACTTTTTGATGCCACTCACCTTCTTTCAAAAATATCCAATTGCTGCTTGATTACGTTAACGTCATTGGTCTCTAAATTTAATGTAACTCGATCATTGTCGCTTGTTTGTACCAGTGCTTCGAACGAACCGTAATTTTTTTGGTTCCGGATTTCGTTTCGGTTCAACTAAATAAATATATACATACATACACACACACACACACACACACACACACACACACACACACACACACACACACACACACACACATATATATATATATATATATATATATATATCGGTTCAGTTTTGGTTTTCGTTATGCCAAAAATAACGGTTTTCGGTTCAGACGATTGTACTTGGAAAAGGGGTGATAGGTTGAGATGGGTACTTTTTGAAGCATTATTTTGGCGTGCTATCTTTTTATGTTTTCCAATTTGTTTTATTTCAACTCGGAATTTCAGAAACTATTCTACTTAATGCAAGTTCAAGTGTAAACAGAGTTTCACACATAAAAGATGGTATCTGAACTTCCATTCGCCCCCTATTTAGATGAAATGGAATGAGACCTGACGCATCCGTAAATGGGAGGAAGGCTCTGTGAAACGGAAACAGACTCTTCATGTAATGATGATAACTATATGGATGAATTTAAATTGGGAAATATTGATAAGTTGGTTACAGTAACAAAGTGTCTGAAGATACATCGAACCGAAATAAACCGATATTTTTTTTCGGTTCAGTTCCGGTTTGAAACACTGGTGTGTACTTCCAAGTCCAAAGACAAGTTCTATATTGGTATCTCTTTAAGTTTTTTTATCACTATATGATCGTAAATTAAGACATATCATTTAAGATGGCCAACGCCAGACAATAATATTTAAATTTTGAATTTAAATTGTTGGCTCAATAAATCGTTTTAAAAGCATCGGATGTCTATGTGATTTTATGTTAACACATAAGAGTTTCGACCTGAGTTTTGCAAAGACAACGTTAGTTAGTTACAAGTTTAAGAGAGTTCAGTAAAACCTTCATTACAATCTTCAATTTTGCCTTCACTTAAAAATTAGATTTATTTTTAGCAACATGTAACATTTTATGTTTATTTATTTATATTTAGATATTTATTAAATTGTAAATTGTATTTATTGTTGTTTAAGGGACTGCTAAATATTTGATGGAAAATTGAGATCCTTCAAAATCTTTCGATCGCTCATATTTTTATTTCTTCCTTTATTTATAAGCAAAATAGAACTAAATACATTTTCAAAATATTGCTGTAACTAGCTCGAAATTAATCTAGAAATAATATCTAAGCTTAGTAAGTAGATAAAGCAATAACACGCTGTCAGTGCCGTAGCCAGAAATTTTTCTGGGGGGGGGTTACGACTACTTCAACTCATATGTATAGATGTGTGTGATAAGGGAGTGAAGAATGTACATTTTGTATGGCAAAAAATTCCTCATGGGGAAAGGTTGTGACCCCCCTAAACCCCCCCCAAGTGTTTAGTAGAAATTCGGGAATTTAAGGTAATCTAGAGTATTTCAGAGAAGCAATGGTATTTATTTGCTCAAGTTAAGAGGATTTAATAAAAATTTTATTAATGATGTTAGTTACATTTCTTAAAGTGATTAATTAATAATTGCTAAACTAGTTTAGAACAAGTATTGCTTAAATTTCTTTGGTTAGTTATACCATTAATATAAGTAGTTCAACGTTCCACCATACAATGGAGTTAAATTAGCTACATCCTTTTTATGGAGAGTTGTGTTTGTGTTTGTAGACAAGGCCGATTTTCTGCACTAGGGTCCTCAGCCTATAGAGGGAATGCCTTCAGTGGGGACTTTTGCTTTTATTGCTCTAAGGCGCCTAGCCAGTATTTACGTGAGGTTTCGGTGAAAACCACGGAAAACTCCTAACGGCTTGGTCGACAGACTCGACTGGGTTTTGAATCTTTCACCTCCCGCCTTCCAATTTCGAGAGCCTCCTCTCCGCCACTGGTGGGGCAATTTTTATGGAGAAACTTTTCATCATGATTTTGTTAAATAGACATGTTTAAGCACCAAATCATGGTTCAACGTTTCTCCTTATAAAGGTTACAGCTAATTCAGCACCATTTTATGGTGAAATATGTTAGTTACTTTTATTAACAGTGTAATTGTCAATCACAGCAAACTGTCGATCTGGGTCAAAAAAAAGTAGGAAAGAAGATAGTATTCTGAAATTTCAGGATAGTTCAAGAATTATACAAGGACTTCTTTTTTTTATGTCCAATATTTCTATAGTCATCATTCATGAAAAAATTCATGCGTAAAATATTTTGTTGCAGCACTTTTAAAGATAATTCTTTAAATAAAAGGGAAAAAAAAGAAAAAATAAGGGTATCAGCAGCTTAATAAAATCACAGCAGTTCCGGCGTAAAGTTATTTGAATATGCGGATAACATTTTTCGAACCACTCTTCTCAAACTGTAAAATAAATTATAAAATAAGACGAATAATGAAATTAATAAATAACAAAAATTAACAATTTTTTTTTTGTTTAGTTGATTAACCTGATTGCAAAGGGACACGACAGTAACGTAGAATAGGAATTTTTTTACGTAGCGCTCACGCGTCACGCGCAAACACTTACGCGTTTTTATTACGTAGGCTCACCTATGCAGTTGACAGTAGTACACATGGTCAGATAGGATTTTTTGCCTCGGACGATACGAAAGTTTCTAGTCTGATTAGCGATCCTTTAGAGATGGTTAGAACAAACTAACTGACGAAAAATCTGCACACCAGCTCCACTCTCCTGTTCTGATTCTTGGTGCTGAAGTATCTATCCAATCAAGTTGTGCGAGGCCCCATACCAATGTGTAGCACAGTGGTTAAGGCCGCTGACATTGGTAGATGGCTCAAGTGGAAGAACAGGGTTCTGTCCTTTCGCAGGGCTGTCGGTCTAGCGGTCTGGAGTTTTAGGCGGTTTTCTCCAGATGTAACGTGAATACGCTCTAGATACCCACAAAAAATCCTCCCCTCAAGGCGTTTGCCCTTTCTTTGGATTTATAAGCGGTTCCTGGTGAGCGAGCACACAAATCCGGGCGAGGCCCCATGCAATACTGCAAGATCTTAGTTTTGAGCATATGCAACTTAAGAAACGTATTCATGTGTTTGTTTTCCTTCTTTCCTCTCCTCATCCATCCCTAAAATTCAAATTTCCATTTCATTATTCTTTCTGATTTCCTTAGGCTGAGAGTTTAATATATATTTATGTTATTTTGATTCCGTTATCAGCTACTTGATCAGATTAAATGGCTGATTTTATGAGCAGCGGTAACTGTACTGGAATATTTTTATAAAACAAAGAAGCAAAAAAAAAAAAAAAAAAAAAAAAAGGGTTTCAGAATGAAAAAAAAAATAACAGTATGATTTAAAATTAAAATATTATATTTTAATTTTAAGTATAATATTTTAATTAAAATATAATATTAAAATATAATCATAAGTTTCACGACTGCCAGGAAAAAGATATTCGGATTAGGAACAGGGTAATGGAAAACTAAATATGTAAAAGGTTATCATTGTTATCAATAACAAATCATCCAAATCGGGCCAGGAAAAGGGGCTTATCGCCATTTTCTGGCCTACATTCTGTCTATGGCCATGATCAGATATCATAGACTAATCGCAATATAATACTAATAAAAAACATCCTAATATTTTTCAAATATTTGGCGGGCTTAATCCTTTTAATTCTAAATTTTCTAATAGAAAATCCAAAACACTAAAAATTCATATTGCTTTTTAATATTTTAATCAAGGGTAGAAATTAGAATATTTATTCAGTGGTCCAAAGGATCAATGTTTCCATAACCTCTCTGGTCAGTATCATTTATCATTGGTCCGTATACTTGATTTAAAAAAATGCAAAACAAAAAAAAATTTCATGAGCAATATATATATATATATAATGATTTATATAATATTACTTAGTAAATATAAAACGAAAGACCCCCCAGGCCAGCCATTGTTATTATATAAAAAAAGTTTAAAATGCATATGTTATATAACATATTACCTTGGCAAAAACTCAGGCTGTGAGTCTGAAACCTATGGTGTGGAGTGGTGCATTTCCCCCTCTGACGAGGACAATGCATTTTAAACTTTTTTATATAATAACAATGGATGGCCTGGGGGTCTTTCGTTTTATATTTACTAAGTAATATTAAACAAATGTTATCTTTTAAGCAGCTTCAATATATAACATATTACCTTGGCAAAATCTCAGGCTATGAGTCTGAAACCTATGGTGCGGAGTGGTGCATTTCCCCTTCTGACGAGGACAATGCATTTTAAACTTTTATATAATAACAATGGCTGGCCTGGGGGGTCTTTCGTTTTATATTTACTAAGTAATATTAAACAGATGTTTTCTTTTAAGCAGCTTCAATAAGCGCTATGTAACATGTGGAACCACTGTATTTTTGTTTGCTTTTGCATAGAATTCAAATGATTTATATAATATATATATATATATATATATATATATAATCCCGTTATTCCTTTTACCGATTATCCCGATTTCCGTTAAGAGTTGAGTTTAAAAAAATGCAAATACCTGTTATAAAAATATTAAATAGGTCAAATTATATGACGTGTTGATAAAATTATATGACATGTATTGTGAAACTAAATGTGGAAAGCTTGCAAGAGAAAAGTGTAAATAAAGCATTGCTGGTCTGGCGAACGAACAAATTTTGTATTCTACTGGTCCGTATGTATTTTAGTGGTCTCGGACCAGCGGACAATTTCGAGCCCTGATTTTTATCATTTTTTTTCGCCATCTCCTATATGATTTTCAATAATTATTTATCATACAGCCGAATGAAGGAATTCTCTTTTCAGAGTCTATTTTATATATATACTAGCTGAAGTACCCGTTCTTCGCACGGGAATGAATGGACTTTTTGATATTACGATTTGTGGTGATTACTATTCATTGTAATAAACAGATATAGCAAAATGGATATCGCGTTATATTGTGTCCAATAATCATGCATACCGAATTTCAAGGCAATCGCTTGTACGGTGCAGAAGGCCATGCTGCGTAGCGCAATCTAGTGGCGAGTTTTAGCAAAACGGATACGGCGAAAATATTCTTCGCATTCAGATATCGATGTATACGAATTTTCATGACGATCGGCTGGATAGTCCTGAAGTTCATGATTTGACGCGACATCTAGTGGCAAGTTATAGGAAATGGATAGCGCCAAACTCTTCCCCGTCTTCAAATATCTATGTGTATCTATTTTCATAGCGATCATTTGCACAGTCAAGAAGTGATACACTGCAGGGCCATCTAGTGGTTAATTAAAGTAATGATTTGCTACAGCGCCGTCAAGTGGCGAGTTATAGCTAAATGGATAACGCCAAAATATTCTCATTGTTCAAATAGCTATGTATACTGATTTTCATAGCGACCGTTTGAATGGTCAAGAATTTGGCCTGCTGCAGCGTCATCTAGTGGCGAGTTAAAATAATAATGCATTGCAGTGTCATCTAGTGGTCAGTAACATCAAAAGGAATGCAGTTAGAATATATTCTTCGTTCTCAAATGTGTAAGTATAAAAAATTTTATGCCGATTAGTCGAACGGTATAGAAGTTGATCCGTTGTAGCGCCATTTAGCGGCAAGTTACAGCAAAATGGATAGTGAAAAATATTCTCCGTGTTCTAATATTCGCGTGTACCAAATTTCATCGAAATCGGTTGGACGATACTCCCATAGCAAACGGCTAAATGGAATAGAATTCGACGTTGTGCTGCGGCACCAAGTGGCAAGTTAGAGGAAAACGGATAGCATAAAAACCTTCTCCATGATAAAAGACTTAGATGAACCAAATTTCGTGGTGATCGGTCAAACGGTGCTGGAGTTTTTCAACCTCATACACACGTACCAACATTCATTTTTATCTATAACCAGTGTCATTATTAGACCGCGGATTATATGCACTTAAAAAGTGACAAAATATGCATAAAAAATCTAAAAATATGCACAAAAAATCTAAAAATATGCACTAAAATTCTAAAAATAAGCACCAAATAACTGAAAAAATATTCACATATTAACAGAAATAAAAACGTATGTACTTAAAGTATTTTCTATCACTTACCTTGCAATTATGACACATTTTTTTATCTTTGAAACTTCAAAACATCATGAAAGACAGAATGAGAAATTTTTATTCACAGTGATATGAAATATAAATTAAAACTGCTTTCAGTAATTTTTGTTGCAATACACAGCTAAGTGTTTTTCTAAATTTTCAATAGTAAGGCTTTGTCTTTTATCATCTAAAATCATTTTATATGCTGAAAATGCTCTTTCAACATCAATGAATGTCACTGGACAGTCCTTATAATATTCCGCTTTGGATGGTTCTACTTTTTACGGTAATTCATTCCCCTCACCATTAATAAAATTATTTATTTTATTCGCTGCCAAAAATCCTGAATTTTTATTTAAAATAAAATTCAGTTTCTCTCTGATTTCTTCTCCTAATATATCTGGAATCTTACCAACGCATTCCTGTAGTTTTACAACTTGACTCATTACATCACTCAGAAGCAGATTCTGATATTCTAATATAAGCACCAAATAATTGTGTAATAAATTTTGTGATGTCTGATGTTAAGAAGGCAAAATGTGTTTAGATTATCGATAGACCTTTCCGGGTGGGCATATCGCTAAGCATTTCTTTCGCAATGAAAAAAGAAGAAGAATCGACGCTGTCCAAAGAATTAACTACATCTTTTATGCAGTTAGGTCCTGTCCATAATCCGAAATCCACGTTTTCATCAGGGTTGGCATGCTTGCTTTAATTCTAGCCATTTCTGAAATTTTAATATATATAGGGTGACTTAATTGTTGCAAATACACATGAAAAAAGTTGAAAGCGTATATACTATTTTGCTGGGAACCTGAGGTTATATAAATTTTTCAAAGCGCGGGACATAAAGAGTTAAAGCAAAAAAAAAATACCGAGAGAAAGGTAAAAAAAGTGACAAATTCAAAGCAAAAGAGATTGAAATATGCATCAAACAGAGAAAATGCGTCATTTTATGCAAAATCATCAAAAACACCTGAAATATGCAATTGCATATGCAAATATGCGATTGCATATAATCCGCGGTCTGGTCATTATATATACCAGTCTCAAATAAAATCCAGTTTCAAATCTAAGCCTCACCAAAATGCCAACATACGCCATTTTGCAAGAGTTTTTTCAGGGAATCATTCGAAGCATTGACTTAGCAGCAATCAATATGGGAAATGGTTCGAACGCCAAAAAGTAAAGCACGCATTTATTTGAAAAGTGGAATCCCTTAATACAGCCGAATTTTTTAAAATTATCAACTATAACGTGTTTTATTCATCGTTACTCCGATGTACTAAATGAGAAGATTTTAATTTTCTAAAATTTGGCGGAATTCCCCGAACTTGAATCAATGTACTCAATTGGCGAGAATTCTGAAGATAGATCGCTTGAAATCCCTTAATAACTGCATTATTTCTTCACGGATCGTTGAAATTTAACGCTGTATTCTAATGAAACTTTTGCATTTGTTTTCAAAAATCTATTTCCTTAAGCTCTCAATAAATTGCGCCAAGCCGAAAACTGTGCAAACCGATAGAACTCACTTTCTCAAAATCGGCATTTGAGCCATTTTATTTTTTCGCCAAACTAAAAAATTTTACATATTAGCCTCGGAAATCTTCAATTCTTATTGTTTTGTGTATAAAACATTTCATTCCTGCTCTGATTTCCCATGCACACGATATTATAATAAAAAAATAATCTTACAAATATAAACTAACCAAAAAAAAATCATTATTATTCTTTTATTTTTACTTTGATAATTTAAAACATTTTATTCGGCAAAATCGCCACACATGGCAACCACGATGCTTATTTCACACTTTTTTCACTACAGGGGTTGCAATTATGGAAAGCTTTTTGCGTGGAGAACATAAAAAATCTCTTAAATTCCGGGAACGGGTGGACTCTAAAGTTTGAAAGTGGATTATTATTTATTTTATATTATTTTCCATATCTGTGCAAAATTTCAGGCTGATAGGTCCATTTTTGTGGATTTGTATAGAAATCAAATCCACAAACAAACAAACAAACAAACAAACAGAATTTCATTTTTATTTATAAGATATATATACGAACATTAACAAATTTATGTGTGGTTTGAGTTCTTTTTTGGTAATGATTGTAGTTTAAGAAAATTGTATTAAAAACTGCAATGTCTTCAAATTTTGTTCTCTGTACCCAAGCAGCAATTCATCAGTGGCCAAACTTTGGCCAAACATCGCTCACCGAGGAAGTTGACATGGGGCCAACATCGCCGGCGATATGGGCGATTGATTGGGGATGTCTCATCGGGTGAAGATTGGCCAATCTTCTGGCGCCAAAGGGATTTGATCGTCGGTCGAACAGTCGCCAAACAGATACCAATGACTTTCATCGCCGGTCGAACAGTCGCCTAACAGATACCAATGGCTTTCATCGTCGGTCGAACTGTCGCCAAACAGATACCAATGTCTTTCATCGCCGGTCGAACAGTTGCCAAATAGATACCAATGGCTTTCATCGTCGGTCGACCAATCGCCAAAGAGTTATTATCGACCGTCGATCAGTTGCCAAACGTTTTAATCGACGATCGACCAGTCGCCAAACGATTATTATCGACGGCCGACCAATCGCCAAATGTTAACCCAAGCAATTCCAGCCTTTATACCCCAGTTTATATTTTATATATATAAATTATTCGCTCTAAAGGTAATTTTATTATCCCAGGTATTTTTTTTTCAATCTTACAAATAGTACTTTATATATATGTATATAGTGTCACCTTTAATAAAAAGTGGCACTGCCAGAAGGGGAGGGGGCAGTTAAAATATCAGGATATGTATTTCTGTCCCAACCACTTTCATATTTTCACTTTACTTGTGGCCCACGATGCACCCACGATACAAACACCTTTATGTTTGGCCAAAGTTTGGCCACTGATGAATTGCTGCTTGGGTATGTGCTCTCGGATATTTACACTCACTTAAAAAAAGTATTTGAGTGCAAGGCCAAATTTCCTACTTTGATTTTGTATATATATATATATATATAACTAACAAGTAAAACACAAAACATACTACAAATAAGACATATCTCGCATAAAAGTAACAGCTATTATCAAGAATTAGAAACCAGATTTTGAATCCAAATAAAGTGCAAGAATTATTGTGATAGTATAATGGAACGGAAATTATAACCACTGTCACCATCTTCAGGGGCCACAAACAGTGGATTATAATTTACAGTAAACCAAATAGTAGGTTTTCGGTTGTGTGGCATATCAGAAGAGATATTAACTCCACACATCTGGGCCCTACCCTACTATATAAAGGAAAGAAGAAATCAAAAAGATAACAAAAATTAGAAAGATAATTTTACATACCATACCTTGAGCACATGGAAATTTTATTTTGAACAGTTGATATGTGTTGCCAATGCTAAGAATTGTAAAAAGTGAAAAATGGTGTTGCCACTAAATAAAAGTGTAAAAGTGGAAAGAAGAAAGTTTAGGAGTTGCCAAATACTAATAGGTAATATTATTAAATTTTAAGAATATCCAGGTATATTAATATAATAAATATATATTGAATAATAATAAATTTAAAAGATTGAATAAAATAGATATTATAGCAAAATTAAATATAACATATTGTTTAAAAAATATAATGATTATTATTATTGACTAAGTATGTATAATAAGTTATTGTATGACAGAAGATTAATCTGGTAAATAAGAAAAAAATAATGTTTAGAACAGAATAATCACAATATAGGAACCCCGTTTTTTTTTTTTTTTTTTTTTTTTTTAAATTCCTCCAGATATATATATGCATGCATAAACACATCCAAATTGTTTTTAAACATATTACTTTTTTTTTTTTTAATAAGAGAAAAACTTCCTCTGCCCGACCCAACCATCCAATTACAACCTTAAAACCAAAACCCCACCCAACCTCCAGTAAATTAACAAAGACATTAGACACATCATTTTCAAGAATTGTATATAATGGATTTTAGGAACTTAGTGGGATAGTTGTATTGTCTAGCTGACAGAAATAGAGATTTAAAATTGGAGACTTTGAAATCATCAGAACATAGAAACTTGATTCTACAGCAGTGATTATAGATGATATTGCGAAATACAGATTTATGTAAGCAGGAGGAAAAATGAGTAAAGCTATTTACTTTAAAGCTAAAATCTTTACGCTTATCATATATATTGAAACTAAGGCTATTTCTAGGAGTGATGGAGATATTTAGATCTAGAAAACTAACAGAATTGTTAAGCATATCATTTTTAATTAATTCCAGAGCAGATGGATATTTTATGGGGAAAATAATGTTATTATTATTAGTAGTGTTTACAAGTAAGATATCATCTATATATCGTTTAAGAATGATGTGTGTATTAGTATATTCTTTTTCATAGTAATATAAGTATATATATATATAAATACCCAGTTTAAAACACACTCAAGAAATAAATAAATAAAATATATAAATGTGTGTGTATATACAGTAGTATCCTGACTTAAGCAATTTTCAAATCGCATCAATTCGCCTTTTTTATTTACTAAATAACTTTGGTGTACGATTTCAATAATGTAATTTGCTATATTACCATAAGATTTTGCTAAATTAGAAACAACCTTAAGATTTGCTATTAGTTAAATTATTCTTTGAAAATGCAATATTAATCCCCCCCCCCTCCAAAAAACAGTAAATTATGGCTATACCTGTGTATAATGAAGTAACATCCTCATACTTTGAAACAAACATTAAAAATGTTACTTTTATTAATTACTTGTATTACATGTGGGCATAAACACAAAAATATATAGAAAATTGCATCACTGATATTCATCCCCCTTTCTGCATACTGTTACATAGTAGGTTTGAAAACAGCTCCTATATAAAACTCTTCCTACACTCACATTAATTTTAAGCTGATCAAGTCTAAAAAATAAAAATGTATGTATTTTAAATTAGGTAAAAAAGGTGGAGTCAGTACAGGGGCGTAGCCAGAAATTTTTATGGGGGGGGGGGTTACGACTACTGCAACTCACATATATGCATACATGTGTGCGATAAGGGAGTGAAGATATACATTTTGTAAGGCAAAAAGTTCCTCATGGGGGGGGGGTTATGATCCCCCCTAGGCCTTACCCCTGAGTCAGTACCATATGAAAAAGATTTAATTAAATAATTATTCTCCAAGTAGAGGGTTCCTTTTTTTTTTTTTTCATGCACTAAGTACTATTTTTATACTCTGAACTGACATATTTGCATTTGACCCAGGTTAACTTATACAAAGTTAAGAGTTGATCAGTTACTTCATATTATAAAGTTTTATTGTACTTTTTTTCTTGGAACCTTTAAAATGGCAGCTTCTCCTGCAGTAGGTTTTCATTTTGTCGAACGAATGCTTATTAAACCTATGAAAAATATATCACCATCGTTACAGCACCCCCCCCCTCAAAATTTTTACACTTAAACTGGTGCCCCCATTATTAAATGGCCAGTAGTTCAGGCATTTGTAGTGGCTAAAGACTGGATTATAAAGTACCCTCCAATCAAAAATTTATACTTACCATCTTCTTCAAAAGCATTTATCATTAAATTTTTATGAACTGTTGCTAATCACAAAACATGCTTTAAAACCCCATTCATAGTTTTCTCAATAAAAAAGATTAATGACACAGATTTTAATGATATTCAAGGTAAAAAATAATAAAAAATAAAGAAGTTAGTTAACATTCTTTATTACATACAAAATAAATCAGTATTTCATGAAATAAATAAATATATATGTAAATGTTGTTTTCCCTCTTTCCATCAACTACTTGTTCGTCGTTCTCTGCATTAAAGTTGATAACCAGAAACTGGGAAGAAAAAAAAAAAAACAATGTACAATTTAGAATTTATAAAACATTAGAATTTCAGAAATGTCACATTTAAGATAAACAAGAATAAAAATTAAGTACTTTCAGATGCAGTAGTATCTTAAAAGGTTTCAGTCAAAAGGAGGTATATAATTTCAGTCAAATTGCAAAAACTCCAGCCGGCAATCAGACATAACTTAGTTCCCCCCCACACACACACAAAAAAAAAACTAGTAATTTTAGAACATTAATCAAATTACATGAAATAATCCATTAACACCAAGTGCACACAAGTAGTTCATAAAATAACAAAAATAAATTCTTTAATTTCTTAACAAAAATAATAAGTATTTAAGGAAGTAAATTTTTTATAAAAAATTATTTAAAATTAAATGCTCTATCAGTTTTATCTATTTGATAGTAATGACAATTGATCCACGTTGTGTTTAGTGAAGAAAACTTGGAAAACAAATTTCTTATTAACACGCGAGAAACTTAAGCTTATGTTAAACAAACAGTTTACTTTTGTATAATAAAATGATATTTTTTTACCGTATTTACTCGTGTATAACGCGCACTTTTTTTTTCTCCAAAATTGAGGGCAAAAACTCTAGGTGCGCGTCATATTTGGAATAATTTTTCACTGCTGCATATAATCACATGTTATAGGTTTGAATCAAGAAAAGTACTCAAAGAAGAAAATAAAACTGGAAAAATCTTACTTAATAGAAGTCATTTTTTGCTACATATATTTTTCTCTCCTAACACTTCTTTCATACAACAGTGCTAGAAACATTACATTAATATAATTAGCAATCCTTATTGGTGCTACCGCTGCTCTTGTCATCACTGGCACAGTCAATGTCCTCGTATATCATATCGTGTTCAGTTCCATTCATCCGATTGGGAATTCCAGTCACTTTGAAGCTCTTTCTTATCGGCTGAGATGGAATTCCAAGCTTCAAATATCCATTCACATACGGTTGCGAGAGAAGCACGCTTCATTCTCCCGTTTGGAGTGAATTTGTGATCTGTTGTTGTCATCCACTGATTGTAGGCATGCCGAAATACAACCTTAAATGGTTGGTAGATGACAGCATCTAAGGACTGCAGCACTTTTGTCATCTCACCACGTATCATGACTAAATCACTTGAGTGATGAATTTGCACTTTTACTTCACAGGTCCTGTGTCCACGGAAGCTGTCCAGAATCAGCATCGATGGCCGTAAAGCAACGGCCCAACGTTCCCACACAACTTTAATACAGTCTTTCATGAGCTCCTCTGTCATCCACCCCTTTTTCCTGGACTCTTACAATTATCCCGACTGGAAAAGATTCCTTAGGGATAGTTTTTCTTTTAAAAATCACATACGGTGTCAGCCGTAATGGACAGCATAATGGTGCATCATTGCTTGTCTGCTCCTTTCGTGTGCACTTGAATGCTTCTGTCTCCAACAGGATGAACAGTTGTGGCTTCTGGCATGTCAAACCACAATGGAGTCCGAAACGCTAGAATGACACTAGAAAGGGGTTCATTTGTATATTTAAAACTATTACTAAGATCAGCTTTAATGAAGCATCCTCATCGTACAACTTTGAAAGTAAATTCCTTTACGCTAAAGATACTCTACTGTACTTCCCCCCTCAGAATTTTACGTTACATGTAATGCTCTAATGACGGACGAACAATGTTAAAATAGAAATATTTACCATAACGTTGAATTACTTAAAATGGCGGTACAATGCGTACTCACAGCATCAACCTCACTTCATTATAAAGCTGTACCGATATTTACATTCGATCTAACAAATGATACTTTTTAAGTTGTTTCAAAAGGATTATTAAAGCATTCAACAACAAAAAGATCAGAAAATAGTAAAAGAAATAACTTACCCTAAATCGAAATCGAAGTAAGTAAACAAACACCGGCCGAATCGCTGCTCTTCCGCCCGTTGCCACTGAAAAGAAGTAAAATGTCCCAGATTCCGCAGCGCCATCTGTTAAGTAATTTCAAAGCGAATTTTGGCCGATGTCAAACCCTGGAACATCTGTGGCGAGTTTGTAAGTGATCTCCGGAAGATATCGCCCCAAACAAATTCCGAAATCTGCTTATGATGTCGGAAATTTAGCATCGCAAGGCGATCTCGTGCCAAACAGATGACGATGTCGAGTTCTGAGGACAAAATTTTAATATCGGAAGCGATGATGGGCCAATGTTATTATGATATTCTTATAATATGACCGAAGAAATCCCAATCAAATCGATGTTTGGCCAATCGTTTGCCAAACAGTCGTGCTGCTTGGGTAGAATTTACTTGTTTACGTTTATTTGTGAGAATAAATTAAGGAGGCTTCGCAAACAACTGTCTAAATTTATGGAAGATTACACCGTAGATTCATCTCTTTTACAGTGTCATCTTCGTTTGTTGACCCACTAACATTGGCAGTTTGTTTCTGTGTTATTTTTTCAGTCGGCAAAATCACACATACACGCACACACACATATAAAAAAATAAATAAATAACACGTGTCTATTCCAGATGTAACTGGAGATTGAATGTTCCCTTCAACAAACAACCTATAAAGAAAGTGCTTTCTCACTGTCCTTCACCCGAGTAAGAAAATTACATTTTCTGATATTTTTTTTTTGTAATTTTTGAGAAAATGATTTACTACTTTCCCAGATTGTTTGTATTAAATTTATCTATACTTCGTGTCAGATAATTAGTGTTAAATCAGATAATTGACGTATGATTGAAACAAACCGAAAAAAAATCAGAGAAAATATTTTGAGTTTTTTAATTTTGATAAAATGATGCAACGAGCTGGAAGGGGAGGGTGGGATACAGAACCATCTCATAACGGAAAATCTTATTGTGACAGAGATAAGATGTTTCTACTTTTGTGTAGAAAGACAAAAAACATTATCCATAAACTAATTTCAAGGAATCGACCGATACCACATTTTCGTCGATGACCGATACCTTACGTATAAATTCATTTTCAGAAATAGCCGATACCGATACTTTTAAGTTATGGTATCGGACGATACCGATACTTTTAAGTTACGGTATCGGCCGATACCGATACTTTACATAATTTAATGTCATTTAAACCTACATCTGTATTCCGGACAGTTTTTGTAACGATAGTGTAGTTCTCGTTAAAATGAATAACAGCATGATGAAATTTGAGCCCGGTAGAAACATTAAAAAGAAAAAGCAGTGGATACATTGAAGTGTGAATTTACAGTAGTTCTAGTCTTTCTTTTCTATTCAATCATGCCGACGAATGGCCGAATTTATAAAAAGCTGAGCACTGGGAAGCGTCTTAGTGTGCAAGTTCGGAATTCTTTCTCCTCGTGTGGCTGTCGATCTAATGGTCTAGAGTTTTGGGCGATTTTCTCCAGATGTTACATGAATATGCGTTAGACTGACTTTATTCCGGCCAGGCCCCCACCTATAGGTAGATGCCCCTCATTTAGGCTTGACAGAATACAAACACGGGGGGGGGGAGTTAAAGGGATATATTAATAAGAAAATCCATTTGCAGTGCCGACTGGTGTAAATATTTAAATCAATTTTTCTCAACCTCTATTTTGTCACCTAATTGTTGCTATGAGAAAGATAAAAGGTTTCCATATTAGACCCAAAACAGCTTCCTGCTTGCTTTTACTATATGTGTCTTTGTTTTTGGTTCATGCCTCGATTTTGTGCTTACAAAAGTAAACACATGAAATTTATACAATTCTTTCACATATGAAAATATTTTTTGGATTACTTAAACTGCATTAAATTGTCATAATTTATGAACTGCACAGTATTATGTAAGTACATATGTAATTAGATGTTGTTCATTAAATACTTATGTAAATTCTTCCCTTAAAAGGCATAAGTTCACGTTAATTAATGGTTTTATTTATCTGCTCCAATTATTTAACCACTAAGTGAATTATTAAGTGTTTTAGCAAGATTTCTTTTTAATATGAACTCATATGATCATTTTTAAGTTCTTTTTGAAAATCAGAATATTTAGATTCTCCAGACAGGGTTAAGTCACAATTAATCCGGATGATCCATGTATTTGATCTTTTCCATACGAAGAAAAGGTGCACACCGATTATTCCTGTGCTTTCCTTATATATAAACCAAATACTGTTCACAAGAAATATGCTTTTTACCCCAAAATTTGAAATAAACTAAATAAGAATTAGTATTACTAATTATACTAATACAGCTTCAAATTTTTAAATTAACAATATAAATAATTATTAGATATTGATAATTATTACACTTCTCAAAACAGAATGATACACAAATCCTACGTTCTCTCATTAATCTTATAGATAATAAAATCATTAAATGTTTGATAATTCGTACTTTTGATAGTGTGTAATGTTTTAAAAATGAATCATTTTTAACTTCTGGATCAACATAATTAAAGTTCACGGGAGTCGCCAGTTTTCAAGTCACTACCAAAAAGTTAACTTCTTTGCGGCACAAAAAAAGGAATAAATTGTTTTTACATATAGGTTTCGTTTATAATTTTTGTATCATTAATTTTGTCATTAAAACAGCTACAATATGAAGAAAAATATTTTTGCTCGTTTTCAAGCTACGCCTTGGATGGTATAAATAAAAGATGCTTATAAATAACGAGATTAAATGAAGGTTAAAGAAAAATCCAAAAATGATAAACTAAATTCAATTTTCATGGCTTAAAGTTGTAAATAAAAGTATCCATATTTAATGAAATTGATCTTCACTATTTTTGTTTTTATGCTCATTGTTAACATGTTTTTCTGTGATTGATATGAACAAATTTTATCTGTTTTAATTCTAATCTCTGAGCAGGGGCGGCGTGGCACGGTAAGCAAGGTCTGGGTGCCATCGTCGAAAATGGGGCTATTTCGAACTAAAACTGAGAAAATCGTGATCTAGAGGAGTGGTCCCAAACTTTTTTGTCCTTCTCTTCAAAAAATCTTCAACTAGATTTTTTTTCCCGACCCACTACTACATAACGATAACCAATATAGGCTATATAAAACAGTATACTTTACTATATATATATATATAATACTAAAGTTTTATTTTCCCCACACTTTTCGACCCACCGAAATTGCTCCTTTGACCCAACAATGGGTCGCGGCCCATAATTTGGGAACCACTGATCTAGGGCATAAAAGGAACGCCTTTTTTTACGTTTGCAGAGGGGCACCATGGGGAGGAGGTTATGTCCGACAAACCTCATTCGGTTCAAACGATATCCCCGTTTGCATTCGTTGAAATACCCCAGCAAAAACACACAGGTTCTCTGAACGTCTATTAACGTTCAGCAAACGTCTTCTGAACGTTAATAGACGTTCAGAGAACTTGTGTGTGTTTGCTGGGACGATTCACTTCCGATAGCAGAATGCTACTTTCGGTTTCAAATATTTTCGGCTGACTAATATTAAAATGTCTGTATCTGAAGTTTTATAAGCTAAATAGAAACATATTCCTCAAACGTATTTCGAAGGCTGAAATATTACACTTTATCATACATATAGGCAACCGCCGGTCCGCGGGCCTGATGTGGCCCGCCACGGCTTTTGATCCGGCCCACGGAACATTTGAAAACACCGTATAAACCATTCATATCCATATAAATCCCAATTATACGGCCCGAAACTTCGCTAAAATCCGCAAGTTTGGCCCGCGACTTCGCTAACATCCTAAAGTTTGGCCCACAACTTTTCAAAGGTTGCCCATACCTGCTTTAACACTGGAAAGGTCGTCATTCCCTGAAATATCAAACGATGTCAAGGACCGTCTCCCCCATCAATTTTGATATCTATATCATACCCAAGCCGAATCAGATGTCCTTGCACCAATATTTTTCAATAAAAATTTAAAGCATGTCTCTTAAGCGCTAAATCTATATCAAGAGCTAGACTTTCTCCAACGATATCAAAAGACTATATATACAGTAGAATCTCCTTATAACGAAGTCTCCTTACATCGAATTTCCCCCTATAACGAAATTTTTCATGGAAACGTAACTTTAAGGCTTAAATAACACTATAAACATTCTACATATAACGAAGAGCTTATCTTCCCATAGCGAATATTTCAGATTTACCTTTGATTTTTTTTGTTAGTTTTGAAGAAAATTTTAATTTTTGAACAGACCACTTAGTGGAAGAGTAACAGATGATAATATGGAGGCCAGGAAAGTGAAACTGACTCCAATAATGAAGACACTTCGCCAGCGCCCGATTATAACCAACAGAGGCACCGGGCATTGATAGATTTGGGGGCCCCAATCTATGAAATTTGTTATATTTTTCATAAAATTTTGATATAAAAAAGAATATTTCAGAAAAAACATTTAAAATTGGGGGCCCTTTCAAGTCGGTGGACCTGGGCAAAATCCCGATTTGCCCATATAATAATAAGGCCCTGCGCTTCACGACCAAAATCACATCAAACTTATGCTTCAACCTTTCAAAACCATTAAAAAGATTTTTCCAAATGGAAGAAAATGTGCCTCACTGTATTTTCAGCGCACTTTTAAAATGTGAATATTTTTATGAAAATTTAAAATCACATAATGTAAATCAATGTAAAATAACGGAATTTTGAAGTAAAATAAACGTTAAGTGCATTACATATTTTATTCTCTAAATTCGTGGATTGTCTTTACTTTTAAACATTTCATTTATACATTGAACACTAAGAAACCGTAAGTTTAACAAATTTATTATAAATAGCAATTTATTTTTAATTGAAAGTCATAAACATCGAATTAACTAAAAAGCTTCTAATATTTTCGTAAATAACTGCAAAAATCTCTGTACAGCGAAATCTTCTGTATCGCGAATTTTTTAACTGGAACCAAGCGAGTTCGTTATAGAGAGATTCATTTGTGTGTATATATATGTATATGAATGAACTCTTTTTCGAGTCCGCACAGTGAGAAAATAAACGTTTATAAAACTGAAGTAAAATTATAGCCTACTTCTTGACATTTGTTTTTTGAAATCCTTGCAGATAGCGTATTTAGTGTTGGGCACCAATTCAAAATAATTTAGAAGAATAGACGATTGTCCTTTTAAACTGTAATCTAACGATTTTTTGTCCATAATTTCGACCACACTTGGTGCCACGACATCCATTTAGCGATGGTTAGAAAAAAAAGATAAATAAATAAAAAAAAACACACAGTTTGAAAACAAAACACTCGCGCAAACAAATGTGCCAATGAAACGACGCCTCTCATCTCATTACCAAAAGATTGTAGAATGGTGTTGCGCCTGCGTGATTTCTTCCGAAAAGCGAAGTATCGGTTGAAATGTATCGGTGAAAATGGATGAAAGCAACAGAAACCCATACATTCCCGATACTTTTAGAATCGTAAGAACCGATATCGATACTTAAAAAAATAGGAGGTATCGGCGCCGATAATATCGGTCGATCCCTACTAATTTCAGGTGTTTTTTTTTTTTTTTTTTTAGGTGTCTTCATGTTTATATTTTAATTCACTTTGAAATTTATAATTCAGAACATTATCTTTTTTAGCCCAATAGTTGTCTTGATTTTCAATGTCACTCATGGGCGATTAAAGGGGGCGGGCGGAGGGGGCGACCGCCCCCCCCCCGAGAAAAAAGAAATTAATGTAAAAGATCCTATTTTACTTCCATGAAATGGATGTATATATTAATCTTCAAACTAACCGCCCCCCCCCCCACCGACGAACTTGCAATAATCCGCCACTGATGTCACCGAATACGAAATTTCATTGATTTGCATTGAAAATTGCCCGACTTATAACTGAGAACTCTTAATATTTAGCTTCGCTACTAGGAAGCTGAATAACACAATGCGCTAAACTGCTGAATCTAAACACGGTCCCTTAAATTGGGCTTAAATGCATTAGTCGATATTTTAAAAATACTGGTCCCATTGGAACAGCATTTTTTTGGAGTGGCGTAAGTTTATTGATTCTAAAAAGGATTAGTACATATGATTTTTCAAAATGATTTATTAGTTAATAGCTAATATCGAAAAAATTTTAATCCATAAAACTGCGCTGTCCTTATCTGTGGGCTTTTAAAAATTATATTTTAAAATAAAGAGTAATGAAATGTATTCGAAATATTAGGATTTAGGCCTTAAAGTTTTTAATTTCTCTTTAACATTTTCCAGTTCTCTCTCTTAAACTCATATACACTATATGTTAAAAATTGATAAAATTTCTGTTTTTTTTTTTTTTTTTTTTTTTTAGGGGATTGCGAGGTACACACGTGAATTTCAAATATTGCCAATGAACATTAAAAACATTCACAACCTAAAATGAAATCGAGTATGTGGAATAATAAAAACTTTAAACCGAAGTAAAAATATACTTTTGTTTTGCTTGCGTGGTTGTAAGAATTCAAAACCTATTTTGAATAGGGTTTAATTTAGGTTTTTTATAAATTAAAGTGCGTCAAATAATAACTACATGACAAGTGTAAGTTTGCTTTCCACGATTGTCCGACTTCAGATTTATACCTCTACAAAAAATAAGACTTTTGTCTGTACATTAATTGGAATACAAACATTTTGACCCGCAGTGGTCTGGGCGCTAAACTCCGTTTCCATAAGAACACGCCAAGTGAAGCAGCATCCTGTTTGGCCAGTGTTGTGGAGGGTCAACTTCCACTCTGCTCGACTGCTGTGGGACCGTGTACGCTAATGGGAGCTAGTGCATGTAAAATCCGTCGTGGCTCCAATGTCCTCCAAGTTGTTAAACTATACCTCTGGAGGTGCCGATTTCAGGGAGCTGGTCCCTCCTCTGGAATTGGTTCAAAATTAGGGGACCCCGAGCTGAGTCGGATTTTCTCCCACAGGGACTCATTAAAATGGAAGCCTCCCCTTCCACCCATCGCCTGCCTATATGGGGGATCTGGCACCACCCCGCAGTTGTCAGAGGGCATTAGCAACAATAACAACAAACATTTTGCAATTTCTCTTCGTTTCAAGCGCCTGGATCCCAAAAAAGCAGTAAAAAAAAGTATATCTTCGGTTTGTTCGTGGCGCTTTTCTTTTTCTTTCTTTCTTTTTTTTTGTTGCTGTTACTGCTACCGAGCTTCGTATAATAATGGCTGAAGTAAATGAAAAATTAATTTCTAAATTTCTGGTGACATAATAGATGGTCACTCAACTTACATTATAAAGTTAAACATTGGCGCAACAGTCCACTGGGGGGACAAGGCCTGCGCTGTCCGACCACACCTTCGCGACCATGGGCTGCGGGGTGCGGAAGCATTTGCCTCGACCAGGTAGCCAGCGTGACGCGAAGCCCCAGTGCTGAACTCCCCAGCATGCTTGGTCCTCATTTTATCGACCTACGCAAGGGTCCTGATGGTCACTCGAGGGTCCTGACCACTCAAGCTATGATGAAAGGCTGAGTGTACCTTGCCGAGCCCAGAATTCGAACCCCGTAGCCGTACCTGTGGCATAGCAGCGCAATGCGCTAACAATCACAACACTGGGCTTCCAAATTACATTATAGGTGCTGACAGGGGCGTAGCCAGAAATTTTTCATGGGGGGGGTTACGACTACTACAACTCATGTATATGTATACGTATGTGTGATAATCTAGTGAAGAATATACATTTTGTATCTCAAAAATTTCTCATGGGGGGGTTATGACCCCCGTAACCCCCCCTTGGCTACACCCCTGGGTGCTGATTTTTCAAAATTATGAATAGATTTTGAGATTTGTGAAAATTGGTATATATTGGTTCGTGGACCCCTGAAAAATTGCTTCGTGAAATGAAATGAAATTGACAGACAGTTAATTTAAGCTGCAGGCGTCAATTAAAAAAATATTTTTAAAATATATTTTTAGATTTTGCGAAAATTCTATAAATGTTTGCTCGCGTATCCCTCAAAACGTCTCAAGAGAATAGAAAATATGTCAAATTGGGTTGTAATAGTGTTGGCAGTCAGGTTGTCCACCAAAACATCTGCGGGCGGATATGGATGAAAACTATTGCACGTTTCCATTGGAATGAAAGCGTGGATAATGATAAAGCGGTTAGTTCAGGATGGTGGGAAGTTTCTAGGAGTATACAGAGTCGCCAGGAATCAAGAAAAGCCTGATAAACCCGGAATAGTCTCGAAAATTTACTTGAACAGAAAATGTCAGGGAAAATTGCAAATTTTGTCTAAAAACCTGGGGGATATGCACCTGGAAAATTTTTCGGGGAGGGGAGGATATGAACTTATATGTGTATAAATAGACTGAATTTCATCACTAATCAAAAATTTCGGGGGGGATATATCCCGATATCCCCCCCCTGGCTACGCCCCTGCCTGGAAATTTCTGAATTTATAAATTAATCTTACCTTTTTAGAATATCTGAAACAAATGCCTTATCATAGGTGCTCATCCGTGGTAGATACGGCAAGTTGTTTTATTTTTTGGGGGGGGGTGTAGCTTTAAACAAAAGAAAAACCGAAACAAAATGAACAATAAAGCAATATTTTTTTTTTTTTTAACTAGGCCCGAAGAGAATATTTTTTAAAAATCTGTATACTCCACTCCTGAGCACCTATATCAAGTCAAATTCATCCCAAGCATTCCAGGTCAAAGTATTCTAGGTATATGGCAAATGAAAAATAATTAAATGCAGACTAGCCAGAATTTTCAATTTTCTCTGGCTTTTTCTATTAAAATACTTTTTCCTTACTATTTCAGATTTTTCGGGTTTCTTTGACAGGAGGCACAACCCCGTTTATTTAAAAAAATCCTCACAACATCCCGAAGAAATCTCATGATCGTCATCCATACCCGTATTTCCATGAAAACATGTAATAATTTTTTGGCGCTCTTTTTTTAGGAGGTGGGGGGTTACATAGGTAACATAATAGTTGGTCGATATTTGTTACATTTCAAAGCAAGAATTTCATAGATAACTGTTTTTTCTTTCAAGAAATATGTATGTAGGGTGGATGCCTACTTTCCTGGGAAGGTGAATTTTAATAAAGCATGAAATTGATTTTCACGCATTTACGTGTGTTACATTTTGCAGCAAAAAAATTATGGGTGACTTAAGATCAGAAGGGACATGTGAAAAGGACGTTCCGATCCTCCTGCGAATTTTGGTAAAATCCTTCCTTATCAAACAGCTACGTTACAGATCTCATATGTGTTTCGTATTATTAGCTTCTGTAGTTTTGGCTAGACGAAATAGTGATATAGGAAAAAATGATATTACTTTCCTATCCCCTGATAAGATAAAGAATTTGCCTTAAGACTTAATTCTGGATATTAAGGACTGCCTTAAGAAAAAATTCTGGATATTTTTATAAAATTTCTATAAAAAAAACTTTTTTGTGAGCATTCTTAAACGGGAATTGCATTATAAAATTTTCGAAATCGTTAAACATTACACGAAAGGCCGCAATTTAAAAATATCTTTAAGTCTCGTAACTTTTTAATTGATTCGGGTTTGCTGCTTGTTAAAGTGTAGCGTACAGCTTGCGAAGAGATATCTTGATTTTTTTAATTCCCTAGCCTAATTACTGGTTTATTTTAATTAATATTTATAAATCACACGTTTTTTAAAAATAATTCTTTAAAGAGTAGGAAAGAAAAAAGTGTATTTAAAATATGGCTTCCCTCTCTATAATATCCCTCTATATTTGTGTAGAGATTGTACATTGCATTTTAACATGAAATAAGCATATCTGAAGGATTTTTTTTTCATTAAAAATAAATAAACGAAAATGCCAAACAGTAAGTGTGGTCACAAGATCGTAGCTCTTTCTTCCGTATAGTCCAAGTCCCTAGCTCTGATTGCTCAGAGACATTAATATTGGTGATAGTAAAAATGATGATAAAATAATGATAAAACGATTGCAATGAAGCAAAAGTGTTTATTTTGTTAAGGTGTGAGCCAACCTTCGGGCACTTTTTAGAGTAACATATTAATGAAATATCCATTGTTTTATTAAAATTGGGTTATAAAACTAACAATTAATGCAGTTTTAATGAAATTAAATGTAAATTTGAAATATATGCGAATTTAATTGGTGACATTTTGGTAAGAAATTGCATTTACGCCACACCTCCTCTAAAATATTATAAATATTTTTTGAATAATATTTATAAAATACATAACTAACTTATTTATCTGTGTTATGAACCGAAAGATTCGCAAAATTTCTATTGTTTTTAAAATATTTCCATTTTTATATGAAGGGGGGGCCCTTGGCTACGCCACTGCTTCTGGTTCATTATTTCTTGTATAACTTAGCTCCTGCTTATCGTAGAAACAAAAGTAAAACTGTTTCGGAATCCTAATGTGGTTTGACCTACAAAATAAGCAAATAAACACTTTTTTGAAAATTTTCACAAAACAAGGATTGTATGGGTAGTCTCATACTTTAAATGTTGAAAAAAAGTTACTACCACCAAAAATACTACATATTCTCCGGGTGGAAAAAGTTCGTTAATAAAAACCCTACGTAATTTTTGAAAAAGAATCTTAAAATTTATTTTTTTAAATTTATATTTTTTAAATATTTGTTGTTAAAGTTAAATTACTATCTACCATGTTGTCTAATCTTATTACATTCCCTTGAGCCGTGTTTGAGGGATTTGCTATCAAATACTTTCACAATTTTCACAAAATTTTGACATCTTGAAAATAAAAGTCAACATCAGTAGTTTAAGTTGAATGACCGTCAGTTTTTCTCTCTTTCTGTTTTCATTTGTGATTGAAACGAAAAGAAATCTCCAAATTTAGTTTCAAGTAAGGTACAGACAAAAGTGTTACTTATCATAATTAAATCTTTTCGATGTTTGACCAGCCAGTGCAAAAGCAAAAATTAGGTCAATTACTTCTAGGTTTTTTTTTGTGTGTGTGTGTATGTGTTTGTGTAAACTCCAATATTAACCACTTGGGATGGGAAGACGTATCTAATTATTTAGTAACTCAAAATATTTGGGTATAAATTGAATTTCATATACTTCTTTCATCAGTGTGTTTCCGTGGTTTTATTAAAAAAATTACTTAATTGAAGTGTGCTTCTCAATTTTTTGTTTGAAAAAATGTCTCTTTCTTTATGGTAGAGGGGCGAAGAAACTTTTATTGGTGAAAATGGTGCTCAAAATTAGACTAATATGCCATATATTTTATTTATTTATTTGAGAAGGTGTATCTTTTTATCAGTGCAGAAAATATATTAAAATTATAAATTCAAAAATTTAATATAACTTTAGGGTTTATAATTTTTTAAGGTATTAAACGTTTAAAAAAACTAGAGTAATAGTATGAATTTTTTACCCGAAGCTACCCGTATCCAAAATTTCTAGGTTTGCAAGCGAAGAGCATTCACCACCTTACGAGCTGAGTGGAAACATTTGATATTAAATACCTGTTATTTTCTCTTATACACTAAAATGTTTTGAACAGTGAATGTTTAAGTAAAAAATTGAGAAAAACAAAAGTGAACGCAATATGTTTACAGTAAACTGCCTCAGACCCTGCATTGCGGTTAGGGAAGTTCGATGTGCCGATATATCAAAAAACATCAATGTAAATCAAGTATTATAACACTGATGTCATATTTTCAAAGAAATCGATTTATTGGAAAAAAAAAGATGCAGGAAATGCCATCGATGTTTGCATTTGTGTAAGAGGATCCAAAATCAACTTATTTCATAATCACTCAATATTAATGAATGATTTTGATCAGAGAGAAATCAGCAGGATTTCGGAATTAGGTTGAACTCAATTTATTACAGCATCTGTTGAGCTTCGATGCCAGACTAAACAATGGACAATCGCTTGATTGATTTTCTGTATTTGGTGTAATGTTTTCAAATGTACAAATGGTATTTTCCTCTTGATTTTCCTCAAAATATTTTGAAACATAGTTGAGGAGGTGGGCATGTGAACCGTATAACCTTTTCACTCTTTCTAAAACCTTTCATCGTTAATAGTTTCATCCTTTCCCCTTAATCTACACTCTACAGTTTAGTTTTCTTGTCATCTAGTTCTTTCCATTTTGAGCTCATGGCCCTTTTTTTCGAAGTCCTCTTAATTCATTAATATGTCGTAAAATAATTATCTAATCGCCTTATATAAATCCATTTCTCATCTTCCCTATCCTTATCAATCCCTAAACAGTTTTCCGCATTAGATCATTAAATTGCCTTTACTTTGATACCGATGTTGATTTCAAAAAATGAATTTTCTCGACCAGTTCTCCTATATTTTAGTTCATATCTCCCATTTTATTGTTTCCGTAACTATCGCGTTCTTTAGTTTTACGCCATTGTCATTTCATTTCTGTGATAATTCAAACCACTTGATATCCCGACCATCTAAGCACCTCCAATGATGTTTCGATGAAAAATACATGGCCGCATTCACCAAGAACTTGACACCCGTGTTAACCCCTCCAGACGTTAAATAGACATCAAATATACATCCATTCGCTATCTGACTCTCGTTTTGGTGGGTTAAAAGGGATGTCAAGAGATTGGTAAATATGGCCGACAGTGTTCTTATGCTTAGTTTGGACGCAAATGAAGCTGAAAGAAACGAGGTGAGATCATTGTTGAGAAGCATACGCGTAGATGTCATCAGATGTTGATTATTTATCAAGTTCTTTGACGTTGCACCCCTATAACATACGATTTTGGCAATTGAGATCATTCGTTTTCTAAAGTTTGCAAGAAGGATCCAAGTACGCCTCTTTTTTCCGTCTCCCGTGAGCTGTAATTTTCAACGAGTGAAAATGAATCATCTTACACAAAGGAAGCATGGTTTGAGAGGAAACGGATTTCAATCCTATTTGGCATAGTGGTAGTATAACATGTGAATATACTATGTAAAATATTAAGATGCAATACTCAAATATAGTCAAGAAGAATCCCAGCAAACACACACAGGTTCTCTGAATGTCTATTAACGTTCAGAAAATGTCTTCTCCACGTTAATAGACGTTCAGAGAACCTGTGTGTGTTTGCTGGGATGAGTACTTTCGAACCACTACACCAGACCTTTATACTATGTACAATACACAAAGTTCGCTTGAGTATTCATTGAGTGGTTGTAAAACACTCGAATCTTTCTATGGCCTTACGGTGCTCGAATCCTTCGCGGTACGAACCTACAATTTAATCATTAATTGGAAAACTTGGCTTATTTTTTTAATTACTTAGAGAGTTTTTGCGATAATTTTTATTACTTATTTTAAATTTATTTTCTACAATTCAGTAAAAGTAAAGAAAGTTTTCAGTGAAAGTAAAGTAAAAATAAAAAAGTATATGTTTGGAAATGTACTATACTAAAGGGGGGGGGGGGCGGGGGCGTTTGAAGGATTTTTTAAAATCGACATACTTCTTAATTTAAATGCACTAATTGTATTTTAAGTGTTATATGAGAAAAATAATCTATTTTCTCATCATATGAAACAAACTTTAACAGTTTTTCATACAAAATAATTGTAGTGTAAAGCTTAAAAATTCTGAAATATTCCTGTTAAAACTTGCCCTATACAGGCGAGCCATTTGAACAAATAGAAAATTATGACATTATAAAGGATTTTTACTAAATCAAAGCTGCATGTGATAAAGAAATGTGAAATAATGGTTTACTAAATGCTCAGAAGTGGGCCTAGGGGGCCCAGTACTGGAGCACATGCTTTTTCTCAAAAAGACTGTTTTATGGTGTTTAGTAAAAAGGTTACATATTGTAATGCCTTTTTATACAGTTAGATTTGTTTTATTTTTATCAGAACCAGCAATGGGTCACAATGCCCACTTCTGGTTTACTAATAGCTCACTACTAGTGCGCTCATGTAGGGCTGCACAATCTTTATAAGAGAAAAGCTACTCACACTTAGTTAGTTGACAGGTAAATGACAACTAAACTAATAGTTGCTAGTTGTTTGTGAGGTTTAACTAACTCAACTAAATTAGCTTTAGTTGAACAGAAACTAAAACTAGTTGAGCGAAGTTAGTTGAACCATTAACTGACAACTATCAGCGTTTTTTAGAAACTAAATAATTATTTCCGAAGATAAAATGGGAAATTTCGCTTGTAATCGAATACTTTTTTGAGAGGATATATATGTTATTAAGGATTACTAAATAATATTCTCCATTGAAAATAGTGCCTGTATCATTTATAGCGGTTAGTCATCCTTATCAAGCAGAACACAGTTAGTCTAATAGACACTTAACTGATTAATCTTTATTTGAAGGATAAAAATATCATTTAAAGTTCGTTTACAGCGTCTTCCACATTGTATAATTATTATAAACCCTTCTGTTTATAATAATGGTGAAATTTTTTAAAGATTATTTCGAAAGTCTCGAGAAATTTGTCATCAATACATCGCCAAATTTGACACGAAAATATTGTTTTATTGGAAAGTATTTTGTAATCGATGCGCTTGTCCTGATTTAACCTCCTTCGTTTTTTAAAAAAAGTTCATGTCGGCGAATTTCATTCAGTCGGCGAATTTCATTCGCTTTTGTAGTTATTACGTAATGCTCGAACAAAAAAAAAAAGCGTTATGGACAGAATGACAAACTTTTTTTTTTTTTTTTTTTTTTTTTGACGATCGTACTGGGTTCCTACATGATTGATACGGATAGAAATCGCAAAATTTTTGGATTAAAAGTAATGCACAGATAAAAGTCTAATTTTATTTATATATATACTATTAAAAATTTCTAAACATGAAATATGTATTACTGTGAATTCGGGAGTTCTTCCGTATCTGAATGAGACGAGTGCTAATAAATTTCTGGAAATTTTGAGAAATTATCCCAGATATCAGGGCAAAACTTAAAATTTTATTTGAGGTCGTTGCACAATCTGCACTGCACAATTAAAAACAGTAATTCTCTAAATAACAGTCCACTGAATACCACTGTTTTAACAAAACTCAGAATGTCAGCTGATCCTACTATATAGTTACGCTGATTCCGGACAAACTGACTGACTCTATAATGATTCCGGGTGAACCAATACAAGATAAAACTTCTACCATCATTATTCCAAAAAGAATAAAATGTTAATCCCCCCCCCCACCCAAAATGTAATAAAATCGTAACTGTTTGTACGATCCGCTTGAAAGGTTTTATAATCATACAAAAAATAAAGAAAATAATCTGTGCTGCTGTAAAAATCTGGAAATTCACCTTTTCCCCAGTTTTCAAGCAATTTTTCATTTCTGTTTTATTTCCGAGAGTAAAAATAGTCAATCAAAAATGACAAAATTACATGTCACGTGACAAAATTACGTGTCGCAAGTGACAATGACGCCATATTGAAGTCACGGTTATCAGACTTGAAGGGAAAATTGCGATTTCGATTCTTTTAAATCAGTTTTTCTAGATTATAAAGTTTAACTTTCTTCACAACTAAAATGATTTCCTCTGCATGAAACATTGATATAAGACGGGATGTTCCGAGCGAAACGAAATCTTTCGAATGGGAAAAGTTTTCGCTCTTGTTTAGAAGAAATGCAATTTCTATTTCGGTATATAATAAAAATTGAATGTGAAATTATTTATTTTAAGTTTTCAAAGGTGAAATATATAGAGTGAAGATATATTTTTGTTGAATGCTTTTTCTAGCGCCCATTGTTAATTACCTACACAACGCGCTTCAACTTCTAGTAATTTGCATAACGATACTCACAGTCCGAGATCCCAGGGCGATCAGACAAGAAAGTTTTTGTAATGGATGAAACCTTAGGTTCTTAGTAGTGTCTCATGTACTTAAAATACCTGTGTGTTTGTGGAGCTTACCTTGCGACACCTGGGCAGGTACCAGGTGAGAAAGGTAACTAAAAATTAGAGTTATTTGACGTAAATTTTAATGGCTGATATTTATATATATTTTGTAGAATATTATTCTGAACTAGTATCATGAAGTCTCAGACACTTTTCATGGACCAGAACTTTTGTCAGCCGCTTTAAAGCTCCACAAAAAATAAATGAACTTTATTTATTTTTTAATGTCTGACTTTTATGTATGTTATTAAAGTAACTACTACAAAGTTATATTTCATCAGTCAGACAAATTTGAATGACCAAACATCCCCTAAATACAAATATTATTCAACCGGGAGTGCGAACGCGAGAGCACTATGCGCATGCGTCTCAGAGTAAAAAATTCAAATGTATTAAAAATACTTACTACTTTCAATCAAAAATTTTTGCATCCTTACTTCCATAAAGTGACCGTGTATTGTCCGTGGAGATACGTCAGAAAGTAATATCGACCTTTCTCTATGACATTTTTTTGAATAAAATTACAAATTTCATCAAAAACAACTTGATGGTGTTTGCGAAGCTCATGCCAAGATGTTTCAACTGTATTCTTCTTCGAGATATTTTATAAGAATACTCCAATTGACAATTACTGTGATAATATATATTTGGATCCGTTATATCTTGCACTTTCTCAATTAATTCCGCCATGTCTTCTTCTTTATTTAATTTTTTTAAAAATAGGTTTTTATCGCATGTATGCAATGATAGTCGTTTTAGTTTATGTCTTTTTGTCTTTTGGTCACAATATATACATGTCTGGACTTTGTCAGTGGTCATATCACGTTCAAATGAATTATTATGAGTAAAGGAATTACTATCACACTCAAAAGTCGCACAAGGTTCCTCGGAAATATGTGACACCGGCTCAACTGATTCAGATTCAACACTAGGTTCAACACTTGGCTCAGGTATTACATTAGGTTCAGACATAGTATTAGCTGGACTTGAGTTTGATACTACATCTGAATCTAAAGCTGTAGAATTATTTGTTTGATTTGAGGTAGATTTACACATAGATCATTATTAATACTCAGGTTACTTGGTAGCCTTGATGTCGATGCTAATGATGTTTTCTCAGAATCACTCAATAATTTTTTTTGCTCTTTTTGGATATTCTGGAGTGGCATAATAATATTTTTTTGGTAAAGCAGTGAAATTTTTATAGCACTCTCGATGGTAACCATTGTCATACAAATCCTCTGGTAATTTTAAGTCTTTGAATTTTAGGTTATGGATTACTCGCTGTTTTAAAACTTGTTTACATTTTTTAAGTGTTTCATTGGTAAATAATATTAATTTGTCATGAGATTGTTTGCAAAATATACAGGTCAATTTATCTTCTTCCATGCTTTTCACTATCACAAATAATTTAATATCAGTAACAAATTACACGATATAAACATGTGCAAACACAACAGAAACAACAAAACATGTGCTCTTACAGACCCAAACTGCACTGTATACTCTAAGTGGCGCGCAATAGGCACATACGCACTAGAGATGAGTTCGGGCTCATTTTATGAAGCCCGAGCCCGTCCGAGCCCGCCCGAGCCCGAGCAATATTGTTTAAGTCGGAGCCCGAGCCCGAAATTTTAGCTAAAGATAAATAAAATTCAAAGAAGTAATTCTTTGATAGAATACAATAAATTTTCCCGTTTCTGCAAAGACAAATATAGTTTCAAATTTTTAATGCACTTTCTAATTCTTTATATCTGTGTTTATGAAATAATGTCGGATCTCATGACTAACTAAGCAATAAAAGCCGCCGTTTCGAACTACCCAAAGAGCTTCACGCGCCTTCTAGGCACCCGTGCCGCTATTTTTTTTATAAGTACTTTTATTTTCCATATGAATAACTTTTTAAAAACCTGTTTCAGGGAGAAAGTTCAATAAAATAGAAATTTTTCACGAGCCCGAATGCAATTGTGAATTACAGAGCCCGAGCCCGGTTCGGGCCCGGGCTCGGGCTCGAGCTTTCGGGCTCGGGCTGAGCCCATCTCATCTCTAATACACACACACAGTAGAGTGGAGCAGATGGTAAGTTTAAGAAGGGGAACCTAGTTGCTATGAACGTCTCACTCGCTCTTAAATGCATGCATAGTGCTCTCGCGTTCGCACTCCCGGTTGAATAATATTTGTATTTAGGGGATGTTTGGTCATTAAAATTTGTCTGACTGATGAAATATAACTTTGTAGTAGTTACTTTAATAACATACATAAAAGTCAGACATTAAAAAATAAATAAAGTTCATTTATTTTTTGTGGAGCTTTAAAGCGTCTGACAAAAGTTCTGGTCCATGAAAAGTGTCTGAGACTTCATGATACTAGTTCAGAATAATATTCTACAAAATATATATAAATATCAGCCATTAAAATTTACGTCAAATAACTCTAATTTTTAGTTACCTTTCTCACCTGGTACCTGCCCAGGTGTCGCAAGGTAAGCTCCACAAACACACAGGTATTTTAAGTACATGAGACACTACTAAGAACCTAAGGTTTCATCCATTACAAAAACTTTCTTGTCTGATCGCCCTGGGATCTCGGACTGTGAGTATCGTTATGCAAATTACTAGAAGTTGAAGCGCGTTGTGTAGGTAATTAACAATGGGCGCTAGAAAAAGCATTCAACAAAAATATATCTTCACTCTATATATTTCACCTTTGAAAACTTAAAATAAATAATTTCACATTCAATTTTTATTATATACCGAAATAGAAATTGCATTTCTTCTAAACAAGAGCGAAAACTTTTCCCAATCGAAAGATTTCGTTTCGCTCGGAACATCCCGTCTTATATCAATGTTTCATGCAGAGGAA
This sequence comes from Cheiracanthium punctorium, assembly GCA_038373885.1. Classification (NCBI taxonomy): domain Eukaryota; kingdom Metazoa; phylum Arthropoda; class Arachnida; order Araneae; family Cheiracanthiidae; genus Cheiracanthium; species Cheiracanthium punctorium. Next base: position 390,419 of record JAWZYV010008838.1, on the reverse strand, counting down.
ATCATTTTAGTTGTGAAAAAAGTTAAACTTTATAATCTAGAAAAACTGATTTAAAAGAATTGAAATCGCAATTTTCCCTTCAAGTCTGATAATCGTGACTTCAATATGGCATCATTGTCACTTGCGACACGTAATTTTGTCACGTGACACGTAATTTTGTCATTTTTGATTGACTATTTTTACTCTCGGAAATAAAACAAAAATGAAAAATTGCTTGAAAACTGGGGAAAAGGTTAATTTCCAGATTTTTACAGCAGCACAGATTATTTTCTTTATTTTTTGTATGATTATAAAAACTTTCAAGCGGATCGTACAAACAGTTACGATTTTATTACATTTAGGGGGGGGGATTAACATTTTATTCTTTTTGGAGTAATGATGGTAAAAGTTTTATCTTGTATTGGTTCACCCGGAATCGTTATAGAGTCAGTCAGTTTGTCCGGAATCAGCGTAACTATATAGTAGGATCAGCTGACAATCTGAGTTTTGTTAAAACAGTGGTATTCAGTGGACTGTTATTTAGAGAATTACTGTTTTTAATTGTGCAGTGCAGATTGTGCAACGACCTCAAATAAAATTTTAAGTTTTGCCCTGATATCTGGGATAATTTCTCAAAATTTCCAGAAACTTATTAGCACTCGTCTCATTCAGATACGGAAGAACTCCCGAATTCACAGTAATACATATTTCATGGTTAGAAATTTTTAATAGTATATATATAAATAAAATTAGACTTTTATCTGTGCATTACTTGTAATCCAAACATTTTGCGATTTCTATCCGTATCAATCATGTAGGAACCCAGTACGACCGTCAAAAAAAAAAAAGTTTGTCATTCTGTCCATAACGCTTTTTTTTTGTTCGAGCATTACATAATAACTACAAAAGCGAATGAAATGAAATTCGCCGACATGACCTTTTTTAAAAAACCAAGGAGGTTAAATCAGGACAAGCGCATCGATTACAAAATACTTTCCAATAAAACAATATTTTCGTGTCAAATTTGTCGATGTATTGATGACAAATTTCTCGAGACTTTCGAAATAATCTTTAAAAAATTTCACCAGTATTATAAACAGAAGGGTTTATAATACTTATACAATGTTGGAAGACGCTGTAAACGAACTTTAAATGATATTTAATTCCTTCAAACACTTAACTGATTAATAAAGATTAATCAGTTAAGTGTCTATTAGACTAACTGTGTTCTGCTTGATAAGGATGACTAACCGCTATAAAGGATACAGGCACTATTTTCAATGGAGAATATTGTTTAGTAATCCTTAATAACATATATATCCTCTCAAAACAGTATTCGATTACAGGCGAAATTTCCCATTTTATCTTCGGGAATAATTATTTAGTTTCTAAAAAACGCAAAACTGTGCATAAATATGAACAATCATAGTTATACATAACCTAATTCATACTTTATGAAAAATAATTTTTAATATACGAAAACAACGTAGGAAGTTTTACTTTAGCTCAAATACTTTTTTGAGAAGAAATTCGAATACTTTTTTGTACATGAATTTTGTTTTGTTAGGAAAACCGAATAAATTCAAAATGTGCTTTAAAGAATGACTACCCACAGAGCGTAATTCTTTTGGGTGCTCCTGTTAAAGATGTGTTTATGCTACAGGCAATTTTTAATAGATTCCTAGATGCGGTACATACAGATAAAATAAATAATTTTCGTAGTACTCAATGTATATTTACGTCAGTTAGAGTAAGGGCGGATGGAGAGACAGACAAATCGAAATCACAATCACTGTTCAGCCTTGCTAGAAAATGTTAAAATATCATACTTTGTTCTTGAACTTAAATGCATCTAAATCCCTGTCATGTAAAGTGGTATTACACAATGAAAGTGCTAACTAGAATACATAAAAGAAATAACAGCCATCCGTAAAGGAACACACAGCTCTGTGATCTCACAAGCAAAAAGCGGATAAGTGTTCTTCATCTGTCGGCCTCATTAGTTATTACTTGTTATTCGATAATTACAACTAAAGTAATAGTTGTTTGTGGTAAGGTCAACTAACTCTGCTCAACTAAATTACTTTTTGTTGAACAGAAAACTAAAACTAATTTTGTTTAGCCAGGTTACTTTTATCTTGAACTAAAAGTAATATTTTTAGTTGTAAGGTCCGACTAACAACTACTTTAGTTGAACATTTAGTGACGTTCAATTAAAACTAACTTAGTTTTTAGTGGAATATTTAGTTCAATTAATATTTTAGTTAATTATGCCCAACTCTGGCCCACACTTCTAGTTTAGTTTGAATCTGAAATAGAGAGATCTTCAATGTAAAACTATGTCGGCAGATTTCTCATTTATTTGTGCATATACCATGAAATAAAGGAAGAAGTAATCTAAAAAAATTTAATTTAGCGCTAATTCCATTTTTTTTTTGGGGGGGGGGGTCTGAAGTCTAAATCGAAGGCTTTTGTAATAGTTAGAAACGATTTATTTAACATCCATTTTATATCCATAATGCCTCAACCAGAACTTGAAATGAAAGATCGCGAATTAATACATACACCTTTAATAAAAATTGGCTGTAACAGGGAAAATGTGAATCTCATGTGACTAGCATCTATAAATAAAACATTTCATCTCGCATTTTAATACATTTTTTTCAGTGTATAATATTAATGCATTGTTATTATTACTAGATATAGGGACTTTATTCTACTTTCCTCAGCCATCTGGGAAACAGGTAACCCACTTTGGGTATTCCCACTACTGGTACATACAAATTTTGCTATACCCATTTCTGGTGCGTAAAAGTGACCTAAGTTTTAACTCTTAAAAATTATATCACAATGACTTTCATATTTTAGGTGATTATTGCATTAGATAATAGTTTGAATATTCATAAAAGAATAAAGATTAACAGTATTTCTCTAAAGTTAAGACGGCAATTGAGGAACTATCCTTCAGTGTCCCACTACTGGAGCATTTACCTTAATCCAAGAAATAAAGGGTGAAGTATACTAAATAATCTAATTAGGGAAGACTTACAGTTTAAGGGGGTGGGGGCTAAAATCTAAAAGAAAGGACTTTGTAATAGTTGAAAACAATTTATTCAATATCACATATAGATTTAATACCCATAATTGCCCCAACCAGAACTTGAAATGAAAGATCGCGGATTAATACATACACCTTTAATAAAAATTTGCTGTAAGGGAAAAATGTAAATATCATGGGACTAGAATCTATTAATAAAAAGTTTTATCTGCCATTTTTAGTGTACTTTTTATAATGTGTAATTGATGTATTGTAATTATTACTATACATAAAGACTTCATTCTATTTTTCTTAGCCATTTGACAAATGTATATGGCCTACTTTTCGTATGTCCACTTCTGGTACATCAACATTTTGCTATGCGAACTTCCGGTGCAAAGATAGGATCTAAGTTTTTATTTTTATTTTAATTATATCGCATTTATTTTGATATTATGGATGTTTATTACTTTACACGGATAAAACTGTTTTGTTGAATAAACAAAAATTTTGTCAAATCAACAAAATTATCCGGTTGAAACCAAGATAATATAGCACCAACTAGATTTTTGTTGAAGAAAATTATTTTGTTAAAATTATTGGGTTATTTCAACAAACCTTTTTATCAATTTAAACAAACAATTTGGTTGAAATAACCAAATTTTTTTGTTAATTTAACCAACAAAACAAAATTTAACAAAATTTCTTTTTTTATTGGTGCTGTGCTGGCTAATAAACAAAATTATTTTGTTGTTTTTATTGCTATGTTTTTAACCCACAAGAGTTGGTTGAAAGTTTTAGAGAGAAGACTAACTGTTTTAGAGAGTTTTAGAGAGAAGAATAATTTAACTATTCATCAAAATTTATATTTTTATTTTAGTGCTTTTACATATTTATAAAGTTAAGTAAAAGAATTTCGATGTCAGATTTTTTTTCTTTATATGAAAACTTAGTAAGATAATCAAAAATTGCTTTTGCGTTCTTGATGAATAAAATAAATGTGTTTATTTTCTCAAATTTTCTAGTTTATTTGATAACGATCAAGGAAAGTTTCAGTGAAAATGTGAAATGGAGTATTCGCTTCAGCTATTTTGAAGCTATGCTTTGAAATGCCTAAAGATCCAGCACGATGTAAGTAGTCTGCTTTATTTCATACACAATAACTTATCTAACATAATTGCTTTTATAAACGTAATACAGAGCTAATAAATAATCAACGTAATATAAATATTTTTATCGCCGGAATGTTTCATTTGGAAAATGAATGTCTTTTCTCTTAGGAAGGATATAAAAAAAGATAAAGCAGACAGTGCAGATTCTTCCTTATAAACGTAATACAAAGCTAATAAATAATCAACGTAATATAAATATTTTTATCGCCGGAATGTTTCATTTGGAAAATGAATGTCTTTTCTCTAATGAAGGATATAAAAAAAAGATAAAGTGCTAAAACCATAAGTTATTTTCTTTCCAGCACTGTATGCGCATTGAACTGTTTGCAACATAAAAAAGATGTGAATTTTGAAAATATTTCTAAAGATTTAAAATTTAAACTACAAAAATATATTCGAAATATACACAACAAATTTATAATTCAGTACTGCGCAGTTCAGTCTGTATTCAAGATTTTTCTCGTCGAGCCTATACATAAATTAATATTTGTACGAAGCAAGTTTATTTTATATCCTTCGATACTTTGTGGCCCATTACATAGAGGAAATGTGAGTCTGATTTTTTTAACTAAGTTAGTCTAACGGCTAGCTAAATCTGCAGAAACTTGTAAAAACACTGAAATAAACATCTAAATTTTTATAAATACGTAAACTAATTATGCTTACCTCTGAAATTTCCAAGAAACTGAGGTAAAACCCAATTTACTTTTGTGTTTGATGTGCCTGATATTATCCATTTTTAAATGTATTAGCAGACAGTGCAGATTCTTCCTTAGCTCTTCGCTCTTCCTCGGTATATAAGAATTTCCTTTCGGCGGGTCTGGCTGTTTTTCACATTCCTGCGCATGTCCTGACGCACGCGTAAATTGACTGTCGAGCGATTTCAAATTTCATTGGTTTGAGTTTTCAACAAAAAAAATTTGTCGAAATTCTAAGCATTTGGTTAAATCAATTTTTCTGAATCAAACAACCTTTTGTTAAATCAACAAAACAAATCCACCAAACTACCTAACCAGACAAGTTTTGTTGAATTCAACATAACACTTTTTAGCGTGTAGATATGAGTTTGAACAACGATAAAAAATATAGATTAACAAAACTTCTCTAAAGTTAAGATGATAATTGAGGAAATACCCTTAAATGGCCCACTACACACTTAAATCTATTGATTAAAACTGACACTCCTTTATTGATTAAATTTCTTATCGGCTGATTTAAATCCTTTTACGCTAAAAATTTCCGAATAATACTCTTTAAAGACAATAATTTGCAAACTCCTCAATTCGCCTCAATGCTCCCAATTCGCTAGATTCTATTTAGCTCAATTTTCACTTAAATCTTGTCTATTTGAGTATTCTTCTCCCCCACAAAAAGAAATTCCCGATACCATAGCCTATTACTATCACGTGACCAACGCTCTTCAACGGAAAATGGTTTATCGTCACAAACGCGGGCATCGTGGCTTCCGGCGGGCATCGAAGGACAAGTACACTCATGTCCATAAATTAAGGATAATTCAGAATCACACAGAAATTGATCTCTAAAATAAAAATTTCACCTGTGGATGATCACACACATCTTGAAGAAGAATATGCAAATTACAGGAAACCACCAGAGCGTGGATGGTACGTCACAATGACGAGAGTGTAAGAGAGGGGTATATAAGGAATGGTGGCAAAGAAGTAAAATTGTTCACAAGCGCTGTGAAAGCCTTTCAGTGCAAAAACCGCATAGTTATGGCACAAAGGAGGCATTTGGATGATGTTTTACGTGGCAGAATTATCGGACGACTGGAATGTGGACATACCCAGCTGGAAGTATCCGAGGAACTTGGAATCGCCCAGAGTGTCATCTCCAGGCTTTGGCAACGATTCCAAGATGATGGTAATGTGAGTAGACGTTACAGCACAGGTCGCCCCCGAGTTACAACGCCGAATGAGGACCGCTATTTGGCAGTTACTGCCAAAAGAAACAGACGGAGTACAGCATCAGACCTGTCTGATGCTGTACCTATATGCATCTGCGTGCATCTGACATGCTATATATATTACAATAGAGCATGTCAGCTCTCTTCAGCTACCGGTACGACAGTTTCAAGGCAGACCGTGTACAGACGCTTAGGGCACATTGGTCTATATGCTCGTAGGCCTGTCAGATGTGTTCCACTTACCGCAACTCACTGTCGCCTGCGATTAACCCGGAGTAGAGAGCATGCATTGTGGACACCGCAACAGTGGTCTTGTGTGATGTTTTCCGACGAGTCCAGGTTTAGTTTGGAGTCTGATTCTCGCCGGACATTCATCTGGAGAGCGCCAGGTACCCGTTACCACCAAGAGAACACCATTGAAAGACACCGTTACGGTGGTGCAGGATGGCTCGTTTGGGGAGGAATTATTCTTGGTTCCAGAACTGACCTGCATGTTCAGAGTGTAACGATGACAGGCCACATCTATCGGGATGTCATTCTGGAACAACCTGTACGTTTGTTTCGGGGCGCCATGGGTGCTGAATTTGTGTTTATGGATGACAACGCCCGTATTCACCGTGCAAACATTGTAGACGAATGCCTTCAATCGGAGGATATCACCCGTATGCATTGGCCAGCATACTCACCGGACTTGAATCCAATAGAGCATGTGTGGGATATGCTTGGCCGACGAATTGCAGCCCGTCAACCCCCTCCCACCTGTCTACCGGAACTTCGGAGTGCATTGCTTGATGAGTGGTGTAATATTCCCCAAGATCAGATTGATCATTTGATACTCAGCATGCCTAGGCGTTGTCAGGCCTGTATTGCATCGTCCGGGAGACATACTCCGTATTAACCATCCTACTGACCATGTTATACTGTATTTTGTAAATAGGTTCTTTTTTGAAATTTGGTCAAGGGAGTAAAACTTGCAATTTTTATTAATTATGTCAAACATATAGCATCTTTTTTGCTCTTTACTTTTTGTTTAATAAATAGACTTTACAAATAAGTCAAATTTGTTTTGCTTCTTTTTCTGTCTTTGCCTGAACTTCATTATCCTTAATTTATGGACATGAGTGTATATCGTTATGAAAATATGAATTAAAAGAATTTCTAATGAGAATACTGGATGTACTTTTCTTAGTGCTAAGTCCTTTTGCTGTGGGTGCTTACTTCTCTGCTGTGGGTGCTTACTTCTATTTGTTGGTGAAAATTTTATTTTATATCCGAATACCAAATGCATCTTTTTCATATTTAGAGTTGTGAAATATATTCAACCTAAATGTGGAGAGGATGCTTTCGGTAAAAATTTTGTTTTAATGGACATGGTTTCTTACGATTGGATTATAAAAATCTCGTCGCTGTTGTAAAACAAATGAAGTTATGATACCTTCAGTCAAGTGAGTAAGTAGTATTTTACCTTTTTCATCTAAATAAATTTGGTTGCTGCTTTAATTAAATCTCACAGCTGGTTTAATCATGATTGCATTTCTGTATTCTGACTGTACTGTGAATTCGTTTTATAACTAGAGACTATAGTGAAATTATATCCTATTTATTAAAAAAAATACTTTTTAACAGTGTATTAAGATATATATATATATAATGCATTTTCCTTGATTTAAAATTTATTTTCTCGGGCTTATAATCATAGATTACAGCTCTGATAATAAAAAATGAAGAAAACGAATAATTCAATATATTAATCAAAAACAGCAAATTTTCATAAAACACCCTTTTTATAGCTTAAAATAATAACAGATATATTAATCAAAAAAGGACTGATTTTGTAAAAACGTTCATTCTATAGCTTAAATAACAATCATAATTGAGTACAGTTATATTAATCAAAAACGGTCAGATTTTGTAAAAACACTTCTCTTTTTTGATTAATATTTAGGCTAAATGGAGCTGTTGTATAATGCTCAAAAATTGGGAATTTTTCGCTCCATTGATTTTTGTCGATTAATGTAGCAAATTTTACTCAATCGAGAGAATGGCTGTTTGAAGTCAAAAATTGAGTAAAAATATACTCCGTTTAATTATTATTTTACTCAGTAGATTTAAGCGAATAGAGGAGCATTTACCTTACAATATATTTTGAATTTATTTTAATATATACACTACTTGTCCAACTCTGACCAGTTTAAATAGTTTTAACCTACATTATTTAATCTTTAATCTTAATCCATTGTTTAATCTTTAATCTTAATCCAAACCTACATTGTTTAATCTTTTGATTTTTTTTTTTTGTATATTGTATGCTTAATAACATTAGTACATGTTTTTTTTCATGTTCATGTATTTTAACATAAAAAAAGACATGTAAATAGGCTTTAATATTAAATAAATAAAAGCATTTTCTGCTATTGGATTTGTATTGGAAAAAAAGAATTGCTACTAGAAAACAAACCAACAACCCCTCCCCCCCCAAAAAAATATATATATCTACCTTTATCGACTTACCGTACTCAAATTCTACCGTTAGCCTGGAAATGACAGTAAAACTCTGGCAGGTGACCCACTAACTCGCATGAAGAGGTAAGGGGGCCAACCCTGGCTGAATTTCTGCAATCAACCAACAATAAATCAAAGATCTTATTTCCTGATTTAAATCATATCTACCGCTTACCCCCAAAAATGGGTAGTAAGTAGACCACCTTGATTGAATTTATTTATTTTGTTTTGTTCACAATCAAAACTTCTGATCGTTGACAAATGTCTCCATGGTTCAGAAAAGCAACTATTCTGAGATTGTATTTAAAAAAGTGTTTTTCTGTCTGTTACAACAGGTGCAGTACTGCGTTAAAGTGAAATTATGATAACCCCCCCCCCTTACCTTATTGTTAATGTTTTGCGTTATATTGCATGGTTCGAATGAAATTTTTGTAGGAAAATTCATTTGATTGTTTAAAAAAGGATTATTTGCTAATAGAATACTTCTATATATAAGAAAAAAGGTTGCACTGTTTTTGTGCTGAATGAAAAAATTATAAACTTCTACTATGAATCACAACAATCAGTTGAACCAACTAATACAGACCCTTAAAAATTGCCTTTAAATTAATAATCTTAATCTTATCTATCACTACCAACTCGAATTAACTTCCCGTTGGGGTGGTAAATACCTCTTGGTCTCACGGTGAAAGTAAGGGAGTTTGGTCGCGGTGGGTGGAAGTGGGTGGTTGTGGGTGGCGAAAATGCAAAAATATATATATATCTCCTTTTCTAACTCATGAGAACTTCAGAAAAGTTCTAAAAATTTCTGGAATGACCTAGAAAACTCCAAACTGAGTGCAACTGTTACCGTCAATCTACAGAGGTGTTTACACATTTTTAGAACGATTTCGATAAAGAATTGAAAAAAAGTAAATATTTGAGAATAAAACTTTTTGGCAACAGATTATTATTTGAAATGAGAAATATCGTCGGCTACTTTTAAATTTATTCTTCTTTCAAAATGTCATATGTAAACGAGCTGTGGATTGAAGGATATGTTTTTGCGCTTTCCGAAGAGAAATATTCTTATTCCATAATTCAAAAACGTTGTGAAATGCATGGTATTAAAATTTCTAACTGCAAAATAAGCAACATTATTAATCGGCAAGGTAAAAACCGTCAATCATTATTTCTACATGGAAAGAAGACTCCAAACGAATATCCGAAAAAGGTACGTACTGTTTCAAATGTTTCTAAAGTGAAATGGCTGGTAACAAGAGAAAATCCGCCAACACAGAGATCAATTGCAAAGTATTTAGATACATCTGCAGCAACAATATATAAAATAATAAACTAAGATTTACAACTTAAAAAAGCTAAAAAAAAAAAAATGTTCACCAGCTTTTGCTGAGACATGTGGCTCAACGCAAAACATTTTGTAGAATCCTGTATGAAAACCATTTAGCAGGAGATAAATGGAAATACATTGTGACCCTTGATTAAGCATGGGTTCAGGGGCGTAGCCAGGTGGGGGGATATCGGGATATATCCCCCCCGAAATTTTTGGATTAGTGATGAAATTCCGTCTATTTATACAGATATAAGTTCATATCCCCCCCCCCGAAATTTTTTCCAGGCGCATACCCCCCCCCCGAAAAATTTTCCTGGCTACGCGCCTGCATGGGTTTACTTAGATGACTGCAACAAAAAAAAGGTCTATTTACTATAGAAAACGAGGAGAAAAAAATGTACAAACCTGGTTCCGTCAATGTAAAGAAAGTTTCAGTAAGGGGTTTATGATTGTCGCAGGTTTCTCCTACAATGGGAAATTAAAAATAAGAAGAGTGGAAAAAAATGTTAAAATCAACTCATCCTACTATCAAGAGGAGGTTTTACGTCCAATACTTACAGAAGAAATTCCACTTCTTTATCTCAATGACTTTCTAAGAGTGAAACTTCATCAAGAGAAAGCTACAAGTCATACTTCGAAAACTACCACTGCATTCCTTGAAAAAATGAAGACTGATACAGGTATTGCATGTATACTTTTTCATCATATTCCTGCAAAGTCCCCTGACGTTTCACCTATGGACTATTGTGCCTTTGGTCTGTTAACAAGAGCTCTTTCTAAACGCAAACCCACCACGATAGATGGACATTTAGATAGATGGACAAAAGTAGTCTTTACATTTTAAGCATTAATTAAACGGCCCCGAAATCGTTCTAAAATGTGTAAACACCCTCTGTAGAATGTTCTAAAAGGTTCTAAAAATTTACAGAAAGTTCTAGAAAGTTCCAAAACGTGTGAAACCATTCAAATCGGTATGGGATGTTCTAGAAAGTTCTACAAATGTCTGAAATGATCTAGAAAGTTCCAAATTGTGTGCAACTGTTCAAATCGATATGGAATGCTCCAGAAAGTTCTAGAAATGTCCAGTCGAGTGAAGATCAATTGTGATGGGTGATTGTCATTCGGAAATTTTATATCATACTGCTTCACAGCCTCTCGCTTATTACGATGAAATTCTCCGTAAAGTAACACAATTTCAGTGTATTCATTAGTATTAAACATTATCTTTCGTTTTTTATACTCAATAAGCTACGAATTCAAATATCATGAACTTTAGACAAACACTAACGAAGTAACTTAACAGTTTTTCAACTCCAATAAAATATCAAAATTTAACGTTTATCGTCTGTTGCCATATCAGCAGGAAAACTGAATCTCAAGCAATCATCGTCTGCGAACCATTTTACCTGAAACACGATATTTCATTTCAATTTATTCAAATACACTCAGATAGTAAATAGGACAGTGAACAGTTATTAAACAAATTCAAGTTATTTTGACAAGTGAAAAAGAACAAATTATTTGAATATTCTAGAGTGTTCTGGTACTAGCAATTTCGATGTGTTATGGTATATAAACCGAAATTCAGTGACTTTTCGTGAGTTTGATCGTGTTTGCAGTCGAGTAAAGATTAATTGAAATTAAGAGTGAACAGTAATTAAACAAATTGAAGTCATTTTGACAAATGAAAAAGAACAAAATATCTGAATATTCTAGAGCGTTCGTCAGTGACACCATAATAGCAATCAACTGATTAATTTTGTGTAACTTTATTACATTACATATACACAATGCCCAGGCGTAAAAAAGTATTTACAAAACCTCAAGTGGATTCTAAAAGATGAAATGTAGCATGTCAACTTGAAACAGAAGAACAAAGAGAGAAACTGCTTTCATATATTCTTAAAGGAGTAAAAGAAAATAGAGAAAATTTAACCGAAGAAGAAAGAACACATATTAACGAAGAAGTGCGATCCCGAATGAGAACACTTAGAAATCGTCAATCTGCTGATCAACGTGAAGTGGAAAATAGAAGAAGTAAAGAAAGAATGGCTAATTTACGCAAAAAACGAGCTGCTACAAGTAAAATTGAGAATTTAGAACTTCAGGCGTTCTATTATGATGGTAAAAAACAATACAGTGAACATCCAAATATTGTCATCGGAAAAATAGATACGATATGCGAGTATTGTCCTGCACGGAAATTTAACCCATTCGTGCCTGGATATTTTTGCGACTTTCTTCGATTTTTGCTAACACCAGCAGTAATTGATAAATTTCTGATGTCAACTTTTTGAACAAGGGATGATTTCATTTAAAATCATTATGTATAAAAATTGAAATGTCAACATCCTACTTGGCCATATTAAAATATTTTGGGAATTGAGGTTCAATACTCGCGAATAAAGGCTAGGAAAAATAAATAACGTTTCGACTGACAGCGAAAATGCCGTCCCAAAAAAGGGACGCTAGGCATAAATGGGTTAAAGGCGAAACTGCTGGTATGTGCTGTTCGAGTGGTAAAGTCAATTTACCAGCATTAGATGTACCACCACCACAATTACTCGCATATATGGATGGAAAAAACACCAGATTCCAATAATTTTCTGCAAAATATACGTCGATACAGCTGTTGTTTTCAAATGACTTAATTTGGAGCTTCATTAATATGCAAGAAAGAAAATTTCAGCCCGGTTTTTAAGGCTCAAGGCCAAATTTATCACCGAGTAGGCTCACTTCTTCCGATGTCCAATGAAACCAAAATTTCTTCAAATATATTTTGTTGGTAACGAAGAACCTGAAACAGACCAACGTTGCTCTAACATTCAGGAACTACAACGAGATATTATTCAAAAATTACAGCGTCTACTTCATAATCATAATCAACTAATCAATGTGTTTAAGACTTCTCTAGACCAAATGGCTGCAGATAATTATAAGATCGTTATTCGAGCAGATAAAAGACCAGCCGGTCAACATGAAAGAAGGTTCAATGCACCTCAAACGAACGAAGTTGCCGTAGTAATTGTTAATAACGAATGTAGTCGTCGTGATATTATTATTCAACGCCGAAGTAATGAATTGCAACGTATTGCTGAAACACATCGTAGTTATGATGCACTACAGTATCCGCTAATTTTTTGGCAAGGTGAGGATGATTATCACTTCAATATTCAACAAATCGAACCAGCTACAGGTGTCGAAACTAACAAAAAAGTATCAGCTATGCAAGTTTATGCTTATCGAATTATGACTATAATTGATGAATATAACCATATTTTAAACTGTCCTCAGTTATTTCAGCAGTTTAATGTAGACATGTATGCTAAAACTGAGACGGAAAGATTAGAATTTATTCGCCATAATCAACGAAAGTTGCGTTCGTTTGAATACATCCATTTGAGAGATGCAATGATAAATGATGGAAACGTCGATAACATGGGAAAATTGGTCATCTTGCCATCGACATTTACTGGAAGTCCACGTCACATGCATCAATATGCTCAGGATGCGATAACTTATGTTAGAAAACACGGCAGACCAGATTTATTTATAACATTTACGTGTAATTCTTCATGGGTGGAAATCAAAGAAGAATTACAATATGGACAGACGACCAGCGATCGACATAATATTGTTGCCCGAGGTTTTCGTCAAAAACAAATGAAATTTACTGACGCCATAGTGAAAAATCAAATATTTGGTGCTAGATGTTTTCAATTGAATGGCAGAAACGAGGACTGCCACATTCTCACAACTTAATTTGGTTTCAAAATGAAATTCAACCGAATCAAATAGGTGATATCATCAAGGCTGAGTTTCCAAACCCGGAAGAAGATCCTGACCTTTATAGTATACTCGTAAAAAACATGGTTCATGGCCCGTGTGCTGAACTAAACAGAAGTTCTCCGTGTATGAAAGATAAAAAATGTACGAAGCGTTATCCGAAGCCATTTTTGAACGAAACAGTTACAGGCGAAGACGGATATTCTAAATATAGAAGTCGATCACCAGAACAAGGGGAGTTTATGGCTAAAATTAGAATACGAGGTAATGAAGAAATTCAAGTTAACAATCAATGGGTAGTACCATATAATTCACTTCTTTCTAAAATGTTCAATGCCCATATCAATGTTGAATACTGCAGTTCTGTCAAATCGATAAAATATGTATGCAAATATATTAATAAAGGCAGTAATATGGCTATTTTTACTGTGACCAAAGAAAACCAGCATGATGAAATAGTTCAGTATCAAATGTGTCGTTACATAAAAATAAATTCTAACGAAGTGATTTGGCGAATTTTAAGTTTTCCAATAAACGATCGAGATCCGCCGGTTCTCCATTTATCTGTCCACCCAGAAAATGGACAACGTGTGTTTTTCACTACAGAAACGGCACAAAAAGTTTCGACGGAACCACCAACTCGAACAACTTCAACAGCGTTTTTTGAACTATTCCAAAAAGACCCATTTGCTAAGAATTTACTTTTCTCAGAAGTACCCTTCTATTATACATGGGATACAACAAGTAAACAATTTAATCCTCCAAAACGTGGAATGCGAGTAGGACATGATGGAGTGTTCAAGAGTAACACAATAGGACGAGCCTACACAGTGCATCCAAAAAACGCCGAATGTTTCTATCTACGTTTATCACTTCACACTATTCGTGGTCCAACGTGTTTTGAAGACCTAAAAACTGTCAATGGTTACATTTGTGAGACATATCGCGAAGCATGTCAAAGATTGGGTCTACTCGGAAACGATCATCACTGGGAGTTAACTATGAATAAAGGAACCCAAACGAAAAGAGCAAGTCAAATTCGTGAGCTATTCGCAATTACATTAACTACATGTAATCCTTCTAATCCAAATCGACTATTGCTAAAATATCGAGAATATATGAGCGATTACATCTTGGCTGATTTACGACAACAAAATTAGGACTTAGAAATTAATTTTAATGAAGAAGTTTTTAACAAAGCTTTGATATTGATAGAAGATAAATGTTTAGCAATTTCTAACTAAACATTAATACAACTAGGGGTTCAATCTCCTAAACGAAGTCATTTGGATGCTATGAACAGTGAATTTTTAAGAGAAACAAATAATAATATCGGCGAATTGAGGCTTTACATCCAATACATTAAACCCTTATTAATTGAAAGTCAAAAACAAGCATATGATATAATAATGGATTATTATAAAAAAACAGCAAGGTGGTATAATATTTTTAGACGCACCTGGTGGCACCGGGAAAACATTTTTGATAAATTTAATTCTCTATGAAATCCGGGCAAATAAAGAAATTGTTCTCGCCCTAGCATCATCTCGGATAGCGGCAACACGTATGGATGGTGGACGAACAGCGCATTCTGGCTTAAAATTACCGTTAAATGTAGCTAGCTCACTATGAATATCCGGGATGTGACATCACTAAATCATCAGCACGTGGACAAATATTGAAACAGTGCAAAGCCATTCCTAGACAGCACATAAGCTTAAATCAAGATTGACATTTCTTTGAACTTGACGTTTTAATACAAGATTGACAGTTCAATTCATTTTAAGCTTGCAGTAAGCTTGGAGAAGTCATTTGAACTGTCAAGCTTGAATACAACTTAATTACTGCTTGATTTGAAAAGCCACATCCACATAACAAATAATATATCATCAGTCATAAATGTACTTGACCATAGAATTAAAAAAAAAAAGATTTTATATTTCCAAATATTGAAATACTTCAAAATGAAATACAATTATACTACGAAATTGATTTCAAAATCAGTCGTTTGTCTCGATTTTGGTCAATATTGCCCAACATGAGTGTCGCGATATTGAATATTTTAAAACGTGTGCTGCTTTTAAGTTTATATTATGCTTATTTCCCTATCAGTGTAGTCTATAAATCACATATAAGATTATTTTAATTTTGATTCATCCCATCGAAAAATAAAAGAAACAAATCGGCATCGGCCACTCATCAGTCTCGCCAGAAAACGGCGTGATAACCATAACAGTCACTTCAAACTTTAGTCACATGAGCGCAAGTCAGGTTAGCTGAGTGGTTAGGTCGCTGGCTTCCAGAGCCTTAGGTCCCGAGTTCGATCGCGGACGTTTGATGGAAACATATTAAAATAACTTGAAATTTCAGCGTAGAGGGGAAAATCCGTTGAAGAATAAAATATGTGGGGCGAGTTCGCCGACGGGCGTCCCGTGTATTTAGGATTTTTTTTTTCTGAAAGTTTTTTAAGCTTGAAATTACGCTTGCTATTTCAAGCTTAATGCAAGTTGGGCAAGTGTAAACTTGAACACTTGATTAGAGCTTGCATTAAGCTTACACGCTTGAAATTTTTAAGCTTAATTCAAGTTTATTGACTTGATAAATCAAGCTTACTCAAAGTTTGCTGTGCTGTCTCTGTTATATGGAACGAAAGCACAATGGCCCATAGAAAATCATTAGAAGCACTCAATAAAACACTTCAAGATTTACGCGACAACACGAATGCAATGGGAGGTGTATTGTTAATACTATCAGGCGATTTCCGTCAAACACTACCTGTCATTCCGAAATCAACGCCCGCAGATGAAATTAACGGTTGCTTAAAGAAGTCGGTCATATGGGAACACGTAAAAATAATTAAATTAACAACAAATATGAGAGCGCGAATTTCAGGAAATGAAAGGCACAAGAATTTTCTGAAAAACTTTTACAAATAGGAAAGGGCACCTATCCAATAGACGAAAGCTCTGGCCAAATTACATTAACAAATGACTTATGTAATGTTCTGAACACCGGAACAACTTATAAATGAAGTATATCCAAGTATTGCTGAGAATTATACCAATTCAGAATGGTTACGGGAACGAATTATTCTAGCCACGAAGAACCACATTGTTAATGGCATCAAGAACATCATCCAGGAAATGATTCCGGGAGAAGAGAAAATTTACATGTCAATTGATACAATGACTAATGAACAACAAAGCGTTTATTTCCCAACTGAATTTTTAAATTCATTAAAAGTTCCAGGAATGCCATTACATTGCCTTAAGTTAAAAGTTGGTTCACCAATTATTTTATTACGAAATCTGAATTCGCCAAAATTGTGTATTGGTATACGAGACTCTGCATCAAACAGCTACAAAATAACATCATCGAAGCCAGTATAATGACTGGTAAAGAAAAAGGACAAATAGTATTTATACCACGATACCTTTAATATCAAATGGATGCGCTTTTAAACGCTTAAATTCCCGGTGAAGTTGGGTTACAGCATGACTATCAACAAAGCACAGGGCCAAAAATTCCAATACTGTGGCGTTGACTTGAAGGAACCATGCTTTGCACACGGCCAATTGTACGTTGCATGCTCACGAGTAGATCATCTCGAAATTTGTTCATTTACAGTCCGGACAATAAAACCATAAATGTAGTCTATAAGAAAGTATTGTAAAAAGAATTTTTTTTTAATGTAATAAAAATAAAACGTGTAAATGTATAATATAATATGTAAATAATTGTGTAAATAAAACATAAATTTTAGATTTATTAAGGTTTTTCTTATTTTAACTTATAATTATTTCAATTAGTTAATTAGTTAAATAATTTTATATACTTTCTATACACCGCATGTTTTATGGTCGAATATGTCTCTCAATATCTAAGATAGAAATCAAAATTATCTACGTTAAAAAATGGATCCTTAAATATTTTTATACCATTAAAGATGCGGTGTATTTTAACCCAAGCAACGCCGGGTTTCGCTGCCAGTATTATTATAAAAGTTATGTTATTAAAAGCAAAATGCAAGTGAATGCGCTTAAATATCAGTAGAATGCCTTATTATTAGAAATGCTACATCCGTTACATGTAAAAATTAAAGGGGTTTAATAAACACTGTGTTTTCAGAAGCGCGTGTTTAAAACGAAAGATAAAGCTGACCTAATTAAGGAAGGCCTGAACCGTGTAGTCGTTCCCGGGAATAAGAAGAAGAATAACTATAATAATAAAAAATTACCCACAAGCATGCTCAAATGAATAAGAAGTACACGATAAAAAAGCGGACGAAAATTTTTCAATTGGCAGCTAAAAAAAAAAAAAAAAAAAAAGAGGGAAAAAAGGAGACAAAGACCATTCACTTATTATATCATAGTAGTAAATGCAGAAATACAGATAGCGTTACATTTCTTTAAGAAAATCATTGGGTCCTGGCACAAATTGAAATCCATTGAATACTCAAACAATTCTTCGAATTTGCAGAAAGGAAAAGTAAAATTTTCATTTTTTCATGACATACACGTGCGCGTATGCACAGAAACAGAAAGTTTTTCAAATGAAGTTCAATTTTTTTCTTTTGTCACCTTTAGGGAACACAGGAAAAAAAATCTCAGGAAAAGTGTTCATATTGAATGGAAGATTTCATTTTGATCTCATTAAGTAAGACTTTAGAAAAGTTTTAACTACCTCCGATTCTTAAAAGCAACTTTATGAATGAATTTTGTAATTTCTTCTTTTTACGAAAAACGCATTTATAAGAATTTCGATTATTAAAAAGATTTTTGCCATAACAAAAATCACGAATTTTCAATTACACCAATTTAGTTTTTTTTAATATTTCATAACGAGGTGAGAGAGATAAACTTACTCCCACCCCCTCCCCCTTACACACACACACACATACACACACACACACACACACACACACACACACACGCACACACACACACACACGCACACACACACGCGCGCGCGCGCGCTCTGAAATTCGCATTTCAAACAAGATGAATTTCTTATTTGGTAGAACGGATTCTTTTGCTCCTCTTCTTTTTCCCCGTTGTATTGTTTTAATGAAACGAAGTTTTATTTCTATCATTTTCCTAAGGAACGTATTATGCACCCATTTTGCTGAATTCTGTAGCCATTTTGTAGAATATAGATGCTAAAGAAACTTAAGATGAGCCAATATTCCATTTTTCAATTCTCGAAAAGAGGCAAAAGTTGCGATAAACTTGAATGAATATGATACACCGTGCATTAAAAAGTATGATTGCACTGGATGATTCAGTACCACATCCACAAATATTAAAGAAGAGTAGGTAGCATAAAGACGAGTCAGAGACATACAACAATATGAGGGCAACAAACTTCATATACAATTACTAACAATTACTTAGAAAAAAGTGTTCATCACATCAATCCTTAAGTCTTCCATGCATCAAATTCATTCAGTAAAATTTGCAGTGGCGTTGGAAATGTTTGGTGATGATCCGTTTCAACATTTTACTCCACATAATTCAATTTCTATTAGCAACCTGTTCATGATTACTACGTGTGTAATACTTGTGATTTGCAATATGCTCGCCGTGGAAGCAAGGCAGAAATGTTTTTCTTCTTTCAGAATACATTTTACATTACGTTTCGCAGCTTCTTTTCATAAACTTATCAAACGCCTGTCTGTGATGATGGTGGAATACTGACTCCATCTTCGGGTAGACTAGCGTAAACTACAGCAAACCGGGCGACTCCTTTTCTTTTGTCCTTGTCACTTTCATCTGATTCAGATACAGATGTTATT
The DNA here is from genome assembly GCA_038373885.1 of Cheiracanthium punctorium. NCBI lineage: Eukaryota > Metazoa > Arthropoda > Arachnida > Araneae > Cheiracanthiidae > Cheiracanthium > Cheiracanthium punctorium. The sequence continues at coordinate 370,889 of JAWZYV010008838.1, read as the reverse complement.
TTTTTTAGATGTTATTACTGCCTTCTGACACTATGCCATCTACATCAATGGCAGGGATTTGTTTTCTATATACTGCCTTACAGAGATGAATGGACGATTCTTGAGAAACTGTACTTGTTACATAATCTAATTTTACCTTGTACTTAATTGCACCTCTTATAATTATTTATCTTCTTGGCATAAATTATTTTTGTGAGTTTTTACTATACCGAAAGTATTTTCTGTTTCACGTTTGAATGAATGTTGTTTCCTCTATTTTTTTCATTCTCTGCAATCAGTTTAACTACTTTTGACATAACTGTTTGTTTTGCTTGAACTTTAAAGTTAAATTTTCTCTAGAGAATTGCAAGCTCGCCAGTTATAAGATTCGTCCACTCTTTCTTATCTTTTGTTGTTTCCAGAAGTAACAAGATTAAAAGGGCTAAGTGTTTCAATTTTAAATGTAGCTCGTCTTTTTGTTGGATTCATAGCTGTATCCACGATTCTGAATTTTTTCTTAATTACTTCACATGATTTATAAATATTCCACTATCCATTATAATGCTAATCTTGAACTACAAAATCTGAAAGTACTGAAAATATATCTGTCACACTTTATCACGATCACCATTTGGTTCTCGTGACACACCCTGAAACAAAAATGGGCTGGTACGGGAGGTTTTTGTCAGAGCCATCGTCAATAATGATTGCTTAGGAATCTGATTCCGAAAGTTCATCATTTGCAACCACATGCGATACAATTTTTTTTAAAAACATTTTTAGTCATAACCCTAATGGGCACATCTCACCTAAGTTTCATTTACAATGACATAGTGCTTTTCTTCATCATATCACGTTAAATCTGATTCTCTATATTACAATACATAAAGGTCTTTATACAAAGGTTTTGACTTACATTCAGGAGTATGTATCTGAAAATAAGCCAGAGATATCTCTCTTTTGAAGTGGAACAATTAGAACGAGTTGTTATTTGATCATGGACGGATACGATATATACCTGCCATGCATTTTGCATAGCAGCCTCTAATCCATATATGAAAAGAGGCCACCATCACTTCCACGACCGAATAGTACAAGTACAATGGTAATTGCCAATATTCTGATTCATCTGATGTGTTCCCAGTATCGTCTAACCAGTATGACTACTTTTTTTTTCATCAAACATGTACTCAAAATAATCCCTCTTTTTGCTTTTTAAAAGCCGACAAATTTGTGAATGGACATTTTAGGGTTCGATTTGGAAGCACTGTTCCAGTGACATTAAATTCGCTTTCTGAAAAATGATCAACTAGTACTAGAGAAGGGAATAAATTTTCACGGTACAGTTCAGTGATGAAATGTTTACGGAATTCTGAAATGAGACCTAAAACTACTGAACCCATATCTAAATTTTCAATAACACACAGTTCCCGCTCCCAGATAATGCTCGAGTTGGACTAATCAACTAAAACTGATATTCAGGCACTAAACTTCATAAATGAAATTGATCAATTTTCTCTGAATGAACTGTTTACAGTTATGAAGGCATGCTTTCATCAACCGACAGCTGCTGATGTTAAGGTTGAAAGTAGAAACAATTTTCATTCAATACACAGTAAAAATGGCCTTAGTTCCACGACTTCTTGAACAGTCGTACTTAAAAAATAAGTAAAAAGAATCATCGAAATATTTAAGAATCGAAACGAAGAATAATAAGTACGTATAAAAAAAAACCATAGAATTGTTTCAACAGAATGTGTATAAGATAAAAAAAAAATTCGTACTAAAATTGTGTAAAATGCTACTTTAAAAAGAATTCAAATTGAAATTAAAGTTAACTGTAAAAGTTATTTGTAATTACCTAGATAGGAGCTAACTTTTGTACAACTAAATTTTATAATCACACTTAAAAGTTTTTTAACTTTTCGTTGCAGAAATGAAAAGAAAAATGAATTTTTTTTTAAATGAACATATATGTATATATATATATATATATATATATATATATATATATATACACTCATGTCCATAAATTAAAGATAATGAAGTTCAGGCAAAGAAAGAGAAAGAAGCAAAACAAATTTGACTTATTTGTAAAGTCTATTTATTAAACAAAAAGTAAAGAGCAAAAAAGATGCTATATGTTTGACATAATTAATAAAAATTGCAAGTTTTACTCCCTTGACCAAATTTCAAAAAAGAACCTATTTACAAAAAACAGTATAACATGGTTAGTAGGATGGTTAATACGGAGTATGTCTCCCGGACGATGCAATACAGGCCTGACAACGCCTAGGCATGCTGAGTATCAAATGATCAATCTGATCTTGGGGAATATTACACCACTCATCAAGCAATGCACTCCGAAGTTCCGGTAGACAGGTGGGAGGGGGTTGACGGGCTGCAATTCGTCGGCCAAGCATATCCCACACATGCTCTATTGGATTCAAGTCCGGTGAGTATGCTGGCCAATGCATACGGGTGATATCCTCCGATTGAAGGCATTCGTCTACAATGTTTGCACGGTGAATACGGGCGTTGTCATCCATAAACACAAATTCAGCACCCATGGCGCCCCGAAACAAACGTACAGGTTGTTCCAGAATGACATCCCGATAGATGTGGCCTGTCATCGTTACACTCTGAACATGCAGGTCAGTTCTGGAACCAAGAATAATTCCTCCCCAAACGAGCCATCCTGCACCACCGTAACGGTGTCTTTCAATGGTGTTCTCTTGGTGGTAACGGGTACCTGGCGCTCTCCAGATGAATGTCCGGCGAGAATCAGACTCCAAACTAAACCTGGACTCGTCGAAAAACATCACACAAGACCACTGTTGCGGTGTCCACAATGCATGCTCTCTACTCCGGGTTAATCGCAGGCGACAGTGAGTTCCGGTAAGTGGAACACATCTGACAGGCCTACGAGCATATAGACCAATGTGCCCTAAGCGTCTGTACACGGTCTGCCTTGAAACTGTCGTACCGGTAGCTGAAGAGAGCTGACGAGACAGGTCTGATGCTGTACTCCGTCTGTTTCTTTTGGCAGTAACTGCCAAATAGCGGTCCTCATTCGGCGTTGTAACTCGGGGGCGACCTGTGCTGTAACGTTTACTCACATTACCATCATCTTGGAATCGTTGCCAAAGCCTGGAGATGACACTCTGGGCGATTCCAAGTTCCTCGGATACTTCCAGCTGGCTATGTCCACATTCCAGTCGTCCGATAATTCTGCCACGTAAAACATCATCCAAATGCCTCCTTTGTGCCATAACTATGCGGTTTTTGCACTGAAAGGCTTTCACAGCGCTTGTGAACAATTTTACTTCTTTGCCACCATTCCTTATATACCCCTCTCTTACACTCTCGTCATTGTGACGTACCATCCACGCTCTGGTGGTTTCCTGTAATTTGCATATTCTTCTTCAAGATGTGTGTGATCATTCCACAGGTGAAATTTTTATTTTAGAGATCAATTTCTGTGTGATTCTGAATTATCCTTAATTTATGGACATGAGTGTATATATATATACCGGGTGTTCCAAAAATGACCGGTATATTTGAAAAATCGATAAAAACTAAACGGGCAGCGATAGACATAAACGGTTTGTTGCAATATGGTTGGAACAACAGTACATTTTCAGGCAGACATACACAAAATTAGTTACAATTTTCAACAACAGATGGCGCTGCAGGCGATTTGAAAGATGTAGAAGAAAACGTAGTCTGTGAGTTCGCCAGTCTGTGAGTTCCGCCATTTCACAGCAAGCTTCCAATCTGCGAACAGCACAAGCTTACAGCAGAAAGATGACTTACAGAATGGCGAACTCACAGACTGCGTTTTCTTCTATATCTTTCAAATCGCCTGCAGCGCCATCTGTTGTTGAAAATTGTAACTAATTTTGAGTTTGTCTGCCTGAAAATTTACTGTTGTTCCAACCATATTGCAACAAACGGTTTATTTCTATCGCTGCCTGTTTAGTTTTTATCGATTTTTCAAATATACCGGTCATTTTTGGAACACCCGGTCTATATATATATATATATATATACAGTGAAACCTCTGAATAACGATCACCCGTGGGACCATCTGAAACCGACCGTCCTTAGTAGGTGGCTGTTGTTTAGAGTTAAAATAAACAAGTTAACAGTAATTAAACAAATTAAAAATAAACCGTTAAAATAAACAAGTTAACTTTTTCATAGTCTCCATATTACAGTACAAAAGTACAGTTAATCTCTCTTTTTCATGCTTCCCCCTGTGCAAGCATCAGATTTCAAATATAAAGTTTCATGAGGAATAGAACGAATAATAAGTCATGTTTCCTCACAGTTGAAGACTTCTTTGGAATCACACTCTGCATTTATGAAGGCAATGTTTCACTCCTCTCGCTTACTTCGTCCTGTGGGCAATCTTCAACTTATCTCATTTTGCAAAATACGATATTATGTCGGATCCTAAATTTCTCCAGCCGTCCATTAGACACTTTGAAATCTGAAATCTCCATTTTTTCTGCAAGGTTCAAAGCAGTCTCTTGCAAAATGTATCCTGAAATCGGAAGGTTTTCTGATTGACAGTTGGAAATTCACTTCAACAACACTTCATCAAATTCTTCATTCCCGGTCTTTCGATGCTTCGTTTTGCTTTACATGTTCGCATCTCAATAGGATCGGTCAAAATAATCTTCACTATTATTTAAAATCGCATTTATCTGTGATCTGCCACATCTTTAAAGATTCGCCAATTTTCTTGGTCTTACGCCTTTCTTACTATCATCGATAACTGATTTTTTCCTTTAAATTTAAGAATTTTTGTTTGGAATTCATCATGATTACATCTCTGCCTAACTGGTTCTCAAGACTGCCGATCCTTTGTGCCTCGTTCCCAAGGTGGTTACAACGATTTTTGCGATGCCGACGGGTGGCTGTTTTTCAGAATTCGTTGTTTCAAAGGCAAGTTATAATGTGAATCCTATGGAACACGCTCGGTACCATTGATATACGGCCGGCTTTTGGAGGTTTCCCTTGTTCGGAGGTGACCGTAAAAGGAGGTTTTACTGTATATGGTAAAATCATACAAGCCGGTGCGCAACCTATGTAAACACTGCGACAGTCGCTGGAGCTTGGCAACCGCCAAGCTCCAGCGACTGTCGCCAACCATTTTGCACGATCAGCAAATTCAAAGTATTTTAACACATTAAAATTGCACATATATTCCACTAACAAAAACATTAAAACAAAATACAACGTCCATATTTAACCAAAAGAACGTCTGCAAATTCAGTAACAGGCAATTTAAAATGAGCAAACAGTGGACCGTTTTTAACTAAAAAGCTACAGTGGATTAAGCAACCTAGTTGTACATGCTATGTAAACTAGGCAACCAGTGGACCGTTTTTAACTAAAAAAACTTCAGTGGATTAAGCAACCTAGTTGTTCAGCTATGTAAATAAACAAGGCAACCAGTGGACCGTTTTTAACTAAAGAAACAACGGTGGATTAAGCAACCTAGTTGTACAGCTAATGTAAACTGGACAATCACTGGCCCGTTTTCAACTAAAAAAAAACATCGGTGGATTAAACAACCTAGTTGTACACCTCATATAAAGTCAGTACGATTAGAATAGCACGTAAATAGCATTTACGAAAACATAAACACATCAAATATCAATTTAAAATTCACATTAAAAACCTTAAACATTGCAAAGATTCATTAAAATAGAGCACTTACCTTTATTTTTTTTTAAATAACCGCTCAGAAATGTCCCTAACACCCACCGGCTTATAACGTAACACTAGCATGCTTTCTTTTATTTACTTTTATATTGACACTGCATTTCTAACAAACACACACACCGGCCGATAACGTAAAACCATGCAGTACGGGTTTTTTAAACTTCCTTTCAACAAAAGGCAAAGCAATTTATGGGACTTACATAAAAACCTTTATTACTCTAACATAAATCATACAATTGCAACGCCAGTTTTATCAGGCGTCCAAAACAAAAACAGTCCCAACAAAAATTTATATAAAACTAAATTAAATCTTTAGAATCCTCGCACCTCTCATTATTGTTACGTGCCCTCATTCTCGAGTACATATTTTATACTTCAGCTCGAGTCAAATTTCTCGGTTTTATTACCATGGAGTTTGGTGCGTTTGTTAATTCATCATCACATAATACGTTGATAATGTCGACGGAACTTGACTACTCCCATGGGGGAAAGCACATCCGTCACAGGAGTGACGATGCTGCTGAAAGAAAATCTTTGTTTACGATCTTTTATTGGAACTGTACCTGATTATCCGGATCACTGTATTATTAATAATTTTTTTTTAACAGGTTCGAAAAATAAATAATTATATCCTCATAATACACTGTAATAATTCAATTTACAATAACACGATTGAATATAAAAATACATAAACCTGATCCTACTTTATAAGGAAGGATCTAACTTGAGCCTGGATAATGCATCAGCATTTCCATGTTGAACGTCCCTTCGATAAGTAATTTTCAAATTGTATCGCTGCAACGCTAAAGCCCACCTTGTTAATTTGGCGCTGTGTGGAAGACCATCTGTCAAATATGTTAAAGGGTTATGATCTGATACAATCTGGATTTCCGCGCCAAATATCCAAGTATCAAATTTTTTTAGTGCTTCTAAAACTCCATATGCTTCACTCTCAATCGTAGACCATTTCGTTTGGCTGGGGTTTAGTTTCTTGCTGAAAAAAGCAATAGGGACTTTCTCTCCCTTGGCGTCCTTTTGTGCGAGGCACGCGCCAATAGCTGTAGCCGATGCGTCACTGTACAAGTGAAACGGCATGTCAAGATCTGGGGTGTTTAAGATAGGTATATTCATCAATTCCTCTTTCAATCGAGTAAACGCTTGGTCCTCAGCGGAGCCCCGAGGTATAGTAATCGGTACTTTCTTCTTGGTTAGATCTGTTAGTGGCAAAATTATTTGTGCGAATTGTGGTATGTAACTCCTATACTAACTTGCTAGCCCGGTTGGTTGATTGGTTGGTTGATTTTTAATGGCACAAGGTCCAAAAAGGACATGCTGCGGCAGACAGTGTGTAAAATATTAAATAAAAGGTGTAAAATATTAAAAACAAGGCTTTTACAGGTAAAAGGTGTTGTATAAAACAAGTAGAGCTAAAATCCATGAGCTAGAAACGATAAAAGCGAATTGTAGAAAGGTAAAATGTAGATAAAAGAGTCGTCTGGATGGGGGCTCCCATCCAGATATATGTCAGGAGCACACACTTCACAACAGATGAAGGAAATTAATACATTGAAGGAAAGTAAAGAGGTTATAATGTGGGGTTTCACCCAATATATCGTCAAGGCTGGGATGAGTACACTTAAAATAGGCTTGGTAAAATTTAGTAAAAGCTGTGCAAGAGGTTAAAATGTGACGAATGGTAAGATGAGTATGACAATGTGAACACTCTGGAGCAGGTTCACCAAGGAGTAGGTGTTTATGGGTGATTCTCGTGTGACCAATGCGGAGACGAGTCAAAATGACATCATGATTTCGATATGAAAGGGATGACCAATGAGTGAGGGAAGGTCGGATAGAATGTAGTTTGTTTTCAGTTTCACTATCCCATGTACTGGTCCAACTGCTTTTTACTATGCTAGAGGTGCCGGACTTTATGTCATTGTATGCGAGATAGCCAGTGTACGGGATTGTAGCTTGCCTGGCTAAACTATCCACCTTCTCGTTGCCCAGTATCCCAATATGACTGGGTACCCAACAGTAGAGAATATTGTATCCACGATTTGTCAGTTGTTCATGCAGACGTAGCACTTTGGTGATATAGCTATGAGTAGTGGAGCCTGATTGTAGATTTTCTAGTACACTGAGGGAGTCAGAGTAGATGATAAATCTGTTTGTCTTCATTCTAGAGATGTATAAAAGGCTTTCATGGATGGCCAGTAATTCAGCGGTAAATATGGAGCAGAACGGAGGAAGAGTATAGCTGCAGGTATGGTTATTTTCGACAAAGGCAAAGCCAACATAATTATCAGATTTCGAACCATCAGTGTATATTTCTTTATATTTTTTATATCTGTTTTTATGGTCTGAGAACAACTGTTGATATATTTTTCGGTCGGTATCCTGTTTAGTAAAGCCATTAAATGGTTGGAGGTACGAGGTCTGGAGTGTAGTCCATGGTGGCGTTTCGTGAAGAGAATTAGGAGAGACTTTTACATTCTCCAGTTGGGTACCAACTAGACTCCTACGGATCCATAATCCCAAGGGAGGAGAGCATGAGGGGCGATTTCCATATTGGCGGTCCAAGTGAGTGTCCAAAAATGCGTCCCCCAAAGGGTGGGAGGGATGAGACAAGATGCGAAAATAGGTGTTTAATGATAGTTTGTGACGGATGTGGATGAGAGATGGCTCGTGACAAGTGATATAGAGACTTTGTATGGGTGATGTTCTAAAAGCTCCAGAACAGAGGCGTAGTGCGGTATGATGCACTGTGTCAAGTTTTTTTAGGGCTGACCTACAAGCAGATCCATACACGGCACAGGCGTAATCCATTTTGGAACGAACTGCTGCACGGTAGATCCGCAACAGGGCGTCATGCTCCGCTCCCCAAGAAGTGTTGGTTAATACCTTTAAGATATTTAGGTCCTTTTCACATTTGCTGCGGATATACGAGATATGATTAGCAAAGGTCAATTTTCTATCAAAATATAGCCCTAAAAATTTAGTAGAGTCTCGTATTTCTATTTTTGAGCTGCCCACATAGAGCTCAGGATCAGGATGGATCCCTCGTAAACGACAGAAGTGCATACTGACAGTCTTTTCCGCAGAAATGTTAAACCCATTTGTGGTACACCATTTTAGGATGCGATTGATGGTGTTCTGGAGCTGACGCTCAATGTAACGCATGTGCTTTCCTTGACAAGAAATTTGAAGGTCATCGACGTATAGGCTTCCGTGTACAGATGGAGGTAGTTGATTGAGAATATTATTGATTTTTATTGAAAAGAGGGTAACACTTAAGACAGAGCCCTGAGGGACGCCCTCTTCTTGAACGAAACTATTTGATTGAATGCCGTTTATTTGTACTCTGAAATTTCGAAGTGAAAGGAAGTTCTAGATAAAGATTGGAAGGTTGCCACGGAAGCCTAGATTATGGAGGTCCCGGAGGATACCATATCTCCAGGTCTTGTCGTATGCCTTTTCTATGTCAAAAAAAATTGATATTAAGTGGTTCCGTCGTAGGAAAGCGTTACGAATTTGGGTTTCCAAATATATTATGTTGTCAGATGTTGATCTGCCCCTGCGGAAACCACTTTGGTAGGGGTGTATATGGCCCTCTGTTTCTAAAACGTAAACTAAGTGTGCATTGATCATTTTCTCAGCAGTTTGCAAAGGCAACTAGTAAGGGCTATGGGTCTGTAGTTATTAGGATTGGAAGTGTTTTTTCCGGGTTTTGGAAAGGGTATGACTATGGCGTTTCTCCAGGAGGAAGGAAAGGTATGTTCGTTCCAGATTCTATTAAAAAGCTTAAGTAGATTTGCAAGGGAATCATGAGAAAGGTGTTTTAGCATTTCATATGTGATACCATCGGGACCAGGAGAAGTATTCGGTAACTGTCTGAGTTGATTGGTGAGTTCATGGATTGTAAAGATACTATTGTAGGAGAGCTGCGAGGAGGTTTTAAAATTTAGTTTTTGCCGTTCAGATTGCAGTTTATGGGTATAAAAGGTATTTGAGTAAGAGGTACTGCAAGAGGATAGAGCCAAAGTTTCGCCGATGGTATTTGCAATGTCTGTGGTATCAGAGATAATTTTGTTATTGATGGAAAGGCAGGGTATGGTATGGTTGTTGTATATTCCCATAGCTCTTTTTGTTTTGGTCCATAGCTCCTTAATAGAAATTGATGTTGTAATGCTGGAGACATATTGCATCCATGATTCCTTTTGGGATTGCCGTCTCACCTTGCGGGCGACTGCTTTCGCTTTTTTAAAAGCAATAAGATTTTCTGTTGTGGGATATCGGCGGAAGGTACCCCAGGCTTTCTGCTGCTGCTTTTTTGCTAGGGTGCATGCCTCGTTCCACCACGGTTTTTTATTTTTGCGACAGCTTGTGCCCGATTTCGGAATACTATGGTCTGCTGCCTTAATGATGGTGGTAGTTATTGTTTCAACGACCTCATCAAGAGTACCTTCTATGATATTTGGGGATATTGTTGACAGTGAAGTGAAAGCCTGCCAATCTGCTTTGTCATGAATGTATCTGGGTATTTTTGAAGTTTGGTTTGGATTCTGATACAAAGGTGAGAGAATGATCGGAAAATGGTCACTGTTATGTAAATCACTAGATACAGAGAAGTTATACAGCGGGAGGATTGGAGGAGAGCAGATGGCCAGGTCTATTGCATGGAAAGTTTTAGTTGGGTAGTGAAAGTAAGTATTGTCGCCATTATTCATGCAGCAAAGGGAGAAGTCAGTGAGAAGTTGCTCTATTTGAAGGCCTCTATTGTTGGTGTCCTTGTTTCCCCACAAAGGACTATGAGCGTTCATGTCACCAAGGAGGATGAAAGGAGGAGGAAGTTGCTGAATGAGACTATTGAGGGATGTTTGGCTTATGGCTTCACTAGGAGGGAGGTATATACTGCAGACAGTTGTGAGTTGTTTTAATTGAATACGAGTGGCAACTGCTTGGAGATTTGTGTTAAGATTGACCATAGTGCGAGGATAACTATTGTTAATTAATAGGGCAACTCCACCTGTGTCCCTATCATTGAGCTCATAGTCCTTGCGAAAGATGGTGTAATTATGTATTTTAGTATGTCTATTGGTTTTGAGAAAAGTTTCCTGAAGGGCGAAGCAAGCGGGGTTATGATCATAAATCAGCGTTTTGAGGTCATCGTTTTTATTAAGGAAACCGTGGCAGTTCCAAGACAACAGCAGAGCCATTATCATGTTGTGTTTGGGATGATGCTCATCTTGCTCCGAACCCCCGTAGGCTTCAGAGGGGTGCTAGGGATGTCGTCATCATCCATGGGAAGATCTGACATTTCAGAGTCAGAGGGGTCCAAATGTAGGATAGTATCGTCTATAGGGCGTTGTGGAGGAACGTGTTTGATTTTGGGTTTATTGTACTTTGATCTGTAGACCGAAGACTTTTTTATTTGTGGTCGGGTTGAGGTTACATTTTGAGAGTATTTCTTTGATATATGTTTTTGTGGAGCCGTGGAGGATTTATTTTGATTAGAGATGGATTGTTTAGGTATTTGGGCTGTTGCAGAAGGAAAGGAGACAGGTACGGATTTTGGTAATTCAGTTTGAGTTGCTATTGTTTCAGTTGATTTTGTTGCAGCTGCATAAGATAAACCAGGTGTTGGTGTCCGGCTTTCTATTATCTTACGGGCTTCCGGATATGAGAGTCTTTGAGAGGCACGTAGGGACTGAATTTCTTTTTCAAACGCCCATTTCGGGCAAGATCTGGAGTATGAAGGTTTAATATGAGATGGAATAGTGGGCGACTGAAAAGTTAAGATAATATGTTTAGTTTTGATTATTTGATTATTGCGTCGAATAGTGATTCGACGAACGGCACTTACTTTGTCATCTGTTAGGTTTTCTAATATTTCAGCTTCAGAGCAGTGTAAAAGTTCGGGTTCCGATACGACCCCTCGTGAGATGTTTAGGGATGTATGAGGGGTCACTGTAACAGTTTTTTGGCCGAAGTTTTTAATTTTCATTATTTTGGAAGCTTGTCTATTGTTTGATACTTCTACTAATAGGTCTCCAGATCTTAATTTTTTAACTTTTTTTACTTCTCCTACATTGTCGGTGATACATTTATGTATTAAAAAAGGAGATGTTTCATTAAAATTACCTTTAACATAGTGTACGATGAAGAATCGAGCGTTCATGTGTACTAATTGTGAATCAATGTTTTCACTACAAGTTGACAGCGGAGCATTGACGATAGACGAAGAATTTTTCATATCCATGTTGGGGGAAATTGAGATTCGGACCCGACCGCACCACCCACCACGGAGCCCAACGAGGGGATGTGCATTTACACACCAGTTCTAGTCGGGTCTATACGCTCACAGTACATCCCTTAGGCAGCGTCCACCCTTAACGACGTGCCCAGTAGATGTCCGATTGCTTGATCCCTAGCAGTTGATCGAAATCAGTACCACCAGCCGATTGATACACAGGGGAACGCTGTGTACCTCCCGTTTACCCGAAGCCGAGGCCAAAGCAATGTGTTGGAGAATAAACCCCCTCAATTACCAGGATTCCCATTTCCGGGGACACGTGTCTCCACGCACGGCAAACACGTGGGTAGTTTTCCGCCAATAGAAGCTGACGGCACAGGGCGACCGCAGCTTCTAAAGGGGGGCCCTCACCTCCAAAGAGGAAACTACGCCGAGGGGGAAAGGGAAGGATAAAGCTAAGGAGAGAGGAGGGTAGAGGAAAGAGAAGCAAAGGATCGCTGGGGCCCCGGGATTGCTACACCCGTGAAAACCTAAAGAAGGTCTTCCCCCTGAGGGGAACTTGCTAGCCCGATTAAGCTTCTTAGCTCTTTCTTGGTAGTAGGTCTTGATATCCTCTTTAAAGGTTCAATCTTCTCTGGATCTGGTGTATGCCGACCGGAACCTACAATATGGCCCAAAAATTTTACCTGGGTTCTCCCGAACTCGCATTTTCCAAGATTCACAGTAAGTCCTACTTCCCTCAATGTTTTAAAGACTTGGCTTATATGCTTTAAATGTTCTTCACAACTGTTAGAGAAAATGGCTACGTCGTCAATGTATGCACAGCAATAATCACGATGTACGAATAATGCTTTATCCATTGATTTCTGGAATGTCCCTCCGGCGTTCTTCATCCCAAAAGGTAAGACTTTCCATTGATAATGCCCCGAATGTGTTACGAAGGTGGTGAAATGCTTGGATTCTTCATGCATGGGAATCTGCCAGTATCCCTTCGTTAAGTCTATGACGGTTATAAATGCAGCTTGTCCTACTCTGAATATTAAATCCCTGGCGATTTTCATGGGATATGAATCAGGCACCGTGAAACTATTCAACAGTCTAAAATCAATACATAACCTCACGCTTCCATCCTTTTTGGCAACACAAACAACAGGATGTGCCCATTCGCTATCGCTTGGTTCAATGAGGTCCATTTCAATTAGCTCCTCGATTTGGCGATCAACTTCTTTTTGTAAACTGATGGGTATTCGATACGGTTTGAGTCTCTTTGGCGTGCAATTCTCCGTAACTTTAACATAATGCCCGTCGACTTTGGCATGTCCTGGCTTTGAACTAAAAATGTCCATATATCTCTTCAGTACATCAAATAACTCTTGGGTTTGCTCTTCAGTTAAATTATGATTTCTAGTTTTCTCCAAATGTTTTCGGATGTCCTCTACCTCTTTCTTTGTTTTATCAGTAGGCGCGTAATGGATTACGCCAAATTCTTCATCCATTTCGTAAACAACACCAATGTGATTTACCCCCTGCACATACGGTCGTACTTTATTCACGTGTAGCTCTCTAGTACTACCATCCTCTAATTCAACTCTTACCGAATGCGGTCTGGTGATTTGAATTACCGTTGCCGGTCCAATCCAAGTGCTTAAAAGTTTGTGAGTTGAAAATGGGAGTAATATCAACTCTTTGTCGCCAATGGCAAACTGTTTTTCTCTCGCACGGAGATTATACCTAGAAACGTATTCTCCTTGAGCTTTCTCGGTGTTTTCGGAAGCGATCTCATTAGCTTTACGTATATTTTCAACTAAATCTTCAAGATATTTAGTGATTGGTCTGGACGCGGTCGTTGGGATAGTTCGTTCTCTCGTCCAAATACTTTTCAATAAAGATAATGGTCCTTGTGGTAACCGCCCATAAACCAATTGAAATGGTGATAGCCCGGTGGTGCTGTGTGGCACTTCACGATACGCGAACATGAGATATGGTATATGTATATCCCAGTATCTCCCATACTCTTGCATGTTTTTATTCATCACTAGCTGAAGTACCCGTCCTGGACGGGTTTGTATCGAATGCAAATTTCCAAAAAGCAAGAACCTTCGTCAGCATTGTAGGAGTACACAGAATGGATGTAGTATGTTGACAAAGTAAAGAAAGCGAAGTTATAATTTTTATGTATTGTTAAAATATTACAGGTTAGAGAGTAACTAAGTAATATCATTTCATTCGCTTTAGTCGTAATTATGTGATGCGCGAACGAATATTTACGCATTTTGAAAAAGTTTTCGGAAAATCTCAAAATCTAATCAACATTTTTAAAAAATTGGAAGCCTAGAATTTAAGTTGAGTGACAATCTATCACGTCACCCAATTTCGTTTCATTCCCTGCTGTCTTTATTTCGTAATGCTGGAACAAAATTTCAGCATTTTGAAACGATTTTCGCAAAATCTCAAAATGTAAGCAAAATATTTTTAAAATTCAACACCTATAAATTCAGATTAGCAGCTACCTATCATATCACTAAATTTCGTATCATTCGTATTAGTCGTTATTACGTAATGTTTGAAGAAATATAAACGTATTTTGAGAGAATTTTCACAAAATCTCAAAATCTAATAAAAATGCTTAAAAAATTGGACACCTATAGTTTATGTTGAGCAACCATCTATCATGTGACCAAATTTCATGTCATTCGCTTTAGTCGTTATTACGTAATGCGGGAACAAAGATTCACTCAGTTTAAAACGATTTTCACTAAATCTCGAAATCTGATCGATTTTTAAAAAAATTAGATACTTATAGTTTAGGGTGAGTAACCACCTATCATTCCACCAAATATCATTTTTTCACCTTTGCAGTTATTACGTGATGTGCGAACACAAATTTACGCAGTTTGAAATGATTTTTCGCAAAATCTCAAAATCTAATCAAGATTTTTTTTTTAATTCGACGCCTATGTTTTAAGTTGAGTGAGCACCTATCATGACACTCAATTTCATACAATTCGCTTCAGTCGTTTTTACGCGATGCTTGAACACAAATTTACGCAGTTTGAAAGGATTTTCGCAAAATCTCAAAATCCAATCAAGATTTTTTTAAAATTCGACGCCTATGTTTTAAGTTAAATGACCACCTATCATGACACCCAATTTCATATCATTCGCTTAAGTCGTTTTTACGTCATGATTGAACACAAATTTACGCAGTTTGAAAGGATTTTCGCAAAATCTCAAAATCCAATCAAGATTTTTTTAAAATTCGACACCTATGTTTTAAGTTGAGTGACCACCTATCATGACACCCAGATTCATAACATTCGCTTCAATCGTTTTTACGTGATGCTTGAACACAAATTTACGCAGTTTGAAACGATTTTCGCAAAATCTGAAAATCTAATCAAGATTTTGTAAAAATTCGACGCCTATGTTTTAAGTTGAGTGACCACCATCATGACACTCAATTTCATATTATTCGCTTCAGTCGTTTTTACGTGATGCTTGAACAAAAAAAGCGTCACGGACAGAATGACAGAATGACAGACAGACAAACTTTTTTTTGAGGTTCGCATCGGATTCCCGGGTGCTTGAAACGGATAGAAATCGCAAAATTTTTAAATTCCAAGAAATGTACAGACAAAAGTCTAATTTTATTTATATAGATCTCCTTAAGAGTTTTATTCCATCGTTCTACTGCCCCCATACTTTCCGGATGTCCGGGTGTCGAAAAACGTGGCGCTACCCCTAATAGATTTTCAAATGATTGAGTCAGCTTGGAAGCGAAATTCGTACCCTGGTCGGTGCATATCACTTTTGGAAAACCGGTGTGGGTGAAAATCTTCATTAAAACGTCACACGTTGTCTTGGCACTAATCTCTTTCACTGGAATTGCCTCGGCCCACTTAGTACATAAATCCACGGCACAAATAATATATCGATGTCCTCTCCTCGATGCAGGCTCTAGTGGTCCTATACAGTCTACGCTCCAGATTTCAAAAGGATTTTCAGGCCTAACGATAGGCTGTATGGGAATATGATCCCGATAGGTGCTAGTTCTCCTCAATTGGCATTCTTTGCAACTTTGACAGTATAACTTTACATCTTGCCTGATATTAGGCCAGTAAAATGAATATCTGATTCTTTGTAGAGTCTTATTTTCCCCTAGATGTCCTGCCAACGGAATCTCATGTGCCATTCTTAAAATAAAATTCCTTCTTTCTTTTGGAATTACTATTTGCTGAATTTCTTCTCCACAGACATAATCCTTATGCTGTAGTATTCCCTGATCAATGAGATACGAATTTTCTTGCCTTTCCGCCCAATCAAAGCATCTCTTGAGTGTCTCGTCATCGCCTTGAAGTTTCGCCAACTCTGAAATGGCATCTAGCTTTCTACTCGCAGACTCACTTGCTGTCAAGACATTCACATTCGGCGTAGTGGAATTCAAATCCGAAGATATTTGTACATTTACGTCCTCCTCTGCTTTCCCTACAGTTTCTACTTCCACATTTGAAACTGTTTCTTGCCATAATTGTTTATTATGATAAAGTTCAATGTTCTCATTTAGCATCTCAAAAGCTGAACGACTTATTAACATATCACTGGTAAGTTTCTTTGAAACGGCACACATAATTGCTGTATTGCCATGTTTACCATCGTGGATTTTCATCTCATATGTCCGAAGTGGAGCGGTTTCATTATCGCCAAACGCGGACGATAACTCTATTTGTCCTTCTCCTTCAAAAGGCGTACCATGTACTAATTCCTCGCGAATTACAGATATCTGTGCACCAGAATCCACTATATCATTAAAAATTGATTTTCCACATTTGATTTTAACCTCAATTAGGTCATCCAATTTTTTGTGATTACTTGATTCAGATAATGGAACGGAGATCTTTGCTGTCAACACATCTGTTTTCTCGGCTGTATCAGCGCTTACAGTGTTTATTTTCGGTTGTGAAATTTGTCGAGTAAAAGTATTGTTTTGAGTATTCGTCATATTACTTTTAAATTGTCGTCCTTGCCCACAGAACTTAGAAATATGCCCCTCTTTACCGCAACTAAAGCATGTGGGGTTAAATCTGCGTTTAACCAACGTTTCAACTTGACGTTTCTGAACCCACTTAGGAATGGTTTGAAACGGAGACTTCGACGTCATCCTAGCTCCTTGTTCCATTGGACGCCCATAAGTTCTCTCATTACCTTTATTTTTCGAATCACCTCCCCACGACCTCTTCGCTAAATCATGGACGTTAACATATTCGTCTAGTTTATCTGCCAACTCAGACGGGATTATCAACTTAGACCACTGGTCCAAAAAATGCTCACGTATTTCATGTGGAACTCTCCTCTTGATTTGGTCGTCGATAATCAATTTCTTCAACCCGTCATAATCCTCGATTTCTAATCCTTTTACCCACTCTTCAAAATAGTTAGTTATTTCAAAACAGAAATCTCTCCACGTTTTCTCTGGCACTTTTTGATGGGTCATAAATTTCCTCCTAAAACTTTCAGGGCTTAATTTAAATCGTCTTAACAAAATCGATTTTATATACTCATAGTTTTCTGCATTCTCTACCGGTTCTCTATTTATCAGCTGAACAATTTCCGTTGGTAATAAATTTAATAAACACAAGACCCATTCCTTGTTATCTACTTTCACTCTATTAGCATGATTTTCAAACATCGTTTAATAGCATGTAATATCAGATTCGCGCGGGTCAAACTTTGGTGTGTACTTGAATAATTCTAACCTAGCTTTCCCAGCGTCTCTAAAATTTTCGTCTCTAACGTTTGTTGACAAGTCTATTCTACTATTTGTCTCGATTTCCAATTTTCTTACCTCAAATTTTCTCTGCTCTCTTTCTCTTCTTTCTTCAAATTCTCTTTGTTCCCGTTCAAATTCTCTTCGCCCTCTTAGTTCATTTATTGAAGAAAGAAAACAACGGGAACAAAGCATTTCCTTTACCAATTCTAAATCTTCTTCATAAATATTGCTACTCTTAATCATTTTCTTTAGATCCGGTAGTAACAAACCAGGTGAAGGATTTTCACCGATCTCTTCCGCTAACTTAATTAAATCTTCCTTCTTTCCCTTATTTAAAAACGACATGGCTCTTCTCACAACTAAATAACTTCTCCAATTCCTAGGTTCTGATCCTGTCGACTGTGCCAGTACGGGTTTTTTAAACTTCCTTTCAACAAAAGGCAAAGCAATTTATGGGACTTACATAAAAACCTTTATTACTCTAACATAAATCATACAATTCCAGCGCCAGTTTTATCAGGCGTCGAAAACAAAAACAGTCCCAACAAAAATTTATATAAAACTAAATTAAATCTTTAGAATCCTCGCACCTCTCATTATTGTAACGTGCCCTCATTCTCGAGTACATATTTTATACTTCAGCTCGAGTCAAATTTCTCGGTTTTATTACCATGGAGTTTGGTGCGTTTGTTAATTCATCATCACATAATACGTTGATAATGTCGACGGAACTTTATTCATGCTTTCTTTTATTTAGCTTTATATTCACATCCTATTTCTAACAAACACACACACACTTTCTTTTCATACAATAACATAACACATTTCATTCCCTTCCATCTATAATATGCAACAATTTCAAATTCCCGACGTTGTACAGGTTTTTTATGGTTGCCAGCCTAAACAACCGTCGGTAGGGTACTTCACTCCCGCTGAGCATCGCCTACGATGGCGCCAGAACCAACGCCAAATCAAACATGTAAACAAACTTCAAAATGTAAACGGCACCGCATACGGAATATAGTCCTAGAATTCTTATAAGTATTAGAATTTTCTGACCGGTTCGTTTGCAATTTACCGAAGCTTTCCCACGCTTCGTCTTTACTACGAGTAAAAGCTGCAAACCATTGTTTTGCAAAACTTAGATTTAAACAACAGCTTACTGCAGTACGCAAAATCTACTGATAGTTAAATCTTTTCAATTTTTGAAAGTTAGGTAAAAGGTCATTGACCAAAATTATTTATAGAGTAGACTAAAATATTTATTCTTTATATATATATATATGTAACATTAGGCGTTGCGTTACGGGAAAGATGTGTAGTCGTGGACCAGAGGGAGGCAAGGCTGTTGAGGCGGCCGATCGTCGCTGGTCGGCAGACGCCGGGAGCGATCGGGGAAAATCATTGGGCACGCCTTACGGCTGCCGATGAATGAAAGGAGTCGGAGTCCAATTGCGATTACATAATTTTATTTGGATTCAATACATCTTTGTTTGGCAGCTGCGTCACGCGGAAAGTCCCGCTCCTGACCTGCTGCAGCTTCTTTTATCAACTCTTGAGGTCGTGTTACATGACCAAAAAGCATTGCAATTATTGGTCAAGAGCTAAAACTGGGCAGTGGTTTTTCCGGGGTTTGTTATGACTTTTAAGACGCCTTTGTGGTTGGCTGCCGGGACCGTCTACAAAATTACAAAGGAATTGCAGGGGACTGTGTAGTAGGGTTGTGCGAAAAACAATTTTTTTTGAAATTCGAAACGTCACCATGTGCAATAGTTGCGATTTTGGTAGTAAAATTAAACCCTGAAATTTGGATGAAATTGTTTAGTATCTTAGGCCTCCTCAAGATCTACGAATTTTGGAAATTATAGGAAAAAATGCTTTAAAATCAACTGCTCTTTTCCTTAATATATATATATATATATATGAAATATCACCAGGTTACTTATTTGCACTTTTAAGTATATAAACATTCGTAAAAAGCTAGCAGATGTAGAATTAGTTCTTAGACCTCAACAAATCCCTTAAAATTTTCCATTTTTACTCTAAAAATAGCTCGATAAATTGGATAAACAAACTCGTCTACATCCACTTCATTACCAACACGAGCTTGATAATAACAAATCTCCCCCTCTCACATACTTTTTGCAAACATCATCCTGATTTTCAGCTTGCATTCTTCTTTAAATTATTAATCCCCCCCCTTCCCCATTCTATCCCATCTTCCACAACAACCGAACTTTAGCGTTGCTGAGGTATCTGATTAGAAATATAGTATGTTACACTAGTTGCAGAACCCGGTTCTGTCTATTTGGGACATTTTGCACCGAAGAGCAAGAATTCAAAGGACATTTCGATCGTATCTTCAGCTTATTAAATGAGAAAGCGTTTTATTTATCAGAATTAGCCTTTATTGGAAGTGATGGGGAAGTGATTAATACCAGTGTAAATGCAGGTGTAATTAGACGCCTTGAAGAAAAGTTCAATTCTCCCGTGCATTGGGCAAATATGTCAATTTCCTTTTAACAAACTGCCTTTATGCCACCTTACAGAAGCAGTCGACGAGAAAACATCAAGACCAAGCGCATTCAGTGGATTGATTGGTAAGTCCCTGAAGACTTGCACTAACCTTCCTATAATTAAGTTCCAGGAAATTGATTTTTCGTTTGAGTCCGATATTGACTTTGGAGATCTTAGCACTGATCAACGTTATTTATGGGAAATTTTTAAGTCTGTTTCCTCTGGTTATTGCCCACAAGATCTAGCAAATAGAGTCACTGGGAAACTTTCCCATTCTTGCTGGCTATCGTTCACAAATCCCATTTTGCGTCTGTACTTTGGAACATCTTATCCAACACCACAACTTATTGTATTAGCCACATTCATAATGAAAGTATAAGCGCCAACATGGTTCAGAATCAAGTGTAACAGTGCCTTTCAGGATGGCCCAATGAATTTGCAATATTTTACATCTCGATTTCAGTATCTGCCAGATAATTTAAAGGGTATAATAAAAAACGTTCAAAATAACGCGTATTTTGCTCATGCAGAAAATGTACTCGCTGCAATGTTATTCGACGACAGAATATCTGTAAACCAGCTTGTCATTCAGCGTATCATAAAGGCCAGAAAATCTTCGTAACAAACAACGAGCATTAGAACTTTTCAGATTCCAAATGTGAATTTCGAAAGCAATGACTACTTTGACCTTATCCATTGGCAAGAATGTATTGCGACTGAGCCTCCCATCACAAAGAAATGGACAAATAGTGTGTTACAGGAATTACTGAAGTCGGATAAACATTCAAGTTCTTGCGATAAATTTCTAAAAGTACCCTGCCATTCCCAAGCAGTTGAGAGGGTGATTAGGATTGTGACAGAATCTGCTCTTCATGTGTGTGGCCTCCATGCAAGAGATGGATTCATCCGAGCAAAAACATATGATAGGAAGCTAATGCTATGTTTTGAAAAAAAGTCTAATTTCCGAGTGAAATAACCTACTCCTTACATGAGAAGGTAAGAGTAGTATCTTCTCTATTTACATACCTCTGAGTACCATTTTCAGTGAAAAACGCTCAACTTCAAGAAATTTGGGAAGGCCTAAGAAGTAATTTTACATCGGCTAACTTTTTACAAGTGTTTATATACTTAAAAGTTCAAATATTTAACCTAGTGATATTTCATATTTTTATTACTTTTTTAATGACAGTAGCAGTTGATTTTAAAGCATTTTTTCCTATAATTTCCGAAATTCGTGGATCTTGAGGAGGCCTAAGATATTGAACAATTTCATCCAAATTTCAGGGTTTAATTTTGCTATCAAAATCGCAACTATTGCATATGGTGACGTTTCAAATTAAAAAAAACACCACCACCTTTCGCACCCCCCTATTACAGAGCCAGATCAGAAATTATTTGTAAGGTAGAGCAGAGACATCAACTGTTTCGAGTTGAAGTCGGAGAAGGAGCCGGAATATGAAAAGATTTTAATGCTTTCTGTCTTTAACCTTTTCCCGGCGGGGAAATTTTGGCCGTGCTGTTTCAGAAGGACGGGAGCATCTGAAAAATGCTTTCCCCAATTTCAGTGACTCTTAGCTGAAGCTGCTATTTGTGCAACAATCATTGATGGATTACTCTTTCCCGCCCCCGAAGTAAAACGAACTTCTTGAACAAGGGGATTACCTTTACGCCTATATTCTCCTATTCAGGAACTGCGGTGCAACTGAATTGATGGCTGGATGTTGACATCTCTCCCCGCCGGTCCAGTACTGGTGAACAACTTGAGAGGGGAAAGCATTAGTTGGTCGAAATATGAACCAACCCGCCCTTTAAGGTGTTCGACTGCTTGGTTGAAAAATCGACCGCCCGTCTTCAAAGCGTTAAGAAGAAAAAAACAAAAAAAAATTAATAATGTAAACAAACATCACAAGTAAGATATTGAAATAGCCGTCTGCGGTATACATTGTCTGTTTTCTTCTTTTTTTTTGTGATTCAGCGCAAAATACAGAAACCGGATTTACTCTTTAAAGAATCTAGACACTCTATTGCGGGGGGCGGAGTCTAAAAGCAAAATTATTATTATATTTTTAGAAAATTGCTTAAATCGATCTCTGGCATTTGAAGACTTTTTCATGAAAGAGGACTTGTTTTTCGTTACTTTATACCTTATTGGGACAAACCTTAGAAACATGATACAGCACCACGAAAAAATCGAAAGTCGTTTGTAGTATGCACGAGATATAATACTCATCTAACAAGGGGAAGAAACGCTGGGAAGAGAAGGAGCAATGCCGACACTATAAATTTTAGTTAAATGCTCTACTAGCTCTCCCTTCCTTACTTCAGTGAAAGTATAATAGTAATTATTAAGGTCTTATAGCTGTTTTACAAATAAAAAAAAATTCAGTTAATCACTTTAGAGAAATCAAAATCAATGTAAACACTGGTACTATTTACACTCAACATTGAACATCTGCAGGTGCCTATGTTGGAGGAGAAGAGGGTGACGAGAGAAGGTTTCAATATAAGCCGGATGGCCCGATTCCCCCCCCCTTCCCCCTACTGAATTAATAATATTTCCACGTATTTTTATTCATATATATGTATATATTCATTCATTGATATTTTTATTTCATTTTTCAATTTCTCGTTAGTATTTAAAATTTATATATTTTTTTCTAGTGCTTTAAGGCTGTCCCTTTACAGGCGTCACATGACATTTGAACAGCTTTAAAAGCAAACTTTTGATGCTAAACACTCTAAAAATTTAATAATGTTTCTTCACTAACTGCACTATAAACTAATATTTAGCAGTCAATCTATACGTCACATACATCAAATTTACAATCACAAAAATTAATTAATTACAAGCAAAACTCTCAGAAGATTCTCAATTTTCGGCTGAAGATAAGTTTAGAATAGATGGACACAGAAGGATACAGTTTTCTCGACTGTACCCAACTCTTCCTGTGAAGTTCTGAGGAATCGAAGATACAGTTTTCGAGGAAACCCTAATCCATAGTAGTAAAAAAGACTCTTTGGTTTAGGGTGCTTGCATTGTAAATTGCCTGCATTACTGCAAGAAATTTACTGCTTGCATTGTAAATTCCATAAGAGATTATAATTTCAGCTCCGTCTCATTTTCTAACTTATCTATAAATATATAATGAGTCTTCCATGCACTCAAGTCACCTGTGAAAGGGCATTTTCTAAGATGAAAATAGTAAAAAAGAAACACGTTGAGAAGCTCCATTACAAAAAAATTATTAGAATCACTTATGATTATAAGCATTGAAAAAGATTTAATTCCATGTAATACAGACATTATAGATGAAATTGGCCGATCTTCTTCAGAATTGGCTAAATTACTAATTTTGTAATTGTTCTTGATCATATCAACTACGCAACTAAGTTTAAATTAGTAGATAGTAATGTCATTTTTTCGTATGCCAGTATTTCGCCTAACCAAAACTACTGAAGCAAATAATGCGAAACTTGGAAGGTACATTATTTTTAATTTTTATTTTTAAATGTAGGTGCTAAACTATAATTCAATTTTCAATAATCCTAACTTGTGGAACGGAAGGGGAGAGGTGGGGGGGGGGGGGGTAGGCGACCAGAACGTTCCTTTCACATATCCCTCAATCTGGAAGAAAAAAAGAAATATCAAAATTTTTGATGTAAAATACAGCCACCGCGAATACCCAAAAAGTCAATGTATGGACATTCTGAAATTAGTTTTCTAAAAAGAATCGATGGCAACACTCTCACTTTTTTCTATATATCATTCTTGAAAGAAAAAGAAAATATCTGTCTTGCGTTGAAATGTGAAAAAATACAAATCTTATATTTAAGCAGAGCTTTTTTTGTAATTAAAAACTTATTTATTTGAATTTACTGTAAATTACATTATTTTCCCGTACACCTAATAGCAATAGTACGAATGATCTCTACTGTTTACTTTAATGGCAATTTCAAATCTCTTAAATATGTGTAATTTTTTATATTAATGAAAACAAGATTATATTGACAATAATTATAATTATTTGCCTAATATTTTTAATAACATTACTGTGAGTGCATTTTTAGATTTCATTATATAGTATCTCATGTAGCTAAAAGACGTCTTACTTTTTGTTTATATTTTAAATTACTGAACAGTTTATTTATTTGTTGACGACTGCCCATTTGTACTTTTCAGAATAATTTTTAGCAAGAGTACTATAGTCGTTACCCAGAGCTTTACTGTATACTACATAATTGTAATACAAATATTGCGCTATATGATTTATATTTTTACCGATTTCAACGCTATTGTTCTGTCCGGATGTCGGCTGTTTTCGATATTCCATGATTATGTTATCAAGAAAATGCTTAATAAGAATATATTTCCTTTTTTCAGTTAATGCTTGTCTAATACGAATAATATCAAAAATAATGTTTTCAACTTTTAATTTTCAAATTTCTAAGTAAATGTTTTCATTTATTAATGTTTTAAAGTTTGATAATGTGCTACACAAGTCTCTATTTTATTTAATTTGTAACTTTACATGTAAACATTGTTTTAAAAACTTTTTCGCGCAAACAGTGTTAATTTTGTAATGTTTTATCATAAAATGTTTTAGTAAATAAAATTTTTTCACAAGAATTTAAATAGTTTTATTTGAAAAAAGATGATCATTCCACCATTGGAAATAGCTGTAAAACGTTGAAATTTGAAACTCGAAAAACTCAGAACAGATCGGCTGTAATGAGGCTGCGTTTACACGTTAATGGCATTCATATCTTACCCATATGGTGTTATATTTGCCTTAAATCAAAGCCTTCTAGAGTCTACCACCCTAGGAGGCTCTGCGAAAACCCGTACCAAATTCATGAGAACTGACCAACTTTCCTTCTTTAACTTTTACATTTATGTTGCATGTTGCTCTATTAGGAAAACTTGCACTTTTTAAGAACTCTAATTGCGCTTGGGATTCGTAAAATTCTCTCTCTCTCTCTCTCTATATATATATATATATATATATATATATACAAACATTTACTTTACCATCAGTAGTATGTTTTTAAAGCTATTCAAAAGTCTTAGTCCCCTGATGACCATTCATTTTGAAAAGGAAATCCTTTATAGTTCAAAATGCTTTTTTGATTCTGGTACAGAAATAATAATAAACTAATTATGTTAAAAACTTTTGTCAAATTTTTGGAATTTCTCTCTATAAGTTATCATAGTTTATCGTAATGTGTGTACCAAGACCGTGAGACGTAGTTTGTTTCTTCGAAATACACCCGTAATCACTTGGCCTCGTTGGTATTCACTATTAACAAGCAGTGCCATTGCTAAGACTCTTCTTAGGAGGTGGGGTGGGGATGTCGACAAACAGTGAAGTCAAATATCGGTTTCTACCAACTTTTTTATTTTTTTATCAACTATATTACCAACTTCTTACTTTTGCCAACTAGTTTTGTGTAATTTAACCAAGTGAATCAGAAATAGAAAGTAAATTATAGTTTTCGATAATTTTCTTTTTACCACGTTTGCAAACTAAGTATATAATTTTGCCAAGCTTAACAGAATTTGCGAATGTTAGGGGGAGAGGCTCCCCTTCCTTTAGCAAGGGCCCTGTTGACAAATTGTAAAAATTTATCGATTTGTCTTTTATTTTAAATCATAACCGCTATACTGATAGCACTTGAATGAAGTTTGACACATACAAAATTTTTGCAGCTGCAATTGCGCCCCAGAAGGCTTCAAAACACTTCATTCTGAATGTAGTTCTCAAAATTTTTTGAGAGAGGGTTCCCGAATGAACAATGGATTGATTAATATGAATGATGAATATTAATTAATAGATCAATGTTCTATTAATGTATATCAATCATAATTAATTAATATTAATTAATTATAACACCATACCTCCCCATACCCCGAAAGTTTAACGCATCCTATTATTTATCGGTTACGCAATAATCCGGGCCCCCCTTTTCTTGAGACGGGCGGGCCCCTACCTCCCAGTCCGAGCCTGGTCTGTATCCGAGGAAATTGGAAGAATCCCTATTCATATCTATATCTGAGCGAAAAGAAATTATCCATATCCGAATTCGTGGGAGCAAATAAAAATTATTCTCTTCCTTATCCGTTTCTTTGCAGCGGATATTTTTAATGTTTTTTGGGGAGTCATCAACAAAATTTTTATAATTTATAAATTAATAATTATACTTTAATATTTGTAAGGGAATCTTCTTTAACACAAAAATCACTCGTTTGAATTAGTATTAGTAATTTATAGTGATTAGACTATATCTACTATTATTGTAACTGAATTAGCGTCATAATTATTAACGGTTCCTAATGTTACAGTACAAAAATACAATATTATAATTCGATATAATTGTTTTTTGTGAAAGCTTCGTAACTTGCATAATGTATTGTTTATTACGGTATGTAGTACAGCTAGTAAAGAGACAACCTCAAATATTCAAGTGCCTGACATATTTTGTAGTTTAGTTCGTTCTAAGGTGTTCATTGAAAAATTATGTCTATAACAAACATTTTTATTTTAATATACACGAAATATTTATTAGCACAGTATGTGCTTTGATCCATATTATTTCAACGAATCTTCTGATGTACCTTTTAAAATTCTCCTTTGTTCAGCAGAAGAAAATAGTTTTTTTTTAATCATTGAAAAGTGCAAAGCTAAGCCTTCTCTAGGATCAAAATAGAATCGCACGAATTGCGAATATGACGTAAATTTTGTGGCAGAATTTATCAAACTCGCCGAATTTTTAACTTACGTCGTCACGCTTCCGGCTGCCGTAAAAAAATTTCGTGTACTTCACTAAGTTAAACCTGGTTAGTTCACAAAGTTAGTTTTCTAACGGAGTATTATATTGAAGTTATAAAAAATTTATATATTTAAACGTGTGCATTACATAGGATCTTAAAGTTATCATTGAGGCAGAACATTTCACACACTGTGAGTGAAATTACCATTTTATGGTAATATATTCTTCATAATAACTTACCAAACAAAATTATCTGTTTCCGTATCCACAAATATGAGAAACAATGATCCGCTTCATATCCGTATCCGCGAATATAGATGTTATCCGTTTTCATATCCGTATTCATGGATCAAGTTTTTTAACGATCGCACACCAGTAATTTGGTATCGTTTGGGATGCCACAAAGGCAAACTTGATTTGTGAAAAAGGGGAGGGATGTGTTTATATTAATGAAACATATGTACAGATTTTCATTATTCAAAGTTCAGAACCATTCAGGTCAAAGCAGACTTCCAATTAAAAAATTTCTCTTGTAATGGAAATCGATCTATCTGCTTGGGAATGACAATGAGACTCACAAACACAGACAGACAAAGAATACCTCTTTTTGAGTAAAAAGTAAATGTACAGAATAATCATGCCGAATGCACTAAAGCATTTTCTTTTATTTGAACTCGCATTTCTGCTTAACGAACAATTAACCTGATCACTTTCATAATTGCAAAGACTATTCCTATGTTTGTGTTTGTCGTTGCTTCTCGGAGTTGATCTTTGAAATGCTTCCTGCTATGCCACAGCGAGTTTTGTGAGACACGTAGCCTGAAAAATTCTGGGTGGGCCGAAAGGTGGAATGGTAAAATTTCTTAAAAATTGCTCGATTATATACAGCCAATTAACAAAAATCAAACTACAGGGGAGTGGCTCACGCCCCGTGCCCCGCCTCCCTGCCCCTGGTACGTACAGAGTGTTTAACTCTAGGTTTTAGGTCCTACTGCAGCCTATCTGAAATCAATTTATTCAATACAATGACTTTGGGTACAAATTTGAATGTATAATAGCCGAGTTTTTTAATAAATATTTTTATTTATACCATCAGTATTTGAGATCAGCATGGAAGGAGTGATGCCGTGATTGACTGATAGGAAGCATCTTTCAACCCACCTCCAGGCTGCGGCATTGTTATAGGTGTCCACATTAGAATATTTTTAGCTTAAAAATTTTTAAGTATTATTTTTGATTTAATTAAGTTTATATCTTCTTCAGTTTTAACATTGTATCCCTTCAAAGTTAGAGTAGTTTTATTTTTTACAAACAATCTTGTAGAAGGGTATTCAGATACTGCAAATTAGGACCGAGATATAAGTCTCTTGCAAAGCCAATTCTGCAATATTTGCTAGCAGAAACTTGTATAAGAACGGCCGAAGTTAGAGGATACCAAAAGATTCTAACTGGTTTTATTTCATTGATTACGTAATACTTTTGTACTGCGCTACTGGAAACTTTTTTTTTCCAATGGGCGGGCACTGGCCATTAGCCTTTTTGCCACTTCTGAGGCCCGAACCACTCACCATAGTACTATGGGGAGCACCCAATGGGCTGCCTGAATTAACCCCTATGAAGGGACGGACAGTTTAACAACCAAGTCTAGGCCGGGAGTCGAACCCAGACACAAGGCGTGACATAATGGTTCCTAAGCCACTACACCACCTGGCGGCACTGAAAGCTTGAATCATCTTTCTTATGTTTTGGAATTTTGTCACACCTTGCTTGTTTCAGAAGGCTGAAGTTATTGTTGTTCTCAGACATAATATTTGTCCCGATTTGATAGGTGAGATCTGATCGTTGAATTTCCACACAATAACACTCTTCAAACTTACTTTTTTATAAAATTACTTTCTGAGCGTATGTTTTCTACTTTTATAACAATTTTTTTTGGCACTGTGTTTTTGGCTTTCACTTTTCTTTTATTATTATTTACTGGATAGGAGTGATCAAACAACTATACACAAACAGCCAAACATATAAAAATGGCTCTAACAGAAACATACGATTTTTAAGTTTGTCTACACATGTCTACGTCCACAACAAAAAAGTAAATTGTAGAATCATTTTTTTAAAAATTTCATTATTTTTCATCTTCGTTGGCATAGAAATAAATAAAATTGCAATGGATATCTTATATTTTGACTTTCTTTTGAAGCAGAAAATAAATGTTCTTAATTATTTTCATGCAAATCGCTTCTAGAAGAAATAGTCCATTATTTTTGAGTTTTCTAACATAATTAGGCGCAATATTTGTATGGTTATGAACCACAAACGAATTATCAGTCAGTTTCTTTGATACCATCGAGCACTCTCCCCATTCCGTCACCGAAGCTTTCAAATTCCTACATCCAAGCCAGACTGACACAATGGATGCTTTACAAGAGTCAACACAAGATCTTCAGCTGCTTTTGTCATATGAAATGAAATGTGGCGTTACGGCCATTTTTCTGCTCGAGGGATCCAGGCCGAGGGGCGGGGATAGCCCTCCGTGGGGAACTTTCTAAGGGATCCTAACCCGTATTTACGAGAAGTCTTGGTGAAAACCACGGAAAACTCCGAACTGTTAGGTCCGCGTACGCGACCTGGCTTTGAACCGAGCACCTCACGTCTTCCAGTTCCGAGGGCAAACTCGTTCAGACGCTGCTGCTGCTTTTGCCATATGACGTTCCTGCAAAAATAGGGCTTTTTTCAATATGTCTTTTATAGCAACTGTAAGCGCCAGAATAGATCTGCAATAAAATAAATAAGATTTTCATAAAAAATTATTAGAATTTTTTTATCACAGATGTATTGTGATATACAGGGTATCCAGTGCTAACGGTGCCCAATGGGTATTTCCTAAACCGTTAATAAGAGACACATAGTTCCAGTTGTAAAAATGCTTTAAATTGTATAATCTATTATATCACAAGCACACACTTATACACAGTTTATATCAGAAGTCAATGAATGTATTTCTATAAAAATTACGGAATTTAAATTTTTAAATGGTCCCTCGGTCCTATCAGTTTTATTTAGAAAATTTTACTTTCTACAATTTGATATGTACAAAAAAAAATCGTCCTTCTATGACCAAACTTTACCGAGTTATAAAACAGCAAATATTTTGACTTAAGTCACTTTTCCACGTTTAAAAATGTCCCGTTAAAGTGAACCTGTGTATTGTTAAATTTTTATTCCACCAGTTTATTTTTATCTTCGTTGTTTTCTTCTTATTTCTGAAAGATGATTCGTTTATATTCATCCAGGTTAGATTTAATTTATTAAATATCTTTTGGAATTCAGTTTGGCTATTGTTTTCTTTCAAGTCTAGAATTATAGGTTTTATGTGGCTATTCCATTGATTATTGAATTTCTTAAAGTTACTATATTTTGTTTTGTATTTATAATCCATTACTGTTTTTAAATTAAAATCTACCTGGGTATGGATATAACGATGGTCAGATCCGTTTTCATCAAAGCTAATGGTTAGAGCGAGTCAGAGATAGCGAACCAACTGGCCGCTTCCGTTAGCGGAGATGCAATTATCATATTGCAAACTATTGGAGCGACGAAGATAGGCGATTTTGACGCCCTTGCAAGTTCCTTGGAGATGAAATTCGGAGAGAAGTGCCAGAAAGAATATAGTAGAATACAACTTAAGTCAAAGATGCAGAGATAGGCGAGACCCTTCAAGAGCTGGCTTCGGACATAGATAGGCTGTGTCATCTAGGACCATGGACCACCATCATGGACCACCTTGATGATGTCCGACAAGAAATGACGGTGTGGCATTTTACCGAAGCCGTCCGGGATTCTGAAATTCAAAAGGCACTCATGTTGGAGGATTCCCAAGATTTGAAATCTGCTCTCGTCTTCACTATGAAGCTAGAGGCAGCTCAGCGGCACGTGAGGATCGTCATGATGTTAGAGCGGTGGCGGTCCAACAGCGAGCTGATTCGGACACACAGAGCTTAGAGAGCAGAATAATGAAGAAAGTTGAAGATCTAATGAAAAGAAAATTAAGATCCAGTGGAACGAAAGATAGCCCAAAGGGAGTGAAATGCTGAAGGTGACGAATTGAGGGACACGTACAAGAGTACTGTGGTCGAAAGTCCCATGACCAGAAATAGAAATCTCAGAACGGAAAGAAGGGAAACTAGGAGGTGGCCATCTCGCGGGGCGTAGGTTGCACATTTTCAAAAGCCCCACCTAAAAGTCTTTTAGATTTCATCAGTGAATAGCGGCAGTAATGGACTATTTGTACTCGGATACGTAAAAGGTTCTCCATGCCACATGGTCATTGATACTGGAGCTAATGTAACCATCATAAGGACAGATCTGGCTAAGAAATTAAATTTGAAGACTATCTGGACTCCGCCCTGGCTGACCCTCCAGACTGTGACAGGTGACAAGATCGAATTGGGCGGAAAAGCTAGAGTGGAAATTACGTATTGAAAAGCCAGATACGACCATGTGGTGTATGTCGCCAATATTACGGACTCTTTTATTCTCGGACTGGACTTTTTACAATCACACAAATTTAATTTGGACTTTAAAAATAATGAGCTTCGTTCAGACTCGGAAGAAATAGCTGTGTTCGACATTAAAAATGAAGCTGTTTTACCTGGTCAACAATAATAGCCCAGACTGATATCACTCTTCCCCCAAAAACTGATTCAATAATTTCTGGAACAGTAAAAGAAATCAATAAATTCCGGTTTGGATTACTTGAAAATCCAAACAATAGTGATTCTGTCAGAGGAGTACTTGAGGGAGCAGCAATTGTGGACTTGTCGAAAGCTAAAGTTCCTGTTAGATTAGCTAACGTGACTGACAAGTCGAATGTGATAAAGAAAAATGAAGTGTTGGCAACATACACTGTTGTTACCTGCATTAATAAGAACAGCAAACCAAAGACAGCTAAATCATTTGAGTGCCTGACAAAGGAATTATTACAAGGCGTGGAGTTAACGGCAGAACAGAGAGGCGCTGCGGAGAAAGTGATAGGTAAATTTGAAGACCTCTTCTCTCGAACTTCGGGTGACTTTGGTCGTACGAGCTTAACGCAACATAGAATAGACACAGGCAGCTATTCTCCCATCAAGCAACATCCTAGGCGACTTCCATTTGCTAAGCAAGAAGAAGTGAGCAGACTTTTAGAGGAGATGCAGCGTGATGACGTCATCGAGCCATCAACTAGTCCCTGGGCCTCGCCGATAATTTTGGTCCGGAAGAAGGATGGTTCCACCCGATTCTGCGTTGACTACAGACGTCTGAATGACATTATAAAGAAAGACAGCTACCCTCTTCCCAGGACAGACGACACTTTACCCACTTTATCGGGAAATGAATGGTTCTCCACTCTGGATCTCAAAAGTGGCTACTGGCAAGTAGAAATTCATCCCGATGACCGTGAAAAGACACTACGGGACAAGGATTGTGGCAATTCAAAGTTATGCCTTTTGGACTCTACAACGCACCGGCTTCATTCGAGCGTCTCATGGAGACAGTGTTGAGAGAACTTTCTTACGAAGCATGTCTCGTTTATTTGGACGATATCATCATCGTCAGACTATCGAAGATCATCTCGAGAACATCCGAAAGGTGCTGCAGAAATTAAATCAGGCGAACTTTAAACTGAGTCCATCTCGTTCTCCCATACTAGAATTCGTAATATTAGAATACGGCTGTATGCAATTGCAAGCGACTACACAACAAATTTTTAACGTTCGCCATGATCAGCATCGCAGCAAATGAGTCTGAAGCCGAGGGCAAATAAGTCTATTTTTTTGGAATTGCTTTTGAAAAGTTTTCTTCGTCCAAAATATTTTATTTTATCTATGTTTTACACGTACACAGAATAAATTTTGTTTCTTAAGTACTCAATTATTGTAATATTAACGTAATGCATGTACTTTTAAATTTAAAAACGATTTACATAAGAGTGACGTGCAAGAGTGAAAGTTTCCTGGCAGAGTTCCAATTAATTTCACTTTGGAGACGGTCCCTTACTAGCTTCTTGAAATTGGCCGAGAAAATGGATTAAATGTATGATTTTCAAAGTTCCATAACTTGGACAGTTTTTATCGTAATAAAATGAAACTTTTTGTGTTTACTTTGTTTTTGTGTACTGCATCTTTTCCTAAATATAAGTGATAGGACCTGAGGACCGTATAAAAATTTAATTTTTGTAATTTTTTTCTAAATGGGTTTTTTGGTTCGAAAAGCACGTAAAAACATTCTTTACCCTTTTTAAAACATTTTTTAAATTGGAAGTGCATATCTAAACCGAACGGTTCGGGAATTAGCTATTGGGTCACATTAAGGCTGGACACCCTGTATAAAAAAAGCGTGGTGTTCCCAAATTTGGCGATATATCACCAATTGGCTGGAATTTGGTTGCTAACAAATATCTTGACCGGGGAGTGTCCCTCATTGGGAAGTACTACTATTGTATAATACCACTTATAAATGTAATACCGGGCAGCTGTCGATATAACGGTCGAGTTTTGGGCGATTTTCTCCAGATGTCATGTGAATAGGCGTTAGAACTCCTTAAAATGTCTCCGCCCAAGGCATCCTTCCCCCTAGGCAAATAGCCCTTGTGTAACTGTGCCTTAACGGCAATAAAAATATATAAATGTAATACTTTACTTATAATACTGATAAATATAATACTACTAATCAATAAATCAATTTTTATAATAAAATTTTTTATTTTATATTTAACGTAATTACTATAGGGATCTTAGTTTAACTAACTTAGCTTAACTAAACGTAATTACCATAGGGATCTTGGTTTTCGAATGACTTCAGAAGATTAACTTTTTCGATCCGATTCTTCTGTGTGTGTGTGTGTGTGAACTCTGATATTCGTCTTCTTCAAATTCTTCATCACTTTCTTCTTGGTTTTTTGAGTGAGACCTCCATCGGGGCATCTCTGGAAGAAGAACCCTAATAGCACAGATGGTCACAAAAGAGTCGCTGTGACGTCACAGAGGGTCACAATTGTCACGGGACTGTCAAATACTACTCACATTGTGACTTGTGAGTGATGTGACTCTACTGTGTGGTCACTGTGACGTTTATTTGTGACCAGTCACCAGGTGACGTCGCCGTGAAGTCACCATGTGACTAGTATGTCATCGGTTGCTCAGTAACTCCACTGTGAAGTCACCATGTGACTAGTATGTGATTGGTCTCTCAGTGACTCCACTGTGAAGTCACCATGTGACTAGTATGTGATTGGTCTCTCAGTGACTCCACTGTGAAGTCACTGTGTGACTACTGATTTTGTGACTACTGATTTTTTTGGACTTCAAAATGACGTCACACTGGCCGCTTTTTTGACTTTGGAAACATACTCATTTTTTCTAATATTTTGTGACACTTTCTTTCCTGAAACATTTAATAAATAAATCCGAAAATAGTAATTCAATAAAACCTCGCAGTTATGTAGTAATGGAATTTAGTTTAATTTATGAACTTTTAAATTATTTCGTTTAAACAAGACAATATTATTTATAAAAAATATTATTCTTAAAAATATTAGAGTTAAGAGTTCTAATCACAAGTGAAAACTAAGTATCTGTGAGTAAAATTAGCAATTTCTTTCATATCCCCATGGCATATATGTTTCGATAGCGTATGTAAGGTTTAAATTTCGGATGGGGGGAGGAACTATCCGGTATTTTCAACCTTATTGTTACTAGAGTAAATACAAATGTCTCAAAATTGCTGTTTTTTAATAATTGCTTTAAGTTTTCAGATTCCCCCCCCCCTTTAAATACTGGTATGTTTGAAAGTTCCACTACGAAAAATTTGAGATAAAACTATGGGTCTAAGTCAAAAATACTTTATTTATTTTATCTAATGCATGTTTTTCCAATTAATTTTATTTATTTTTATATGAAATCCCTTTTAGGCAAAATATAGCAAAAATATAAATCTTATCCCTCATACCTTAATATATATCAAACCTCACATGTCGCACATTACAAATTGATTTCATAACCAATAAAAATTTAGTTTTATTGGTTAGAAGGTTAGTTTAGTTAGTAGGTTAGTTTAGTTTGGTTAGTAGGTTAGTAGGTTAGTTTTTTCGGATGAATACCTAAATAAAACAGCACATTATCTCCTGAAAATAATTTATGTGGAAAAAGAAAGATTTCCAAGATTTTTAATTTATATTTATTAATTATGATATTTTTTATATTATTTATAAAATAAATATATATATTTATATATACAACTTATTTATAAAATACTCACAGAAAAATTTTAAATTTCCGAAAGAAGCCGCCAGAACTATCTTTTGCAGCCGTCAGTTTACTTTTAAAGGTTCCCGAGCACGGTAATCACAGCGTTGCGGTAAGATGCTGGGCTAATAACCATTAGATCCCTGGTTCGATTCTGGACCTCAACTTTTTCTTGCCTGAGAGTTTGGTGCTGCCATCTGGTGTATATTTTCGGTAACTCTTTCCCCGAATTTTTTTGCTGTCGCAAAACTGTCTCATCGTGACTTCTCTGAACGGTCGCAATGTGACTACACAGCGAGAGGACATAGGGACTCAGCGTGACTTTGCTGCGGAGTCACGGCGACTGTTTGTAACTCTATTGTGACAGTATTGTGTGGTCGCATTTCAGTCACAGGGGACTGTTGTGCTATTAGGGAGTTGTAGGGTCTCACTGCTATAAGGCTTGCTCTTTTTCCTTGGCCTTTATCTAGAGCAGCTCATATAAGGGCACTGCTTAAAAGAAGCCCCCTTTTGCAAACCCATAAAATCTCATTCCAAGCGGGAGGAGAAAGTAATTTATTTCAAGCCAGCACTTCAAAATGACTTAAAGAGCTAGCACGTGTTTCTGTTCACACACTCACACTTTATTGACCCGAAGTCACATTTGCCAAACTTTCAGAACCAAAAATGGAGAGTTTTTGCTTTGGACACAATTTACGACATAAATGGAAAACTAAGCTGCAAAAAGATGGGACCAATAAAAGAAAAGGCAATTTTGGAATAGTGTGGCGTCGAGGGACAAGTACAAAAGTACTGTGTTCGAAAGTCTCATGACCAGCAAGAGAACGCTAAGAACATGAAGGAGGGAAACTAGGAGGTGGCCATCTCGCGGGGCGGAGGTTGCCAGATATTCAAAAGCCCCACCTAAAAGTCTTACAGATTTCATCGGTGAATGGCGGCAGTGATGGACTATTTGTCCTCGGATACGTTAATGGTTCTCCATGCAATGGTGATTGATACTGGAGCGAATGTAACCATCATAATGACAGATCTGGCTAAGAAATTAAATTTGAAGCCTATCTGGACTCCGCCCTCTGACACTTTTGGAAAACCTTTTGAAATCAGTTTTGGAAATGCCAGATATGACCATGTGGTATATGTCGCCAATATTACGGACTCTTTCATTCTCGGACAGGACTTTTTAAAATCACACAAATATAATTTGGACTTGAAGAATAATGAGCTTCGTTCAGACTCATTAGAAATAGCTGCGTTCGACATTAAAAATGAAAGAGTTTTACCTATTCAGCAAATAATAGCCCAGACTGATATCACTCTTCCTCCAAGAACTGATTCTGTAATTTCTGGAACAGTTGAAGAAAGCAATAAATTCCGGCTAAGATTAATCGAACATCC
Source organism: Cheiracanthium punctorium (assembly GCA_038373885.1). Lineage (NCBI taxonomy): Eukaryota > Metazoa > Arthropoda > Arachnida > Araneae > Cheiracanthiidae > Cheiracanthium > Cheiracanthium punctorium. Next base: position 334,189 of record JAWZYV010008838.1, on the reverse strand, counting down.
AAGCAATAGTGATTCTGTCAGAGGAGTACTTGTGTGAGCAACACTTGTGGACTTGTCGAGAACAGAAATTCCAGTTAGAGTAGCAAATGTGACGGACCAGTCGAAGGTGATAAATAAAAATGAAGTGTTGGCGACATGCACTGTTACCTGCATTAATAAGAACATAAGCTTAACGAAAGCTAAATCATCTGGGTGCCTGACGAAAGAATTATTACAAGACGTGGAGTTAACGGCAGAACAGAGAAGCGCTGCGGAGAAAGTAATAGCTGAATTTGAAGACCTCTTCTCTCGTACTTCGGGTGACTTTGGCCGTACGAGCTTAACGCAACAAAGGATAGATACAGGCAGCCATTCTCCCATCTAGCAACATCCTAGGCGGCTGCCGTTTGCTAAGCAAGAAGAGGTGAGCAGAATTTTAGAGGATATGCAGCGTGATGACGTTATCGAGCCATCGACTAGTCCCTGGGACTCGCCTATTATTTAGGCCCGAAAGAAGGATGGTTCCACCCGGATCTGCGTTGACTATAGACGCCTGAATGATATTACCAAGAAAAACAGCTACCCTCTTCCCAGGATAGACGACACTTTGGACACTTTATCGGGAAATGAATGGTTCTCCACTCTGGATCTCAAGAGTGGCTATTGGCAAGTAGAAATTCATCCCGATGACCGTGAAAGGACTGTGTTCACCACGGGACAAGGATTGTGGCAGTTCAAAGTTATGCATTTTGACTCTGCAACGCACCGGCTACGTTCAAACGCCTAATGAAGACAGTGTTGAGAGGACTTTCCTACGAAGCATGTCTCGTTTATTTGGACGATATCATCATCGTCGGAAAGACTTTCGAAGAACATCTCGAGAACATCCGAAAGGTGCTGCAGAAATTAAAGGAGGCGAACTTGAAACTGAGCCCATCTAAGTGTAACTTGTTTCGTCGGGAAGTACGTTATCTCGGGCACATAATATCAGCCCACGGAATCCGCACCGATCCGGAAAGGACGTCCGCTGTCAACAAGGAACAAGGAACCGCATACAAATTCTATTTTTAGAATTAAATATAACACAAGGTAAGGTTGTTAATCTGCGGAATAAAAAAAAATGTGAAAGATTAAATTATATTAAAAAGCATAAACTAAGGGCTAGAGTTCTTTCAGTGAACTGATGATCATTATTTAAAATACTTAATGCGATATAGGAATAAGTGGAGACTTATGAATTTCTGAAAACTGAAACTTCATTCTTGAAGAAAAAATTAAGTACATCCTATACAGTTAAAATAGCCTCTACGGCAACTTTTCTTAAAATTGTGTCTATGGACTTCAGATTTTCTTACAGTCTTGTTTGTAACAAACAAGATGAACATAAAGTTTAAAATATAAATACTATTACTAACGAACACTTTTTTAAAGTGGGACAAATGTTTCGATTGAAAGAGGAGTAATGGTGACTTGAAAAACACTTAATTAAAAAAGTTATCCTTGCTTGAAAAAAGAGGTTGAAAAAAAATTCTACACACACACACATATATATTATTTTCTGATTTCAATTAAAAATCTGAACATAAATACTCAGCTTAATCAATTTATAATCAATTTATAATAAAGTTTTACCTTCAAATGAGCTTTAAAATTATGGTAGATTTAAATTTTATACTTATTATCAAAGTTTTCACTCGGAATTTTCGACAAAGAATTGCACAAGAGGACTCAAAATGTTCTGGAATGGAAGTTTGAATCATGCCGTCCTATTGCTGCAGATGTACTGATCATTTTATTTTTCTCTAAGTGGCACAGTTCAAATTGTTTATAAATTCCTTTAGAGAAATTTAATAAATACAACATCTTTTTCCTCTTTTTGTTTCACTTCAAATGAATGTATTCATGAAATGACTAAAATTAAAATGATAATTAAATTATTTATCATTCAAAAATTAAAGGTTTTTTTATTTTAAACGATAAAAATGCCAATGAGATGAATAATAACAATCACCATAAAGAAAATAAGTTTCTGTTTTCTTGTTAAAATGTGAAAATATACATTCAGAATTTTTTTTTATAATCCATTCTCAAGAAAACCACATATATGTGACGAAACGATGCAATATAGCTGGGTAATTTTATCACTATCATTAAAGTATGATTTATAAATAATCGCCTACCAATTGCAATAATATATGATGACCGCTGATCCAGAGTTACAAAATTTAAATTGACTATATATTATCTTTTGAGCATCACCTCTAACTCATTGAAACCTGTAAAAATCTATAAAATACAAAGAGTGGTACTTAAATGTCTATTTAATCATTTTTGTCAAAATTCAATTTCGAGCATGATAAGATAGTCGTCAAACTATAATGCCACTCTATAAAAGCGAATCGAAACTTTCTTCATTATTTTCACCCCACAAATATCAGTAAATTTAATGTTAAAATGACCGTTTCACTTTCCATTATGTTCTGCGGACCACAGACTGGAAATTTCTCGTGACAAAGTAAATTTACGCTGTTGGCACAGGTGCGACAGCTACGGTTACATGAGATGGAGGCAGAGCCCGATTACCGAAAAGGCTCGGAAAGCTTGAGCTTCTCCCCTGAATTTGAAGGGGGCCCAAAAATGACTAAAAATTGCAATAAAAATTCAAAATTTTGTTTATAAACGATCTTTTATTGTAAAGTTTTTTGTTGAAAAGGAGTGGAAAGCTATTTTTAAGGTTTTCTGGAAGCCTGATACTTCATGTCGCAATATTTCTAATTTAGAGATTTTTTTTTTCTATTATGGGGAACATTTCGTTGGCAGACAGAGTTAGACTTTCAGTATATAATATTAACATCTTCTAAATATCAAAATTAATTCTGAACTTTCATGTTATGATTTTTATCATGTCATCAAAACAAAGAATTTCTAAAAAAAAAAGCATGTCTAATGAGAAATATGTATAAATAAATAAAGTTTAAAACTCCAGTAAGGTAAGGTTTTTAGTTTATTTTTTTAAGTAATTTCAAAAATGCTGTAAAATCTCGTTACAAGGAACTAAACTATTGTGAATATTAATGAATAAAATACTTTTATGAAAGGAAAATTTCAGATTAATGAATAAAAATATTTATATCTAAGGAAATCATTAAAACTAATTAAATCAATGAAATTTCATTTTAACGAACAAAATATTTTTATCGGAGAAAATCATTAAAACTTTACTTTTGCCAAACAAAAAGGGGAGAGGGTACGAAACAAGACTGAGCTTCCTTTCACTTCAGAGGTTAATCGGGCCCTGGATGGAGATTCTGATATTTAAGAAACGTGTTGGGGGAGCGGAGAACGATTGTTTACTAGCAGGGGAATTTTCAGTCTAATAAAAATCCTGTTTAAGAGAAGATGAATCAAATCTGTTTGGCAGTTAGAGCTCTTCAAGTCAACCCGTCAGGGAGAAAGAATGTTTTTTGTTGTTTATAATCTTACATATTCTTTATTATAATGATTATTATTACACACACAAAAGAATATCACTTTAATAAGCTATATATCTAGAAAGAAGCGAAAGTTTTATGTATGTATATATTTCTATCACTCCTAGAAATAGCCTTAGTTTCAAAATATATGATGAGAGAAAAGATTTTAATTTTAAAGTAAATAGCTTTACTCGTGTTTCATCCTGCTTACATAAATCAGTATTCCGCATTATCATCTATAATCACTGCTGTAGAATCAAGTTTCTCTGTTCATAATATTTTAAAGTCTCCAATTTTAAATCACCTTTTCTGTCAGCTAGACAATATAACTATCCTACTAAGTTCCTAAAATCTATTATTATCTTGAAGGTAAGTGTCTAATTTACTGTCCTTGTAAATTTACTGGAGGCTGGGTGGGGTTTTGTTTTAAGGTTGTTACGGGTGCTGGAGTTCTATTTATCTTACAACCAGCACGCCGTCTAAACTTAATTCAGATAACTTAGAGCGGGTACTTTAAAATGAGTACGCATTGATAAACTAGGAAACTTTATTAACTCAGAACAGGTATATTTGCTGACTGACTGATGATAGGTTCTTGTAGGAGTGCCCTGGGCACTAGGCCTTTAACTCCAGTATGTAAGATCTTTTCAGCCGGGTATTTTCAGTCTTGTAATGAGTCCCCAAACAGGACGGGTTGAGATGAATATCAGTCAAGTACAGTAAGAAGTGATCTGCATGAACAGCCCGGCCAAAAGGATGTTAGTAGGGAAAGGGTTTTTTATTTAATTTAATTTTAAAAGCCGCAGTATGAAGTACGTTATTGTGGAGGATCAAATATGTCAAGATATGGAGAGCATTTGGCGAGAACCGCCTTCGGTCTTTTGCTGTTAGATGGATCACGAATGTCGTAATCCGGAAATTCGGCAAGAATGTCGTTATTGATACTGGATATATTATCGTAAAAGTTGACGGCAAGTCTGTGGATTGTGTGCTTAATCGGCTCAACGGCCAGGTCATTTTGAATCTTAGTGTTTCTTAGGAAGTGGTTTCCTTTACGGATTTTTCTAAGTATTGCACTTTGTTTAGCTTGCAGGGATTTCATGTGCGATTTAGCTGCAAAAGCCCATACGGGGGCTGCATAAGTAGCGATAGGCCTGATCATTGTTTTGTAAATTAGCGTTTTGTTTTGCTTGCTGAGTTTTTTAGAATAAAGTATAGGAGCAATCTTTTTGGCGGCAGCCGCCATGCGGTTTCTAATTTTAGTAATGTGTGGTTTCCATGTGAATGACCTGTCCAATGTAATTCCCAGATAAGTGGCAGTGTTACTCCATGGGACGACATTGTTGTTTACGTATATGCGGGGAGGGTTATGTTTTCTTGAGAAGTGAATTGCTTGGCATTTGTCGGAGTTTAGTTTAATTTTCCAGGTATCGAGCCAGGTTTCGAGAGCGTCAATATGTGCTTGAATGCATCTTGAGAGTATTGTGGGGTGGTGAGCTCTGCAAATAATCGTCGTATCGTCGGCGAACAGAGCAAGTGTGGTGTACGGATTTCTAGGGATATCGTTGACGTACAAGTTAAACAGTGTAGGTCCCAGGATTGATTCTTGGGGAACACCACTATTTATAGGAGTGCGGTTAGAATGAGTATTGTTTACACGAACCATAAATGTACGGTCAGAAAGGTAATTATGAATTAAATGAATTAGAGAGTCTGGCATGCCGATTTGTATGAGGCCTGTATGATATACTTTGTCAAACGCTTTTGATATGTCTAGGAGGAGAATACCGACTTCCGTTTTTTCTTTCATTGCTTCAGCGATATGTTCTGTGACTCTAAGGAGTTGGTGAGTCGTACTGTGTTGTTCTCTAAATCCAAATTGTTCGGGAATAATGATGTTGTTTCGAGTGAGGTGTTCTTGAATGCGGTGGAGTATGACTCTCTCCGCTAATTTACTTAAGGCGCTTAATAAACTAATCGGTCTGTACGAGCTAGGTGAGGTGCTGCTTTGATTTGGCTTGGGTATAGGACAGACGATTGATGTTTTCCAGGGTTTGGGAAGTATTTTAATTTGAGTATGTGGTTAATCAACGAGGTCAGGAAAATGAGGGTACGTGCAGGCATATTTCTTAGCATGACGTTACTAATTTCGTCGCTTGCAGGACATTTTTTAATTAACAGTTTTTTTAATTATCATAACCAGCTCCGTCGGTTTTGTGGGGGAGATTTCAGTTGTACAAGGAGTGCGAAGGAAATTATCGACAGTCTCCTTTATATGGTAATCCGTAGTTGGGTCCACTGCAATGTTTTCGTGGAGGCTAAATTGCTTTTCATTTGTTCTAGCCAGTGTATTTGCTTTATCGTAGTCGGTTAAGGCGTAACTGCTGCCTTCTTTGAGGGGAGGGATATGCGATTTTTGGTTTTTTAGTTTTTTCAGTGCCTTCCACACTGAACTGTCTTCGGGGTTAAGGCTAGTGATAAAATTTTCCCAGTTTTCATTTGAATGGGCTCGTAGTAGTACTCTAGTTTCAGCTCTTATTTTGTGATAGTTGCGTCTAGTTGAAGACTATTTGCGTTCCAGTATAGAACGCGCAAGAAGTTTTTGGTTGTGCTAGCCATTGATAGATTGGATAAAGTACTTTTGAGTGAGCTCCATAATAATACAAAGTTGTTCAATGGGCTCAGTATGTTTCGTAATTTTAGAAGAAAGCTCTTTAAAGTAGTTGACGATTTTAGTTATGTCTATGATCTTAGATATCTCTTTGATAGATTTCGTGATATCCATAAAGTTTGTAAAGTATGTGTGCGTTTCAGGAGCTTTCGTTGTGTTCGGTTGCGGTTTTTCTAGAAGCTGTTTTTTAGCTTCTCTTTGGTGTTTCCAAGGTCGCTTTTTAGGTTTGTTAGGTTTGTGTACGGGTTTTGTAGAAGGTTCTTCGTCCTCCGACAACTCACTGAATTCATCGGCGGATATGATTTGAGTAGTAGGTGGAGGTTCTACGTTATTATTGCTGGATGTACTTGCCAGGTTTTGTAGAGCGTAGCAGTGATCTTCTTCCTGGGGTTTGGTTAATGGTGGTTTCTCCCACGCTGACACTTTAGGGGTGGGAGCAGGCATAAATGTTTGTAGGTTATTTAGTATGTTTGTCTGGACGTTTTGTTTGGTTTTGATTTCGCTAACAGCGCCTGGGTGTTTATTTCTGTTTGCAGGATTTTTTGGACATCCCCGATAATTTGCAGGGTGGGTGCCAGTACAGTTAGCACATTTAAAGTACTCCTGCCCTCGGGTAGGACAGCTACGGACCAAATGGGACTCCCCACATTTTAGACACTTGGGGGTTAAGGAACATGTCATGGACGAGTGTCCATAGGCTTGGCAGTTATAACACTGACGAATTTTTGGCTTTCGGTAGTCTTCAACAGGGGGATTCTTCGGTTACCGGGTGTCGTCGCCAAGCGGTGATGAGTCGCCAAACTTGGAGTTTGGTCGAAAGTTTGTTTACTTTAGCGTTAGAGTCAGATGTCTGTTGTAACCTGTGTAGATTGAGTTGAGGTGTTGGATGATGCTGTATTTTGATGAAAAAACGCTCGGTGGGTTCATTAAACGATACCAGGATGTTTGGTAAAGGAATTTTGTGATTGGTTTAGGCAATTTAACTGTAATCGGTAAACCGAAAAGCAGGTGAATTTGAATTCGATATTCGATGTGTCAGTTCTTGTTTGGTGTTTGTTGAGTTATTTACGGGGAATACAAGATGTATTTGGAAATGTGTTGTGTTATTTGAAGTGTAGTGAATATTATGTTGTTGTTTAAAAAGGAAGTGTGTGTTTATTTGAAGGAGGGCGTGATTATAATGTTAAATAAAAGGAAGTGTTTTGGTGTTATGTTATTAGCTGATGTGTTATGGATATTTTTGAAGAGTTTCTTAAAATAAAGGTAAGTGTTTTTTTTTTTAAGAATTTTTGCAATTGCTTAAGGTTTTCAATGTGAATTGTAAATGGATATTTGATGTTGTTATGTTTTCATATAGTGACTTTATATGAGGTGTATAACTAGGTTATTTAATGCGCCGATGTTGTTTTGAGTTGAAAACGGGCCAGTGTTTGCCCAGTTTACATAGCTGTACAACTAGGTTGCTGAATCCACTGAGGTTTTTTTAGTTAAAAACGGACCACTGGTTGCCTAGTTTACATAGCTGTACAATTAGGTTGGTGAATCCACTGAGGTTTTTTTAGTTAAAAACGGACCACTGGTTGCCGAGTTTACATAGCTGTACAACTAGGTTTCTGAATCCACTGAGGTTTTTTTAGTTAAAAACGGTCCACTGGTTGCATAGTTTACATAGCTGTACAACTAGGTTGCTAAATCCACTGAGGTTTTTTTAGTTAAAAACGGTCCACTGGTTGCATAGTTTACATAGCTGTAGAACTAGATTGCTTAATATTCTGAATTTTTTTTAGTTAAAAGTGGTTTACTGTTTGCTCATTTTTAATTGCCTGTTACTGAATTTGCTGACAATTTTTAGTGTTAAGTATGGATGGTGTATTTTGTTTTATTGTTTTTTTTAAGTGGAATATCTGTGGAATTTTAATGTGTTAAAGTAATTTGTATTTCCTGACAGTGCTCAACATGTTGTATTATTTTATCGTATTCTAAAATGGTGTTTCACACGTGAAAAATTTGGCGACAAAAAAAAAGCGCCAAGTAGCGTGTGTTGGCGAGAAAAAAAAGTCGCCAAAAATAGGCGACACCCGGTAACTGAATATTTCCCTTCAACAGTAATATCAAGCCAGTAGTATTTTCTAAGATTATAGATATCCGCGTGGTTTGGCGTGGGTTTAAGTGAGATGAGAAATATGTCAAGGGGTTTTTTGGTTTTCCTGTTTGTTAAGTATGTTATACTTAAGGGTTCAAATTTGTGTTCCCGCAGGTAGTCGTCGATATCCTGGGAAGGTGTATGTGATTTGATGCCTTTTATGATGATTTTGCGTGGTCTAAGCTCTCTAGGATCCATTGACTGGAATCCGATATTATTTTCACTGAGGTATGTTTGGAGAGAGCGAAATTTGTTAGGGTCCTTAAGGGTTATTTTAACGTACTCTCCGGCTATTTTGGCGTCAAAGTCGGTTTTTAGAAGATCGTTTATTTTACCCAATTGTTCGATAATGTTTGTTTTAATTTCACAATAGACTACGATGTTCGCATTCTTTTTAGTGAGACTGTTCTGAGTTACGCTACTTTCTTGAGCATGACTCTCGACTTCAATGTTAGATTGGACGTCGTCCATATCACTGGTGTGTAAGTTTTCAGATAAATCATGATTGTCATGAGTTTCAGCTGTATGACTAATTTCTATTATGGCGCATTTAGCAGACGGGAGATCATTGTTGTTAGTAGTTTTACGCTTGTTACCGGTACGAAAACTTTTAATGTTTAAGCTAATTCCAGTCTTGCTCAAGATTTTGTCGACTGTTTTCTTACAAGTACTATAATAATATCGGAAAACTTGCGTTTCTGTTATGTTTTCAAGTAAAGGGGATTGAATGAGGCTGGTAACTGAATCATGCAGATCACTTACCTCCGCAAGTATGGGGTCTTGTGCTTTCCTCTTCTCGTCCAGGAAGTTCAGATAGCCCATAAGTAATTGGTAGTTGTCACAGTTTGTAGCATTGTCTCTCTGGTGCTTGCATACAGCATCAATGGACCGAGGTCCACTGTAGAGGTGTTATTGGTCGGTGTTGGCTGTGCCATACCTGGTGGGTTTACACACCAGCACAGCTAAGTAGTATCGTGACGATTTATGCGAGTTTTAAAATAAGTAAGAAGTTTTAAAGTAAATGAGACACTGTTCCTGTCAAAGACCAGTCACTGTGGTTTTAACAAAAGAAAATGCGTAATATTAATTACATATTAGTACGTTCAGACCGATAAACGTCCTGATATTATCAACGAGTTTCTGCGGAAACTCCAATCTCAAACACCAAACCTCTTCCTCCCAGGCTAATAGAGTCTCCCGTACTGGATCGTATATTCTGTCGCAGCAGCACTTGCTTATATACCACGGTTATATAGCGCGAGCACGGTTGAGTTGTCACTGCAGATCCTGACCATCGTCACCACGCCAACGTCACCACGTGCGCATTCTGCTGTGGCTTTCGCAATCGGCGGCCAGGCAGGAAATTTGCCCGACACTCTGCCACCGCAGTACCCCCTTCCTAGTGGGAACGTTACCGCTTCAGGTCTACTTAGTGTACCTGAAATGAACTCTGCAGCCTGATCGGGAAAGTCGTACAGGTGTTGCTGGGACAGGCAAAGCTTTTGTGCTTGATTCCTGTTTCGGCTCAGACAGCTTGCTGCTGAGCAACGGTGACTGCTGTTCTTGCACAATATACCCTGGTTTCAACCTGTCGATAGAGACGAAAATGTCCTTGTTATCTTTTCGGACAGTAAAAACTTTTTCTGACCTGTCCAATACCGGGTACGGTCCATCATACGGTGGCTTCAGTGGAGGTTGCACAGCATCATGTCGCACGAAAACATGAGTACAGTTATGCAAATCTTGCGGAATGAAAGTTCTACTTCGAGTACCATGGTCGCTTGTCTTAGAAGGCGAAATGGTACTCATAACCTCTTTCAGATGACGGACGAAGTCTGCAGCGTTGACGTCGACGCTGGTGGGTGTGAAAAATTCCCTTTGATCGACTAGTTAGATCGTGAGTTAAGAAGCCTTGATCGACTCTCGGAACGCAGCACGCAGTCCAAGCAAAGTTGTAAGAAGGACGTCCGTCCAACGATCGAAGAATCTAGGATCCGTAAGATGGGCTTGAAGAGAAGCCTTCCAGGTCCTATGCCAGTTTTCCACAAGACCATTAGACTGGGGATGATAGGCAGGGGTATGAATGTGTTTTGCACCCAATAATTGTGTAAATGCGTGGAATAGGCGGGACTCAAACTGCCTTCCCTGATCGGAAGTAACTCTACTGGGTACACCGAAACGAGCAATCCAGTGTGTGTAAAAATTCCTAGCCACTGTCTCAGCGGAAATATCGGAAACTGGACAAGCTTCAACCCAACGAGTGTACCTATCAATCATTGTTACACAATATGTATAACCACGAGAAGGCGGAAGTGGGCCGACCAGATCGATGTGCACATGGTCAAATCTCCTGTCGGGTACTTCGATTTTACCCGCGGGGCTAGTAATGTGTTTGTGGATTTTAGCTCTTTAACAGGGTATACAAGCACGCGTCCACCGCGTTACATCCGCTTCAATGGAATTCCAGACAAATCGTGCTGTTACTAATTTAATGGATGCTCTGACTCCAGATCAGAAGGTTGCGTGTTCAAATCACGTCCGGGTCACCACTACGGGTGCTGGAGTTCTATTTATCTTACAACCAGCACGCCGTCTAAACTTAATTCAGATAACTTAGAGCGGGAACTTTAAAATGAGTACGCATTCATAAACTAGGAAACTTTATTAACCCTCTGAGCGTCTTGGAAATGGGCAAAAAATGTAAAGTTGTTTTCACTGCAAAATTTTCTTGCAGCTTTAAAATTATTTAAAAAACAAAATTTTGATATGAAGATTTGTAATTATTAAAAAGTTAACTTCTAAAATACCCATAACCTTTAATATCGAAATATATTTTATGATGCTCTGGTGTTATAAATAATTTAAATTATAGATGAATTGCAGTGAAAACTGGAATGAAGTGAACGGGATTTTACGTCTCAGCCGCTTGGAGGGTTAACTCAGAACAGGTATATTTGCTGTCGCAGCAGCACTTGCTTATATACCAGGGTTATATAGCGCGAGCACGGTTAAGTTGTCTCTGCAGATCCTGCCCATCGTCACCACGCCAACATCGAAGCCGTCCTGTTAGGATGAAGCTCATGTCCCTAAACCAACCAACCAACCAACCACGCCAACGTCACCACGTGCGCATTCTGCTGTGGCTTTCGCAATCGGCGGCCAGGCAGGAAATTTGCCCGACACTCTACCACCGCATTGTAATTGGATGGATGCATGGGTCTGGCGGAGGAAGCTTTTTCTCAAATAATAATTTAAAAAAGAAAGAAAGAAGAGTAATATTTATAAAAACACCATGGATGTGTATATGTATTCATATATATATATATATATATTTAGTGGAAAAAAATAAATAAATAAATAAAAAGTGGGGTTCCTATAATGTGATTATACTGTGCAAATTATAATTTTATAATATAAAAACATTTTTCTTTCATTATTAGATTAATGTTCTGATATAAACAAACTTCTATTTGTACTTTGTTATTATTAATAATCATTATAGTTTTAAATGCAATATGTTATATTTAATGGGCTATAACCATCTATTTTATTCAATAATTTTAAATTCATTATTATTCTATACAGGGTGAATCTAAACTTTTGGGCAAACTTTTAAGGGGTGATAGGGCGCATAATAGGAATCAGAATCACATAGCATTGTGGGGTCGGCAACGTCTTCTTCGTGTAGCTGTAATCACTTCGGAAAAAGTGCCGAAGCAACAGGGCGCTTTCCGACCATTGTTTCGTCAGAAACTAATGTATTTTTCTCCGTAAACAGAAGACTAAAATTGATAGTTTAAAAATTATATTTTATTTCATGGATGAAATTCTTGGAGACGAGCCTATTGTTTATGAAACTTGGTAAAGAAATTAGATGGACTCTTCAAGAAGGTATTACCGGTTAAGTGAAAACTGCGTTTTTGACCCCACATTGCTATGTGATTCCGATTCCTTATTATGTGCCCTATCACCCCTTAAAGTTTTGCCCAAGAATTTAGATTCACCCTGCATATTGTAGGGAGAGCGTGTGGCGAGAGATGGGTTTGAACTCACGGTATTCCCGTGGTGGAATGAGGCGCAATGCAGATCAGCTAAAAGTTACCCGCTTGACCAGAAAATAATTTGGCCAAACCCACTGGAACTCGAATTAGGGGCCGACCCAACCTCAGACGGGTTGCCTGCCTGGAAAAGGATTTTGCTACTCTGAGAGTGATTAACTGGAACACTATCGCCAAAAAAAGAGAGGACTGGAAAAAAATGCTTGGGGAAGCCTGGGCCAACCCGTGGCTGTCGCGCCACTAAAATAGATAAATGTACATAAAAGTAAACGTGTATTTGTTGGAGAGGGTGATTAATTTAAAGCAGTACCTGTTGGTTTCTTATTACTCTTAAATCTGACGGACGTGGCAACTATTCTAACACTTACGTATCATTGTTTTAGTGTGAAAGACAATTTCCAACACTGTTGGACTCTTACATCTTTATTTGGGAGCTAAAAAAGACATGGAGGCGCACAATATTACTTAATCCTGTGATAATTTAATTTCACTCAATTTTTTTACATTATCATTCATTACATCAACTGTTGAAAACACCATTTTAATGCAAGCATGAACACGTCGAATCAAGTTTTTAGACACTCTTCGCAATAATATTGGTGTTATTGACGAAATTTCTTCTGTTAGGATTTGCTTTAATTCATCGTTATTTGCAGAAATTCTCTTGACAACTCTATCTGCGAATGAACATTTTCAAAAATCGCTGAAGAGAATGATAATGTAAAAACAAAAAAAATCAATTCAATTATGTTTTTCAAAAATAAAATTATCACAGGATTAAGTAACACTGTTCGTCTCTATTTCTCTTTTATCTCATGAATAAAGTTGTAACAGTCCAACAGTGTTGGAAATTGTCTCTCAGAAAACAAGGTTCAAACAATGATATTTCAGTTTTAGAGTAGTTGCCACAACCGTCAGGTTTAAGAGTCATAAGAAAATCCAACAGGTACTCTTTTAAATTAACCACCCTGTACATTTTCCCCCAGTTACTTAAGTGATTCCTATAAGTAAATTGACGTATTTGAAGATTTTTTTTGTCAGCGAAGCTTTTTTTTTCGTGTGTGATTATAGTATCAGCACTGTTTTCTGCAAAGTATGCTGTCTAACGTCCAAAACTGTGAGATAATATTTAAATACGTCTTACCGCCCACCCCCTCTCATATTTTTAAATTATCAAACAAGCCTTTGAGACGTATGATCTTACGGTCAAGATTTTACTTTGAAATTAATTGATTATTTTAAATAAATGTCAGCAATATTTCAATGTACTTTTTAAACTATATAGAATGTTTATTTATTTTAAGTGATATCTAATTAAGATGCGTCATAAGAAATAAAGAAATAAGTTTAGAAAAGAGGATTACCAGGCTAAAAGTGCAAAAAATACTTAATTCTTCTATCTGCACCAATTGTACAAACTTTCTGTAGTTGCATTACTACACTGATGTGCAAAACTTAAGCAAGAATGTAAATTTTCATGAGTTAGCCATGAAAGTGCAGTAAAGGAGTTCTTGCGATCAGTACATGAACACGCAGTTCAGTAGAAAAGTCATGCGTATGCAAATAGCAGGAACAATACGTCACACGTGACTTGAGTGTACGCAAAACACGGGCATCTCAAGACTACAGTAAAAGGAAGGACTGAGACGCAATTAAAGACATTCGCTGCAAGCGCCAGTGAGTTCTTTCGTGAATTATGACTAAAAGAAATCACCTGGACAACTTCACACATGGAAGAATCATCGGAAAGCTGGAGGAGGGACGTAGTGTGACCAGAGTAACTGAATCGACAAAAGTGTCGTTTTGCGCTCTTGGAAATCCTTCCAAATCATAGGTACACCTTTTAAAAAAGTTGCTGGTGGCGGCCGCAGTAGAAGAACTGCAGTTAATAAACAATATATCGTCCTGCAGGCAAAATGAGGCGGAAACCAGTGAGCAAGCTCCATTGCTCATCAACTATGTACAGTAACGAGGCAACAAGTGTAGCAGTTTACTGTGTCCAGACGATTTCACAAAAGCCTACTTGCCCTTCGTCCTGAACGCTGCATCCCCTTGACCATTGGCGCCACCGTTTAGATTGGTGCAAGAAGCACAAAAACTGGACATCTCATCAATGGAGTCGTGTGCTCTTTACCGATGAGTCGTTTCAGAACCACAAGCTATTCTCAATGCCAGTTGATTTGAAGAGAGGTCCGGATACGGTTTCATCCCAGTAACATCACGGAAAGAGATCGTTACGGTGGTCCTTCAGTTCTCTTCTGGGGAGGCATTTTGCTGAACGAGCGGACTGTACACCACGTTTTCGACAGAGGTTCTGTAACCGGCAATCGCTATTGTCAGGAGATGATCCTTCCTCATGTACGTCTGTTCCTAAGTACCATTGGAGTAGACTTCGTTTTTATGGATGACACTGCACAGCTTACCGCAATCCTGCTGTTCAGGAGCTGCTTGAAAGTGAACATATCACTGAAATGGATTGGGCAGCAGCGTACTCCCCTGATTTAAATCCCATAGAACATGTGGGGGATGCTTTGGGGTGACGCCTTGAGGCACAATTACATCCTCCGAAACATATGCTGACTGAGGAATCGGCACTCTTAAATCAAGAACTTTTGGACAATCTGGTGCTGAGTATGGATAGACGATGCGAAGCAATCATTGCAGTAAGGGGAGGGCATATCCCATACTGAGGAACATCTACTTAGTGTTCTTCCTCTTGTACAGACAGTCAAATGTAACGATACTATGACTTCAATAAAGACTTTTTTTGTTTGATTCCATACTGCATGCATTGTATTCGTTTTTGCAAAACTATGCTTTTGTCATAGTTTAAATACAAAATGCTGTATCTCACTTCTGAATTTCGTGTCTCTCAGATGAATTCTCGTGGAATTATGGCAACAATAACACCTGTTGCTTTTGTACACCAGTGCAAGTGCATGCCTTCAGAAATACGCACATCAATAGTGGTCGAATGTTTTACTAAATCTAGATTAAGTATAACACGAAGTCGTACTGTATTTTAATTGTATTTCTGAAGAGATTTTTTGTTGCTATGGTATGCACAGATTCATAGAAAACGTGTGCGTATGTCTTTCATTACACTATTTCCTAACGGAATATTGTAAAGATTTTCAAAGTTTGAAATATTTAATTAAGAATAAAATAAAAATATGGAATTGGATACTTTAAAAAGTCCCTGACTTTCATCGTTACTTAAATTATTTTTTTTTCCTCTTTCTTTTCTTTTTCTTCTTTTTTACTTTTTTCTCCTTTCCTTTTCTTCCTCTTTTCCATTTTCCTCTTTTCTTTTCTTTATCCTTCTCTCTGTATAATTTTTCCCTTTTCTTCTTTTTCCCCGTTTTCTTTTATTTTTCTTTCTCTCTTTACCGTTTCCTTTTTCGCTCTTTTCTCTTTTTTACTTCTCCTCTTTTCTATCTCTTTTCTCTTTTTTACTTCTCCTCTTTTCTATCTCTTTTCTTTTTCTCTCTCTCTCTTTTACCTCTTCTTTGTCTTTTCCTTTCCATTCTCCTACCTTTTCTTTCTTTTGTTTCTATCCTGTGCTCTTTGTTTTCTTTTTCTTTCTTTCTTTTGTTTGTTTTGTATGAGGAAGCAGTTCTAAAATAGCCTTGTTTGAATTATCACACTGATAGTAATGCAAAAATATTACTTAGAATGATTACTATTTATTTGGTATTTCATTAGGTAAAATAACAAAAGGAAGAACAGTAAAAATTACTTGATGTAATTCTGCAATTCTTCATTTCTCTGACATCTTATAATGATAATAGCGCATTATTACTGTTTAAATTATGCAAAAAATCTAAACCTTAGAATTTACGTGCACATTACTTTTGAAGTCAAAAAAGGTACATTTCTCAGTCTTGGATACTAATTTAATAGAATACTCTAAGCTTTTATTTACTATAATCATCTTGTATCACTATAATTTTACTATGCTGTTTAGCATTTAAAATACAGACTTTCTCAGCTTCAATTTATAAGGATATGTTTATTGATATTCTTCAAGCTAGCTGAAAAATTCATTGTAAACTCAATACAAACCGAGCCATTGCATACTATGAGGTTAATGTTCCACTAGTGGGTCACTTCGGGATATTTCCTCAATTACCATCTTAACTTAAGAGAAATTCTGTTAATTTATTTTTTATGGTTGCTCAGACTCATATCTAAAGTAATAATCATTCTAAAATATCAAAATAATTGTGCTACAATTTTTAAAAAATAACCTTAGGTCACTTTTATGCACCAGAATTGGGCATACCAAAAGTGGGCTACCTAGATCTGTCGAATGGCTAAGAAAAACAGAATGAAGTCATTATACTTCTACACAGTAATAATAACAATACATTAATATTACACACTGTAAAAAATATCCTAAATGGCAGTTGAAACGTTTTATTAATTGTTTCTAGTCAAATGAGATTTGCATTTTTTTTCTAACAGCCAATATTTTTATTAAAGGTGTGTGCAATGATTCTCGATCTTTCATTTCAAGTTCTGGTTGGGGCATTGTGGATGTTAAATCTATGTTATGTTGAATAAATCGTGTGCAGCTATTACGATGTCCTTTCTTTTCGATTTTAACCCCCCCCCCCCTCCTTAAAACGTAATTAGTCCCTAATAACATTATTTTATATTGCTTCATCCTTTATTTCCTGGATTATGCACAAATATACATATTTTTGCGCATTTCAACTCCCATGATGGACACAAGAACAAATTGAACTTCTTTCAGCTCTAATTTGTCAGAGATAGGAAATATTAATTTTCTCCGCTCTCGCCGCAATCAAACTAGCTAAATTTATTCATGATAGAATTATAAAGTGAAATTGAGGACTTTCATGAAGATATTCTCATGCTTTTTGTGTGCATGACTTTTTTCTGTTCATATTCTCCATTTTCTTCTTTCCTTTTTCAACAGCTTTTGCATTTTTAGCTTTTTCTTTCTTCTTCTAATGCATAATCATTTGTGGTGAAGAAACCACAGCACAAAGTTTCTCATGTTATCCTCCCTTTTTTTTATCCGTCTGCTTTCTATGACTAGAAAAGAGCCCACTTAATGGTTATCGAATGTTTTCTTAATGGAACAGCAATTTGATAGTCATTGTTTGACTTGTTACAGAGCCCAGCTGATTCCCCGATTGTTGCCTGGCCGATCAACTGTTCACTAGCTGTTGCCTGCCCACCAGAATTAATATTTAGTGATTTTCTAGTAATTTTTATGCATTTTAAATAGAAGCTTTTTACTTCTGTATTTATGCCTTGTTATAAAAAAACAAGCATTTTTGTAGTAAAAATTTGCAGAGGCAGTTTTATATTGAAGCTGTTTCACTTTCAAACTAAACAAGAGGTGTGGATGGTCCAGTCATTTATGTGAGTGACTCTTCTCTTATAAAGATTGCGCAGCCCAACATGAGCTTACCAGTAGTGAGCTATTAGTAAACCAGAAGTGGGCCATGTGGCCCTCTACTGGTTCTGATAAAAATAAAAGAAATCTAATTATATAAAAGGACATTACAATACACAACCTCTTTACTAAACATCATAAAACGCTCTTTTCGAGAAAAAGCACGTGCTCCAGTACTAGGCCACCTCGGCCCACTTCTGGGATACATGGTGAACCATCGATCTAAAAATGGGCAATCATGACTATAAATAAATTATTATTATAATTTCATTCAATGATAATTTATAATGCATTCGGTATATTATCAAATAATATCAGTAACAGTCTGCTTTAAAAATAAATAGAATTTGTGTTAAAAAATGGTTTGAATGAGCACTTGCCTCTTAAGGAAATCACTAAAAATAGGCTTAAAATGCTCCTCTAAGAGATCAACTTCGGTAACAAGCTTTTATATTCTTAACTAAACGGAAAATGAAGGCTGCACTTTTGGTATTTAGTTGATAAGGGTTTCAGCCAATCAGAGGTAGATGTCTTATCGCAATGGATAGTTGGAATTTCTTGGTTTTCAACTTAAAATTTCAAATGGCCCACTACTGGTAGATGGGCTGCTATTGGAGCACTTACGTTATTCAGAAATAAGTTTCAAACAAAAGCTTATGATACTTATTTGAATCTCCTGGATCGGTTAGTTTTTATACAATGGGAAGATTCTTCATACTGTTTCTTCCTACGTTAAGGCTAACGCTATCCATATTCGGAGTTTCGAGCCAATCATGAAACCTACTTTGTGCGTGCGCATGATTTACTGTCCGATTGCATTTAACGTTAGCGTCACTGTGTGTGAAACCACTATGCAAAAACTCCCTATTATCTTCTAAGGTACAAGTCAGCATGGGCGTCGGCAAGGGGGGTCAAACGGGTCACTTGACCCCCCCTGGAAAATGTGACTTTAAAAAAAAATTAGGCATCATATACAAAAAATGGCACCTGCCCCTTTTCCGGAAGTAAAGTAATTTATGTATTTTAACATACTTTAACAACTCGTTGTAAAATTTCTTTTAAAATTTCACAGCGAAAATTTTAGGAAAATTGCTAGCAATTAGGAAACATGCTAGCAATTTTCCTAATTGCTAGCATGTTTCAACCAAAGACGAATTAAAGGGCAGGGGCGTAAGGGGCGACCGCCCTTTCGTTAAAAAATATAAAAAACCCTATTTTACTTCCATGAAATGGATGTGTTTGTGTTTGTGAATCTTGCAACTAACCTCCGCCCTGCCCCTCCCCTCCCCGTACACACACACACAAACAAAATTGCATTAATCCTTCGCAGATTTCAACACATGCGTGGAATATTTACAGACAATCGGAACATTTTCATATTTTATCTTGTAATCTTCTTTGTTCTAACATTAATATTTAAGATACATGCTTCGACTGAATTGTATTTTTATCATTTAGAGTTTTTTATGAGTTTATTTGACCCACATAGTTCTATAGTTTTATTTTTACATTCCATAATTTGATTGTCAAGCGTATTTAAAGATTGATTATCAACAAACTAGATTCTACCCACGACTTCGTCCGCGTCTGCTTTAGAATTAGGTTCAGAGAGAAATGAAGCATGCGTGAATAACAAAAAAGAAACAATTTGTTGACACTAGCACTATAGACCAAAAATGACCGTAAAAAATCTTGAAACTCGCTTCTGTATTTACAGAGATATCCATATATCGTAATGTATTAGAATTTTTTTAGTTTTCTTGTAAAAGAACTATTTATGCTATATGCATGAAAGGTATCCTATAATACTCAGGATAGTGCAGCTTTGTATTAGTGAAAAAAGTTTTAGAATTGGTTCAGTAGTTATAGAGATACCCGAAGAGCGTAATGTAATTCTTATGAGAGTCCCTGTAAAAGAACTATTTACGAAATATGCATAAAAGGTAGCCTATAATACTCAGGAATAGTGTAGCTCTCTATCAGCGAAAAAATTTTTAGAATCGGTTCAGTAGTTACGAAGATGTCCATAGAGCGTAATGTATTAGAATTATTTTGAATGTCTCTGTAAAAGAACTATTTATGCTGTATGCATGAAAGTTTGCCTATATGTTAATCCAGGGTATAAGCTATGTTCATTCCAAATTTTATCCAAATCCATTTAGCCGTTTTGCATGAGTTACAAATATCTAAACACACAAACATACGCATTTATAATATTAGTAGGATTTGAAAATTTATGAACTTCAAGAAACACTTTTGACTTAATTCTTTCTTATGCTTTTTATTTTGGCGTAAAACTGACGTAATTTCATGCCATTTCATGTTTTTCAAATGCTCGCGATTCTGCAAATAGCATTTATGCTTTATTTCAAAAGCATTGATCAATGTATTAACGACATTAACAGTTCTACGGCATACAACATTCTCCAATCTAGCAGATGAAATATTGCTGCTAAAGAACAACTATTCCCTTGTGTATATTTTGGCAAATCAGCACTGCTGATAATTAAAGAATTTCTAGGCTTCTCAGTCCTACAAGAATTTTATGGAAAAATGCTTGCTCATTCCGTTACAGTAAAATGTTCCCATATTCGACCGAACATGGAAAAACTAATAGAACACTCTAACAAATAACCGTACAATTACTGGAAACTCTCTGTAAAATTTTACGGAAATTCTTCGTTTATATTTGAATACAGGATAATTTCTGTATATCAAGGGCCAGCGTCTTACTGGTACAAAATTTCTAGTGGAATTTACAGGAATAAAAATCCGTAAATAGTAATGGCGTCCCAGTAGCCAGTACATTTGCAGCGTTTTCACGAAATTATTATTATTATTATTATTATTATTATTTATTTATTTTTTTTTTTTTTTTACAGTGAGGGTTAGGACGCATGTTCTGTGATGGTTGAGAAAGAGGGTGGCGTGCAAGCAATCATCAAACGTATCTACCTAACAACTGCATATTTTCACTGTGCATCACGCAAATTAAACTTTCAAACTACAGCCTTAAAATTATGTAAAACTCCTTACATCATTTGACCGATATTTTTTTGATAACCTTTTTTGTACAATTGTAATCTTATTTGCTTTAAAATTAACTTCTACATTTTTCACTTTAACATAAAAGTTTAATTCTTCGCCTGAAACATCATTTTATCATTTCACGTTTCAATTAGTTATTAAACTAGTATACAACGCTCTCTGATGTGAACACCCCGGTATTATGAACACATTTCGACGTTTCCGGCGAAACTCCGTTGACTTAGCATAAGATGAACTCTTTGCATTCTGAAAACCCTCTAATTTGAACAACCAGCGTATTATGAACGCTACTTTTGATCCCCATTGTACCTTATTTCTCTATAAATGAAGGTTTATTTTATTTTTAATTGAAATTCGGAAAATTCCCCAAGAGTGCTAATTCCGAAAGAGGTACGCTGTACGAGCATACACAATGCAAGTACTGTATTGTACTGTTTATTAAGGCAACGGTGCTCGAGTGCTATTTGACTAAGGAGCGGTGCTTTGGGCGGAGGACTTTTTAAGGTGTTCTTACGCTTATTCAACTTCTGGTGAAAACCGCTTAAAACGCAGCCGTTAGAGTTATGGCGGAGCGATTGGCCCAAACCCGGGAACTTCACACTTCCGCCATCTACCACGCTCAGTGACTATATCCGCTCGACCATACTGGGGCCCATGCATAAAGCAAAAACAGACTAAAATTACTTTTTTTTTTCGTAAATGTACCGATTATGGAATATGTTTAAAGTAGTGCAGTACACGCTTAATTCAAAGGAGCGAAAATAACGATCAAAGAGGGAGTGAAAGAAAAAATTGTCGGTATCGACCTTTTTACATCGAAGCCCACAGTAGTAACGCAAAAATGCTCTTTAAATACTCCACACCTCGCTTTCTGTCTCCCAAAATACTGATAACGTTCGCCCTGAAAATTTTGCTCTGCTCAGTGATCGGAAAACGCTCGTAAAGGAGAAGTGCACTTTCAAGTACGGAGAGGATCGAATATTCACTCCGACTGATCGAATTTCGCTCGTTTGAATTAAGTGTGCATTATGTAATTTACTCACTCTAACATACAATGTGCCGATTTTTCTTCACCTTACTTTTTGTCCTGCTCTGCTTCCCACTTCTTCATAGAAGTGCTAGTGGATTAACCGATGTCACTTTTTTTTGGGGGGGGGGGGGTAATGTGTTGTCCTGTTACTTTTCACTAAAAAAAAATGGATTAAAAGTTTTCAAGAAATGTAGTATAATTGTATAATTTTGTTGCTTTTTTTTGTAAAAAATTTTTAAGTAAAGCGTTTTTTAAGTAAAGTTAAGAGCTACCAGTAGTCGATTGAATACGACACCGGACACTGGTAGATGGCCCTAGTAGAAAGTCCAGGGGCTCTACCACGGTAGTATCAGAAAGCTTTCCGTACCGGCTAAATTAAGCCTTCCCGACTCATGACGCCACAATCCGAGAAATATCCGATGTGTCTGATTCCGAAGGTGTCGGAAACGTTCCGATGCCGTATTCACTATCGAAAATAATGCTATTTTTTCCGGCAGGTCAGATGAAAGCGAAAACTTGCATTCCGATAACGAAGAGTAGAAGATGGATAGGTGCTTTATAGTGTGTATTATGGAGTGTTAAGCACTCCAACAAAAGAAACCATTTCCCTGGTAAGGCTCACTCTCCCTAAATGTTAAAAAGCGCACTCTTTCCCTGATCGATTTCTCCCTATCCCTCGAAAATTCTGAAGACAATGCATTTGTTTAAGAAAAAGGAGAAAAATACGTGTGTTTCGATTTGTTGATCGGTCCCAGTGTCGAGATTAACCGAGCAGGTACAGAAATACTCACTTCTTTTATTCGACACTCATCGTGCAAGCACCAAATGGAGGGTCGCAGCTATTTATCCGTGGAATTGGACTATCCGGGAGAGAGAACTATCCGTCACTGTTATTTTCCGATAACATCGTGGTAAAGCCCCTGAATTCTGGCCTACCGCACGGCTGTCGATCTAACGGTGAGGACTTTTGAGCGGTTTTCTCCACGTGAATATACATTAGAACCGATTAGTATGTCCTCTGCTCAAGGCATTCCTACCAGTGACAGAGAGTCCTAATGCTCGGGGTCTCCAATCTACGGTATCGGGGACCGATTTAGGTCGAGTGTAACAAAATCCAGATAAGAGACCTAGCACCTGGATCGGCTCAGAGGTATTATTTGAACACGGAGGACGTTGGAGTCACAAACAGATTTTACGTTCCCATTTGCGTACACAATTTTACAGCAGTCCAGCCGAGAGAGGCTGTGGACCTCTCAAGCTCTATCCCAAGCAGGCGCTGCTTCACATTCCGTTTTCTTATGGGAAAGGACTTTAGAAACTACGCCGCATTTTGTCGGGGAGGAAAAAAGCAGTTCTACCAATTTTTCTGTTATTGGCCATCCAAATTTTCACGACGAATTAATATGCCCACCACGAAATTTTGTTTCAGATCGATTTTATCACTTCCTTCCCCCTCCCCCGCCCACTGACTCCTAGTACTTCCACAGTTTGACCCACCCTGGAAATTTTTCTGCCGACGCCCATGCAAGTCAGGTGGAAATTGTACGAGGACATCTTTTTACTTTGCGCAATGATCAGATACAAATTTGAGTGGGGTAAGGGATCCATTTACCCATCGTACTGATGGCTCACTTACTTTAATAGCGGTGCAAATGGGCCCCACAGTTTTAAAATTCATTTACAAACACCATGAAATTTTCATACAGTACACGCTTAAATCTATTGATTAAAATTAACACTCCTTTATTGATTAAATTTGTTATCGGCTGATTTAAATCCTTTTACGCTAAAAAATACTCATTAAAGACAATAATTTGTTATCTCCTCAATTCCCCTCAATGCTCAGGATTCGCTAGTTTCTATTATACTCCATTTTTCACTAAAATCTTGTCTATTTGAGAATTCTGTCTCTCCCCCACGAAAGATGCGTAGTAAGGTATCCTATTACTTTCACGTAACCAACGCTCTGTCTCTAACGGAAAACGGTACAGTCACCACAGACAACACAACGCGGGAATCGTATGACTTACGCAGTGGTTATTTATATTCTTTGTTACGGCGAGCATCGAAGAGCAAACATGTCGTTATCAAAATATGAATTAAAAGAGTTTCTGAAGAGGATACCCGATGATACTTTAGAATGGTGATAATTTTATTTTATATCCAAATACCAAATACATCTTTTTCATATTCAGAGTTGGGAAATAAATTCAACCTAAATGTGGAGAGGATGCTTTCGGTAAAAATTTTGTTTTAATGGACATAGTTTCTTACGATTGGATTATAAAAATCTCGTCGCTCTTGTAAAACAAATGAAGTTGTGATATCTTCAGTCAAGTGAGTAAGTACTATTTTACCTTTTTCATGTAAATAAATTGGGTTGCTGCTTTAATTAAATCTTACAGCTGGTTTAACCATGATTGCATTTGTGTATTCTGACTGTACTGTGAATTCGTTTTATAACTAGAGACTATAGTGAAATTATATTCTATTTACTAAAAAAATACTTTTTTATGGTGTATTAAGATATATGTAATGTATTTGTCTTGATTTAAAATTTATTTTCTCGGGCTTATAATCATAGATTACAGCTCTGATAATGAAAAATGAAGAAAACGAATCATTCAATATATAAATCAAAAACAGCAAATTTTCATAAGACAGCCTTTTTCTAGTTTAAAATAATAATATTAATTGAGTACAGATATATTAATTAAAAAAGGACTGATTTTGTAAAAACGCTCATTCTATAGCTTAAATAATAATCATAATTGAGTACAGTTATATTAATAAAAAACGGACAGACACTCCTCATTTTTGATTATTATTTAGCCTAAATGGAGCTGTTGTAGAATGCTCAAAAATTGACAATTTTTCGCTCCATTGATATTTGTGGATTAATGGAGCAAATTTTACTCAATCGGGAGAATGTCTGTTTGAAGTCAATGATTGAGTAAAAATATACTCTGTTTGATTATTATTTTACTCAATAGATTTAAGCGTGTAACTACCAGCATCATATCGGCCCATCGAATCGCCCATCGCGTGCCACAGAGCTAAAGCTGCTCATTCTATAGCTTAAATAATAATCATAATTGAGTACAGTTATATTAATAAAAAACGGACAGACACTCCTCATTTTTGATTATTATTTAGCCTAAATGGAGCTGTTGTAGAATGCTCAAAAATTGAGCATTTTTCGCTCCATTGATATTTGTCGATTAATGGAGCAAATTTTACTCAATCGGGAGAATGGCTGTTTGAAGTCAATGATTGAGTAAAAATATACTTCGTTTGATTATAATTTTACTCAATAGATTTAAGCGTGTAAGAAAGATGACCCTTTAAATGTGCATTTCGTTCTGCACTGCATTTAGTTTTCAGGAGAAAAATATTTTAACGAAAAAAATCGCTTATAACTTTTACAAAACATAAATTCAAACAATGTCATAGCATTTTCCAGGTGTTATGGGATTATGTAGAACGACAGTTCTACGAGTGACGCAGCCAGCCCCAACCAACCGTAAAACTTCGCGGCACTTATATTTACAGCTAACTTTTCTAATTTTAAAAGTTCTCTTCTGGATCTCGGAATCCGCTCTAAAGAATTTTTTACAATTAATATATGATTTTAATAGGTGCCAAATTCGATGAGTGACGTCGCCGGTTAAGCCAGGAAAACTCGTTTTTTTTAATTAATCCAGTTCAAAGAGGAATCTATTTAACCCGCGTAAGAAAGTACGGAAAATGATCTTGTTTTAGAGGAGGTAAACAAAGCAGTTAATATAAATACAGTGCTGTTGCCGGAAGCGAAAGTGATAGAGCATAAGAAAATATTTTTTAAGGATAAGTAGGCTCTTATCTTTTTTTTTGGGGGGGGGGTCAATTAATCATCAATTTTCATCACAGTATTCCAAATTGTTATAAATATGCTCTGGACAAAATTGATGCAAAGAATTGACCTAAAAAGTCTAAAGGGAAATGACTCGGCGCTCAATCTCAATCCATGATTTCATACACACATAATAATTCCGTTCATTCTTCCTTTTGAATATGTTATCCCTTATGTTTTAAATTAGTCACTCTTTTAATATTATTTCTGTTTCCTTTTCGCTCTCAGCTATCCCAGATGTCACGTAGATCCGTGACAAGATTTGTACTAGTTAACTTATATCATAAACCAGATTGGTCCTAGACAGCTAGTATGTTTCGCTTAAGCTTTCCGACCAGGTGACTTGAGTTCTATCCCCGACGTCGCACTTTTGCGATATGAGCTTTGTGTTACTGCCGTTTTTGTTTTATTTCATTTTAAAAAATAATAACAGATTATTATATACTTTACTTATTTTTTCTGTAATTTATTTTGCTACAATTAATAATTATAAATAGTTAAGACTTTGAATTTAAAAATAATTAATTTAAGTATTTTTTGGTAAAACTCCTTACTAACTTCTTCTTTAAGTACTCCGTTTCTCTGGTATTTTTATAGCTATTTCTAATTAAATTAAGTCTCTATTTTTCTAATATTATTAACTCTATTTGGAAAATTCAATATGTAATTAATATTTCAATGAATTTTTTTCTCTTCAGAAAGCTCACATAATTAATTAATAATAATTATTATTTAGTATTCAAAGGAAAATAAACAGTAGTTTTACATACTAACTAGTTTTAATAATAATTCTTTTATTCTTCATGTATATATAAAATTTATTGAAATTATTGCATTATAATTTTAAGACAAATATTTTTTCCAAATCTTAGTTTTTCTCACATTTATTTTGTATTCCTTTACATAGAAGATTTAAAATTTTGTTCAATACTTTTCAGATAGAAATTTGATTAATTAATCTAAATTTATACATGCACTATATTTTGTATTAGGCATTTAAAGACCGGAGATGGCATCTAAAACAAGATGTTGTGCCCACCCGAGACGAGTTGATAAGATACTGAAGATGGTAGATAACTGAAGTATAAAGGTCCAGGGTTCTGGTCTACCGGATGGCTGATAATCTAAAAATTCGGAGTTTTGGACGGTTTTTCTCACGATGTAACGTAAATACGCTTCAGAAGCACTAAGAAAGTCAACCCCCCCCCTTACATAAGCAATACGAAATACTACTCGTGTAGGTTTACCATAACACAATACAATGCAACCTTTTCAGAAATAGTTATGTACTTTTAGTGTATGTTAGAAAAAACTGAAATTAAATTAATAACATAATCTATTTCTTAAATTTATAAAACACACAAAAAGCAGATATCGATATTCTATTAATTACTTACTAGGTGAAAGACAGCATGCAGTACGTAAATTTATCAAAAATGTGGCTGCCTTTTAAATCTATCAAAACAGCTCAATTAACTTAGCATTTTAGAGCCTCTAATTTATGGGAATCATTGACACCAAGGTTTTTTTTTTTTTAATCATCCTAAAATAAGTATAATATGTGCTAACTAAGAAAGTACCTTAAATAAATACAGTAGAATTTTTCAAAATCGACGGGACTTTACCGATTCTGCATAACACAAAATTCTCGATTATAATAATCCTGTAGTATCATAAAAAAATCGTTATAATTGTTATAAATCGTTATAAAAAATCGTTATAATCAGAGAAATTGCTCATTAAAAAGATGCTATTCTTTTAAACATTTTTAATAAAATCTAAAACATTTTCGTTCGAATACTGATTTATTGTTATTTTAAGGTCTAATTTCGTCTTAATAATTCAAATTCCGTAAATTAGCAGTCCAAATTTAATAAAATCTTCTGTATTTAACAAATAAGAAAAGGGGATATATTTAAAAGAAAAACGGGAAACAGATAAAAGTGCGCGAAATCACTAATGGCCATTGGAGGAAGCGTACGATTCTAAAAGAGATAGCAAAGCTAGTGGCAGAGTTGGGCGAAAACTAACTAACAACTAACAACTAAAACTAATTTAGTTAGTTGACAGGTAAATGGCAACAAAACTAATAGTGGTTAGTTGTAAGGTTCAACTATCTCTGCTCAACTAAATTAGTTTTAGTTGAACAGAAAACTAAAACTGATTTAGTTGAGCCAAGCTAGTTGAACCTTCAACTAACAACTAATAGTTTTAGTTGTAAAGTCAACTAACACGACTCAACTAAATAAGTTTTAGTTGAACAGAAAACTAAAACTGATTTAGTTGAGCCAAGCTAGTTGAACCTTCAACTAACAACTATTAGTTTTAGTTGTAAAGTCAACTAACTCGACTCAACTAAATTAGTTTTAGTTGAACAGAAAACTAACACTGATTTAGTTGAGCCGAGTTAGTTGGACCTTCAACTATAACTATTAGTTTTAGTTGTAGTTTCGAGTAACAACTAACAACTAACTGCAATCTATCTGTACTTAGGGGCAGCGTTGGGCATCATTATGTAAAATATTAGCTGTCATTCTGAGCTTTGTTACAACTGTGCTATTCAGTGGACCGTTATTTAAAAATTACTGTTTGTGAATTATGCTGTGCGGATTTTTAAACGATCTGGTATAAGCAATAAAATTTTAAGTTTTGTCCTGACATCCGAAATAGTTTCTCAAGCTTTCTGTACACCCATCAGCTCTCGTCCCATTCAGAAACGGAAGAACTCCCAAATTTACAGTAATATATATTTCATATTGAGAAAATTTTGATATTACTTATATAAAAACAATTAGACTTTTGTCTGTCCTTTACTTGGAATACAAAAATTTTGCGATTTCTAACCGTTTCAAGAACCTGCGAATCCAGTTCTAGCATAAAAAAAAGTTTGCCTGTCATTCTGTTGTTCTGTCCGAGACAATTTTTTTGTTCACGTATCACGTAAAAATGACTGAAGCGAATGAAATTAAATTTAGTGAACTTAAAATATACGCATCGAATTAAAAAAAAAAGTTATTCGATTTTGAGATTTTTCGAAAATCATTCCAAAATGCATAAATATTTGTCCATTACGTATAAACTACTGTAGCGAATGAAAAAAAAAATTGGGATCGTCACAGGTCGTCAGTTAAACAATAGGCATCGACCAGTGGCGCAGCGAAAAATTGTTCACGGGGAAGGGGGTTACGACTACTGCAACTCATATATATGTATCCGTGTGTGTGTGATTAGAGAGTGAAGAAAATACATTTTGTATGACAAAATTCCTCATTGGGAGGTGGGGGGGATTGTTACCCCCTAACCCCTTCCCCGTGACTACGCCACTGATGTCGACGTACTTCAAAGTTTTTTATAGATTTTGAAACTGAAAATTGTACGATTCCTGAAAAACGACAGAGGAATAGAATGAATTTAGGAATAATGTTAGGTGGCAAGAACACTAGTCAACTTTTCACTATAAGGTGACCAGTTTTCTTGTTCACGAGGGTGAGGGTTGTCACCTTAGACAGCTTCCCCTTTATTTAGTTTCTGAAAAGAACAAAACTCTACAGAAATATGAAAAATCATAATTCTGCATAACTTAATTAATATGTCATGATCACTAATTTTTAATATGTGAAAACAACGTAGTAAGTTTGATATAATACGTTTTTGGCCTCACCATGGCACAGTGGTTATATCACTGAAAATGGTAGACGGCCAAAGTGTGAAGGTCCCGGGTTCGGGTCCCATCGCGCGGCTGTCAATCTAATGGTCCGGAGTTTTTATAGGTTTTCGCCAGATGTAACGTGAATACTCGTTAGAAAGTCCTCCTACCAAGGCACCCCCATCCTTGGCAGATCGCCCTTGCGTAGCGTTGCCATAATCACATAAACAAATAATACGTTTTTGAGGTGGTGTAAATGAATTTTTTGTTTGAAATAACCGAATACTTTTAAAATATGCTTTAAAGTAACGGTTCTCAACCTTTCAACGTCCCCCTCCCAAGAAAGACTAATTTACGGTGGCGCCCTCTCCCCCTCTTTCAGAATTTTAAGCATACATTCAGTTTTACATTTAAAAAAAACAAACATTCAAAAAAAAAAAACAAAAAAAAACATAGTATGGAGTTACTTTTCTAAAAAGCGACATAAAACGAATTATAAACAATAATTTTTTGCGTATTTTTCTATTTTATTAATGATTATAGTCATTAATTAATTTAATCAGCAATTTTGAGATGTATCATTAACTTAGTTAAAAACTTAATGTGTATCATAGTATAGTTAAAAATTTAACTAAGAGATAGCTTTAAACTGAAAGCAAACATTGCATTAATAGATTACATATCATTAAAATAATAGAACGAGTAACTCGATTATCATTAATTAAGAACAAGATTATTAAATTAATAATTTTAACTAAACTTAACTTACGGTTATCGTTAAACTGAATGCAAATTAATGAATCACAATGCATTAAAACAATAGAACCAATAGTTATATATTGTTGTTGTATTTCTAGAATTACGGCCGATTAGCTACACGTAGGCTCTAAGCCGAGAGGTGAGGTGCCCTCCGTGGGGGTCTTTCTGAGGGGTCCTAACCCGTATTTACGCTAAGTTTTGGAGGAAACCACGGAAAACGATTAGGTCGACGGACGCAAACTGGTTTCGAACCAGGCACCTTCCGTCTCCCAGTTCAGAGCGCTATGCGCTCGGCCACAGATGGGGCCCAATAGTTATATAATTATAGAAAAAAGTTAACTTACGTTTAGAATTAAACTGAATGCATATTTATAAAATAAAATCAAAGATTGCGGCAGGGATACTAATCTGTACTCGACCGAAATTATAAATAGAAAATTACTCAAAAAATTATTGATTATAGTCAGTATTATGCCTCTTATTATAAAATTCTTACAAAAACATGTCAATTTTCTGTTACATGTTACAAAACAACTTGCTGTGACTTTTTTAATCAAATACTCTAATACTGCATGAAAACAGGTTTGTATATTTATTTACACAACTTAGTGTCAAGCGAACGTCTGAAATTCGCCTGTGAAACTAATTTATTATCTTCTAACCATACCCCTGAAAAGTAATGATATCCCCATGCAAAAAACCTTAACTGCTTAAAAATTTGTGACGCAGCATTTTACTTTATAGCTCTTATGAATTTTAAATATGTGTCTTAAAAATAATGATATCAAATTTTGAGTGACGCCCTGCTGGGATTTTTAAAGATTTGTTTTTAAATTCCATTACAGTTCCTTTCGTTTTATTTTCTAAAGAAGATTTACGTATTTAAGCAATGCTTTTAATTATGAAATACACTGTCAAATATATCACACTTTCACTGAGTCTATATAATGTATTCAAATGAATTTATTTCAATAATTTAATTGGAATTAAAATTGGAATTTAAAAACAAATCTTTAAAAATATAAGCAGGGCGTCACTCAAAATTGGATATCATTATTTTAAGACCCATATTTAAAATTCATAGAGCTATAAAGTAAAATGCTGCGTTACAAATTTTTAACCAGTTAAGGGTTTTTGCATGGTAAATATATACAAACAATGTAGGAGATTAATTTTTATTATAATGAAAGAATTTTAAATGAAAGAATGAAATTTAACGGTGTTTGATCCACATCCCCCTCTGTCTGCCTTATCTCAACTTACCCCATATAAAATTTTGTGCATATGTGATCATTAAGTGCACTTAAGTTGTCCTTATTTTTCCTTAAGGAAAAAAAAAGATTTAAGCAATCTTTAAAATAAAGTTCCCCCCACCCTCCTTATTTCGCAAAGATATGGGAACATTGATTTATTTATTCTTTTTGAACTCACATCACTTATATACAAACTGGATATATATGTATTTTTCTTACCTCACACACACCCATCTCATTAACACATCCTTGTGGAATTCGATATGACCTTTCTAGAAATGAAAGTAATCATAGCATCAATATAAAATAAGCCCATTATAATCGATACAAATCAAACTTATTTTACCGTCTATCAGTAATCCTGTATTTGCATATCTGAAACATGAACCAAATGGAATTCGTTCGCACGGTAAGTTATTGTATATATTTGATTTTTTCAAATTTTAACTTTTTGAAAACTTACAAAAATTCCCCCTCCTCTTTCATGCATCATATGAAAAATAGTCCCTATATGAAGGAGTGAAAGCTCTTGAACGCTTAAAGTGAGAAGTAGTTTAGACGAACATGCGATATAGTACAAATATAAATTTGATAAGCTAATTAAACAGAAATAGCGTATTAAACAATTAAAATTTTATTTTAACCTTTCAATTTGAAATCCGGTAATCCAAAAATCGGAGATTAAGGAGAGCAACGGAGTAACCATCTCGAATCGAGCATACTAAGTGCTTTGTATAAAGTCCTGGTCCTCGTCCAAATTTCTGGCATGTTACGTGTTTTCTACAGACAGCCAGACACAGGAGCCGGAAAATTCTCAGGAGCTGCAAATGCCTGCAAGGTTCATATAGGTCCTTATTTTACGAAAATTCTGAACTTTTTAAAGAATGTTCTAAACTGTTCTACTATTTGAGATACCTGTGAGATCTTTCTTTTTTTATTATAAAAAACAGGTCCACATTTTAAATATCATACCATCATACGACAATATTTGTAAAGTTCGGAATTTTAGCTAATTCAGGATCCGTACTAACCCTTTGCCGTCGTGTGAGAAACAATTTTTACTCAGTGAAAAGCCTAAAAAAAAGAAACAGCAAATGTAATCCAGTGTTCGAAACAAAAAGAAGAAAAGCAAACGCTTTAATACGAATTATTTACGAATTTACTTTAATAAGTTGGTCCGATGATTGATGTGTGACATGTCTTATAAATTATTAACTACTTTGTTAGATGTTTTTCACTTTACTTTGACTATGCTATCGTTTCCTTACAGGTTTATAGCATAATAGTATTCACCTTAGTACAGAGTTCTGAGAATTTTTTCCAGGTCGAGATGCTCTAATATATAATTACTAGAAGTCTTTATTTATCCTTTATACCATTCGTGAGAAAACGCTCAATAATAATTTTGGTTGTTCATTATAGACTCTGCGTCTCTTGTTTATTGCCGATCTCGAAACTGCATGTCTAAGAACTGGCTAATGATGTCTAACACCAGAGTCACCTCTATTTTGTCCCATCATCCAGCATCTATGCTTTACGATCCTTATTACTAGTGTCTGTAATTTAGTAGGCCTTACAAACAGGCAATGGCTGTATAATATTCCACAGCAAGAATCTCAAGATCTAATTGCATCTAATCAGAAAGAATCTGATCTGTTGGTTGCGTGACTTAAGCTAAAGGAAGATTTTAATTCCGTTCATGGTCGCCGTGAAAAATTCCTTCCTAAATAATAAGAATTCGACTCGTTCCTTGCTCTTTTTTTAAATAACCCTGGATGTTAGTTTTCAGGCCAGCATGTTTTTAAATGGCAGATTCGTGCGCCAAGTTTCTTTTACGGTTAGTAATTAGGTGCTTTCGAAGCAAGTGGTAATCACCTATTCTTAAAATTTCATTAACTACTGTATTCGTTTTGTTTTGCATGAAGTTAATTCGCGGTATAAGCCTAATCACGAACGTGTTTAAAGCATGTAATCCAAAACATGTATTTTTTAAAACCTAGTTTTATTAGATATCTAGTGTCCATATATGACGAGAAAAAGAATGATAGGGTTTGAGCTCTATGATAAGTTTTTAGCTCGTTATTTAGGCAGTCCATGGTTTCTTGAGAAAATTCTAAAAATATTTAGAGAAGAGGAGGGTAGTTTGTAATAGTCTCTTTCTTTCTTTTTTCTTTTTTTTCAAGAGTTTTTGCAGATAAGTTCTGAAACATTTTAACCTACAAGTATACATCAACACTGATGTTAAAGATACTAAAACATACTGAAGCATACTAAAACAATTGTAGTTATACTGTCGTCATTTCTTAACTGATAAAGTTTTGTCCACCTAAAGGTTCATTTTGTAAGATGGCTTCTCTTGTATTATGGAATAATAGATATTTCATAATACCCAAAGTGAATGTCTCATATGCAATGGGCTCCATTTCATTAACTAAAGAACCAGAAAACAAAAATGCTGAATATATCTGGATCGGATAAACAGCATTTAATTATTTACTATTACATTTAAGCTTTTGTAAGTGTTCGAAAAAGTTGCTAATAAAATACATGTATAAATTTTGAAACAACGACTAAGTTTAATTTTATACGAAGTTTCATTTATTTAATTGTTCCAATTTGAGTGCTTTTAACGGTGTTGGAAATTTAATGCTGTTTATATGAAAATTTCTATTTTCTTTCTCTCTTTTTTTCTAACCTCACTCTCCTTGAGATATACTTGAGGGACGCTTCGTGACTGGTTTGTGCAACCTGCGGCACACGGTCCTCTTCGCAACCGAAATTTGCAACCTACGGGCCGTCCACCTTCAGCAACCAGCTGGTCCGACCGCTTCACGTCTAGCCTATGCAACGTACGGGCCGCTTTTACACGTTTCGGTGAATGGCCGCATCCGACGACCAGCTGGTCCGTCGACGGTCTCTTCGCGACCAAAAAGTGCAATCTATGGGGCTACCCGCCTTCGGCGATCGCCTGGTCCGCCAACGGACCGCTTCAAAAGAAATGTGCAACCTGCAGGCCGCTGGCCTTCGGCGACCAGCTGAATGAAAACTCACTAGTCTGTCCGTAATCGTATATATTTTTTAAATTCAGTAAGCCCGCTCGCGCGGGCCGCATGCAACGACCGCACCTGATACATATCCCCTTCTATATGTCTGTGTTCTATCAGTCATTTATCGCTAATACCTATGCAGCTACTAAAAACAAATACAGTCCAGTCGTCGGTATAATAACCACTCCTCCTGCCGCAACGCGAACACAGAAGAGAAGGAGGGGGATGTTAACTGTGGCAGTCTAACAGCTACGTCTGTGATTTTATTTTTTAAAAATTGGAGTCGTGTTTCAACAACTCAACTCTGAACTCTAGGATTTCTTTCTGTTTACTTAAGATATTGGATTCAACAGAAAAAAATTCTAAAGTTCAGAGTTGAGTTGTTGAAACACGACTCCAATTTTTTAAAAATAAAATCATAGCCGTAGTCGTTAGACTGACTGATACAGTTAACAGAGGCACGACGTCTACCTTACTGGTTGGCAATTTTTTAAGCGAATTCCCACAGGCCAGCGAAGCTGGACAGCTTGCCGGCTAGTAATTGTAGATTTAGGACAAAAACAAAATAAACGACACCATATTAACCTAAATAAAAGCTATGATCCAACAACGTTGAAATCAAAATCAATCCGGTTAAACGAATTCAAAATTAAACAAACGCTTATGACAAAAACCTATGTCATCAGAAAGAATCGAAAACACTCAATTAAACACTTCAAAATTAAACAAACGCTTATGGATTTAGCACAAAAATAAAACAAATGTCCCAGAACAATCGAAATAAAAGTTACGATCCAACAACGTTGACATCAAAATGCATCCGGTTAAACGAATTCAAAATTAAACAAACGCTGTCACCAAAACAATCTAAAACACTCAAATACTTTTAAAATAGGATTTTACAAATGTCACGCCGTTAACAAAAAAAAAAAAAAAAAAAAAAAAAAAAGTGACTTCCACAAAGAACGGCAAATACGTTTACGTTCTCATCTCAAAGAGTGTTGCCAATTTCTAAAAAAGAATTCCTACAAATAGGTGTTTAAATGTTTTGCAAACAAAATTTTACACATTCTCAATAAATTTTCCCAAAATCTATCAAATTTTTCAGTTAAATAGAACTTAAATATTAAATACTAGGGCCAAGGCCCCCAGACTCGCTACGCTCGCTTTTCGTATGAGGCATTCGGCCCCTAATATGGCTTATTCGTAAAAAAGACATAATTTCAACAGACAAAACCCGAAGATTGGATCAGATAGAATGTTACTGAGCTACACATTGCTTGGTTCTTGCATGTTCATTGGTACATAAAAATTTAAACTTCACACTACAGTAGACCACTTCCCCCTCATGGACACGGAAGATATTTTGTTATGGGAATCCGTGTTGTACGGGTCCTGAGTTATTCTCTACCTGGAGTGCGGACTCCGCTTATAATCGCTGGAAAAATTATTTGCACTCCTCAGAAACACAATGATATTTAATGTTGCCATTCAAAAGTTATATTAATTAGGAGCTAAAGCGTAATAAAATCAGAACATCTGTTTCAACTGTATTTTTAATAATGCAAAACCTATTGGACTTCTTGCGAATTTGTCACCCATGGCGATTTTTCATTATTTGGCGACTTGCGTACATGTAAAGTTAATAAAAGCTACGGAACAGATAGGATAGCTTGCCACCAATGGCTACTTTTCATTATTTGGCCATTGACACATGCTCACAACCTATAATTACTGTTCATTTAAGGTTACGGGAAAACCGTTATCCATATTTTCATTTACATAATCGTTTGCAGATTGGCGTACTTAGCACCACGAATTATACCATCTCGTCGCGCTAGCAAATATCCAAAGTATACTATAACTGCTATAATGGCATAGTTAACGCCGCCAAATATTTCTACTGCTAGCAAATAATCCAGCTGGACCGAACCGGCTTTAAAATAATCTGCATTTTAATTATTTTTAATTTTCAAGATATTAGTTATTCTGTTTTGAAAAAACGAATAATCGCTCATTCTAAACTCCTGTTGTCTAAGCGAACTTACTATTTGAAAATTGTTGACTTTGTGTAACACATTTTGAGTTACTTATTTCATATAGTTTTAATTTTGGCGTAAAATGGGTGTATTTCTACTTCA
Source organism: Cheiracanthium punctorium (assembly GCA_038373885.1). NCBI lineage: Eukaryota > Metazoa > Arthropoda > Arachnida > Araneae > Cheiracanthiidae > Cheiracanthium > Cheiracanthium punctorium. The sequence continues at coordinate 297,618 of JAWZYV010008838.1, read as the reverse complement.
TGTTCGACAATTTCAGATACTACATACTTGGAAACGCTTTGTTGGAAAAGAATGAATGATTTTATGCCAAATCTGGCAACCATTATGTTTATTTTTTCAGTTTTGTATTAATATCTTTTAAAATAATTCAATTTTCGAAATTTAAATCAGCTTAGCAGGTTCCTCGGAATTTTTCGAATCTGTGGGCACCTTAGTCGAAACTCAAATCCCCACGGTTTAGGAGGAGATAGGCCAACAAGCTTTGACAGCGACAGCGGCCTTTACTTTTTTTTAGAATAGAGAGAAATAACAATAACATACATAAATGTCATAGAAATCGATGTATATTTACGACAGCTAGAGCACGGACGGACGGACAGACAGACAAACTGAAATCATAAACACTTTTCAACCTTGTTAGAAAGCGTTAAGAAGTGTTAATTTATAATGGCGATCACACTCAAACAGTATATACGTTTATTTCATGCATCGATAAATTTTAACACAGTTTCAAGTTACCGTTAAACTCATATTAAAAATTAAAATTCATTTTACACAAAAATCTCAGTAATCAATTCAAATTTATTTTCTAATGTAAATATACACCGTGGCAGACGAAAACTTTTCGTTGACAAATATGAACTCCATGTATTTTAATAATCTGAAGATAGAACCTCCCCCCCCCGCATCCTTTTTTTTTATTCATTTGTTGCTAAGGCAGCCACGTTAGCAAATGTGAAACAAAATATTAAAATTAAGTGCTGGTGTTTAAAATCTCGTTCACATGCTAGGTTGCAATATTAAAAACATAAAACTGGTTAAGAGTCAGGGCGGGAAATGTTTTATTCCTTTACCGTTAGGATCGCTGCACTTTACCAAATTTCCAATGTTTACATTATTGAAACTTAGTTTGGGTACCAAAGACCTAAGCAAGCAGCTATGGAGAGTGTCCACTACTATAATATACCTTCGCAATCCCGAAGAAATAATTTTATTTATGAAAAATAATTAAACTCATAAATCAGGAAAAATCTGGATAATTGTGACATCAATATGATGGCATACTCACTTGCAACAGCTACTTTTGTCACGCAAATGATTAACTTTTTTTACTCTCGGAAATAAAATGGATCTGAAAAGAGCGAAAAATCGCTTAATAATGAGGGAACGGGTGGATTTTCATATTTTTAAAATAGCGCATACTATTTTCTATATTTCTATATATATTTATGGAAAATTTCAATCGGATCGTACAAATGGTGTAGATATTATTAGGCTTTTCAGTGCTTAATTTCGGAATCTTTTTGCAGTAATGGTGGAAATGAGTTTTATCTTGAGTCAGGGATCAGCGTAACTATATAGTAGGATGATACGCTTTAAAGAATAACTTCCCGTAGAACGCAATGTATTCGGAATATTTTGAGTGCTCCTGTAGGAAAACTATAAATGCTACAAATACCATTTTCAATAGGGTACATGGTACAGTAGATAAGAGTAAAATATCAGGTTGTAACGAAAGTTTTCCTCCAAGTCTGCCTGAAAAACTCACTTCTAACTCCTTAGATAACTGTTTATGAACTTTCAAACCTGCACAGTGTCACATGATACAATTATAGTACTTAAAGCTGTACTCATAATTCGTTGATATTCTGTAGCTGACTTTTTGCAACACAACTGGAAGTAAATGATGGTTCTAATCCTCTAGAGTGATAGTGTCATTTGAGACACCTTGTACTTAATGATAACTATATTTTTTACAGATTTCACGCCATAGTGTTATAAAGTAAGTCTCTTTCTTCCAAATGCCAAAAATCGTTTGACAAAATATTGAGCAAATACGCCAACGCGAACTGTGTGCTGACAATGTTTGAGGTGGCGGGAAACTTTCGTTACAACCTAATATATAAATTTCGTAGAAATCGATGCATATTTACGGAAATTAGAGCACGGACGAACATTTTATTTTGGCGTAAAATGGGCGTAATTCTAACTCAGGTTTGTAAATTTCACGCGATTCTAGATACTTGGAAACGCTTTGTTGCAAAGGAATGAGTGATTTTATGCCAAATCTGGCAACCATTCGGTTTATTTTTTCAGTCTTTTATTAATATCTTCTAAAATAATTCGATTTTCGAAATTTAAATCAGCTTAGCAGGTTCCTCGGAATTTTTCGAATCTGTTGGCACCTTAGTCGAAACTCAAATCCCTACGGTTTAGGAGGAGATAGGTCCATAAGCTTTGACAGCGGCGACAGCGGCCTTTACTTTTTTTTAGAATAGAGAGAAAACTGTCCTTGCATTCCTTGTCACGCAAAAGGAGTATTTTCGCCAGTATAGGGCTTCATTTAAACGATCTACGTGAGAGATTATGTTCCGTGATTTTTTTTTTCAAAGAATCGAGGAATGATTAGTCTTTGCTTCTCTGTTTACTTTTCCAAGGCGTGATATCTCGCTAGATATTTAGAGCTGAAAGTATCTGCAAGTTAAAAAAAAGGTTAATTCTTTAGCGATATTTCAAACTGAATAAAAAGTTTTTGCTTTTAGTTAGATATAAAAATTCCGTTTTTATCAAAATTTCAACATGGCCGCAGAAGCACCGGGAGCTATGAGTCGATCCAGGAATGTGACATCCACGGCTTTTCTTATTTAGATTAAAACGTGATACGAGCTACCAGTTTTTATTTTATATTAAAAAATACTGTACGCCATAGTTCTATGAGAAGCTTTACTGAGGTTGTATACGCCTTGGATTTTTCTCAACGTAAAACATCAGACCTCACAGACTTTCAAATAGGCCGAATTGTAGAAGACCGACTAGTTGTAGCAAGTGTAATCGGGATATCCCAGCTTTTAAGCGTTTCCAGATGTATGGTGTTTAAAGTCCTGACACGGTACACACAGCGAGACAAGACCACCTCGATAAAGCAAAATAGTGGACTGAAGGAAATGCTGAGTAAAAGAGGCGGACATCAACAAGTATTGAAGCGGAATATAATGTCTAAAAAGAAAACAATTGCAGTATATGTGACTTCAGAGCTTATTCAGCATCTGGATTCTCTAGTGTCAATACTTTCTAAATTTTCAGTAGAAGACACCTTCATAGAAACAGAAAATTCATGTCTAAGCAAGCCACTTGTTACAAATGTGAATGCTGAAACGTCGTGTACAGTGATGCCACAGCCAAAAACGTGGTTGATCGATAAATAGAAGACAGTTGTATGGTCAGACGATTCATCTTTCACACTTTTTTCCATAACAGGATGGATGAAAGTTTTGAGGACACTTGTACAAGCGTATAATCGTGATTGTCTCCTTCGAACTGTCAGTCACGCAAGTGAAACTCATGGTGTGGGGCATCCGACGTTTTTTGCTGCTGTTTTTTTTTTCTGGCCCGATCGTAACCATGAAAAGAAGGATCACTAGGGAGAAGTAAATAGACGTTTTAGCTGACTAAGGTCTGATCAACAATGCAGGGGCGTAGCCGGAGGGGAGGCTGCACCCCCCCCCGAGAGGGGACACTTTAATTAGCTTACAATTGAAAGTTAGCTTACAATTTGATACCCCCCCCCGAAATAAAATCCTGGCTACGCTACTCCAACAATGCAAACTTTGCTTCTTGCAAGCGATGGGATTTTCCACTGTGATAATGCCAACTATACACGCAGAGGGAGCTGTCTACTCATGATTTAATGAACACAGGGCTGAAGTGAAATATTTATCTTGGCTTTTACAGTCTCCTGACGTAAATGCAATTGAACCGCTATAGTCTATTTTAGAATGTTCAATCTGAAATCGATATCCACCATTGGCATCTCTCACGGAACTTTCACATTATCTCCAGGAAGAATGGTACAATATTCCTCTGAACACCTTCTGAACTTGTATGATTCGATTCCCAGACGAGTCCACATGCCAAAAGTATTATATGTTAAGACGTATTATGAGCCAAAGGCGGTCCTACGCAATATTAATGAAGGATTCCTTATAAATCTAGAATGTTTCTATTATTTTGATGACCACCTGTAGAGCTTTGATTGTGATCACTTAAAACTTGTAGTCTCATTTAATATGTAGATGATTCAACAAAAATCTTGAAAACAATATCTAAAATAAAACTATGCCGCTCTCCCCCTTCTTTTACTCAGACATTAAAGTTGGGTGTGTGTGTGGGGGGGGGGGATATGCTTTTTTACGTGACATTTTGTACGGGCAGTTTACCAATTATAGTGAATTTTAATTGGATTGTAAAAATACAAAATCCTAGTGTAAGCACAATATATCATCTGTTTTCAAGTATCTAGAAAGGCAATATCCAAGAAAAATTAGGTATCTGGCACGCGTGGAAGTACAGAACAGCCCTTATTGTCATCGATCCATTGTAATATTTCACAGCAATGTCTGCTGCATATTAAACTCGAGAGCAGACGTGTGTGACTAGGTAACACGCGACCATTATTCAAAACAAAAGACTAAATTTATCCAACTCTCCTCTGTGTACATTTTCTCTTTATATTTATAAGCATCATTTACTCAAATGTTCAATGGTTTGACTTAAATGAGCATGAAATAAGTATGCAGTTTCCATAATCGCTCACAACAGACGATAACAAACATTTAAGAATAATTTGTCCACACTTTTATGATGTTCTCAGATGCTATCAGTGCTTGTTTACAATCAATTATATTTTCTACCGTGTCGCTGGTCTTTCCAGCGGAACAAATCTGTACCTCAGAACCAGACTAACGTAAGTCACACTAGACTAACTTTTCAGGCGGGCATCAAAACTGTAAGGAATGAACTCAGGTCTGGTTGCAGAGCTAATAATTGAATCAGTCAGCAAAATATTATTGACAGTATTAAATTTGTATATACTTAACTCATTCATAGGTATTTCGTTTAGAATCAACGATTTATCATGAAAATTGTAATATATGGACTTACGTTCGTATGGTTCTGGGGTACAGAAATAATGCTTCAGTTCTCTCACTCACTCTCGCTTTCTCCCTTTCTGAAGTTGATAACTAAGCTTGCCGGCCCAATTTGTATCATGGTATACCAGCTGAGTATTCAATCCTGTGTACATCTTAGTACTTATTGTATGCTAAGAATAATTTGCGTAAAACAGTGCATTTTTATATCCAAGTAAAGCATTTATACTGGGTGTCCCAAAAATGACTGATGGATTTTGGAAAAAAGAAAAATATGATGTGGACAACACATAACTTCCTTGCACGTCTATTAAATCAAAAATATTTTCGGCGCACTTCATCTTAACTTATTTTGTTTGAAAGAGATAAAATATCAGTAATAGTAAGGTTTAGCTATTTCTAGCCAAATATTTCGATATCGCCAAGCTGAGTTGAATTTGAAAGATTTCCTTCTGACACTGTATTTGGCGATATTTCACCAAAAGCCGACAAGCTTGAGATAGTTTGCGAGATTTTGGGGATAGCCAAAGTAGTAATTCACCACAGACTTTCAATGAACTGAATGCATCCGTACACCTTAATGTATTTAAAGTCTTTTGGCTGACCCTTTGAATAAATTACCCAGTCGACTGAAGTCAAAAAAGATATTGAAAACAGTTAGGTATTACAATAGTTCGAAATACAGAAGTTCAAAATTCTACGGGTTAAAGTTTTAGAGTTATACAAAATACGAAATAATTTTTGGCGCCAAATTTGGCGATTTTTCGGCGAAACTCGTCAAGGCGAGACAAATGGCGAGATTTCGGGCATGGACCAAACAATAACAGACTATCGCCAAATTTGGCGATATTTTGGACAAATCTCGCCTAGGTCGACGACAGAAGGCAAGATTTTGGGCATCAACCAAACAATGACTGTCTACAGTTGTATATTATATTCAAGATGTCCATAGACATTAAAGTACTGAAATTCTTTTCGGTGGTCCTGTAAATAAACTCTGCAGTAGAATGGCACCAAAAATCCAGATGCAAAACTAGATGTTACAACAATCTTATGTATGAAATTTCAACATTATACGACTAATAGTTTTTCAGATTTGATAGTTAAAACCACACGTACACCACAAGTCGCCAAGCTTGGTGACTTTTGGCCTAGTTCTTGAGGGAGGCACGTGACCGTGGTCGGACCATTACCTAACTTATATGGTAGGACGGTATTGTGCTTAGGACGTGTAAGACGCGATGAATGCACCTAAAATTGCCGGAGAAATTCATTTTGTAACTCTTAACAGCATATATCACATCTGAGTCGTTTGAAATACACCAATACCCCTAAAAAACGCTTTAATGAATTTCGGCCCATAGAGCGTAATGTATTTCGAATCCCTTGGGCGGTCCTGTAGATAAACTATCCAGTCAAATGGAACAGAAAGGGGAGGTGCACAACTAGATGTTACAACATTCCTAAATATAAAGTTTCGACATTCTACGCCTAATAGTTTTTGGGATATGCGAGTTTAATGAATTTCGGCACATAGAGCATAATGTATTTCGAATCTTTTGGGCGGTCCTGCACATAAACTATCCATTCGATTGAGACCAAAACCAAGTAGCATAACTAGTTCAAAAAACGTTCAAATTACGTTGGAAATATGTTTTATGACGTTAAAAAACGTGTTTTAAACGTCTTTTGGACTAATTGTGCTACTAGGGAAAGGGATGTGCACAACTAGATCATAGAACAATCCTAAATATAAAATTTCAACATTCTTCGACCAATAGTTTTTGAGCTATGCGAGTTACATACATACATACGTACGTACGTACAAACGGAATGGAAAAACTGGCCAAAATAGACTCGTCGCTGGTCAGAATGAGTTGCAGACGCGTTTATATGATCGTGCATGCTAGCTTACGATGAGATGCATCGAAAAAATTCTTAAAAGTAAATTTAGAGGTAGTCAAAATCTGTTTTTTCCTCGAAATTTGGTTCCCTAAATTTTTCGGGATCACATTACTTCCTTATACTCCGTACAAGGAAGTAAAAAAAAAAAAGATGCAATGCAATAGGTATGAATCGTTTGCGGCCTTATGCTTAGGAAATCAGGGAATTTTATCCCACCAAATATCAAATTTAATTAATATTTTCACCCACAGGTGGCGCTGAAAACTATGAAAAAATAAAAACCGGTATGAAAATTTTGCAAGGACTATTGCAAAAAACTAAACAATGATATTTTCAATATAACCCCCCCCCCATTTGCTTCAACAACGTGGCGCACTCTGAAGCAAAAATGTCCAGACATCCGTTCAAACATGTCACTTGGAATTGTCTCACATGCAGTACAGATGTGCTGCTTCAGCTCCGCAATTATTTGTGGAGTTTGGCGGTGTACCAAATCTTTTAGATACCCCCAAAGAAAAAAGTCGAAGGGCGTCAAGTCTGGCGAATAAGGAGGCCATGCCATGCCACTTCGTGTATGCATGTCGTAATCCACGGCAATTACCCGCTCACTGAAATGTTCGTTCAAGAAATCAAATACTGCAGACGTTCCATTTGGACGAGCAACATCTTGCTTGAACCAGGAGGCATTCGAACAGTCCTCCAAATCACTATAAATCAACACAAGTTCTCACAACCCAAATCACTATAAATCTACACAAAGATATGGTACAGCATTTATTGGTTGCTCTCGAAAAAATGGCCCTATTATTCCTTTGGAGGAAACCGCAGTCCATACCATTATTATTGGTGAATGCAGGGATGAAGGTTCAGCAATATGATGATTTTCGCTTCCCCAAATTCGCGAGTTCTGCTTGCTGACATAGCCATCGAGGTGAAAATACGCTTCGTCTGAGAAGCATATGTTGCCAATATCGAGTTCACCGTCATCCACAAGTTGTAGCATGGCGTTCGCGAAATTATAGCGTGCATTAATGGCATTTGGTCTGAGGGTTGGTGAGTCTTGTACGGGAACATGTGAAGGCTGTGGCGCATGAGACGGTGAGTGCTTATTCTTCGGAGTCCAAGACAAGATGCAACACTGCGTACGGAAGTCCGGGGCCGCTGTTCAATAGCCTGCTGTAAGGCTTCAGCATTCGACTCTGTAACTGAAAGGCGTGGCCGCCCGACATTTCAAATACGGTCATCAATCACGCTCCCCGTTCGTTCGAATTTCTGGAATAGAGTCCCTATCGCATGTCTGACAGTCCGTTTCTCACATGAAATTTTGTTTGGAAACTTCGCCTCGTTTGAACAAAACTGTGTTCGAGGCGGTGGAACTCTAACACAATAAATACCCGCTGTTCGAAGGGAAAAAAAAAACATTTTGGTAGAGCGGACTTGCGATCTCAACAGCACACGCTATTAGTTTGACGACGAACTACGGAATGGCGAGCTGAAATACTTCCTTTTAACTATAACTGTTACAGATCGCCTGCAGCGCCATCTCTTGTTAGAAATGTTAACTAAATTTGAAATTTGGTGGGATAAAATTCCCTGATTCTAAGCATAAGGCCGCAAACGATACATATCTATTGCATTCCGTTTTTTTTTTTGACTTTCAAAATCCATCAGTTATTTTTGGGACACCCGGTATATGTATATTAATAATAGTAGTTATACATGATCATTTAAAATAAATAAAATATTCTAAATGTAAGTAAATAAAATTCTCCGAGATAATTAATATACATGATGAATTTAAACTTTTGGTCAAATTTTTAAGGAGTGATAGGGCACATAATAAGGAATCAGAATCACATAGCATTGTGGGGTCGGCAACCTCTTCTCCGTGTAGCTGTTAATAATCCCTTCGGAAAAAGTGCCGAAGCAACAGGGCGCTTTCCGACCATTGTTTCGTCACAAACTAATGTAATTTCTCCGTAAACAGAAGACTAAAATTGATGGTGTAAAAATTCTATTTTATTACATGGATGAAATTTTTGGAGACGAGCCTATTGTTTATGAAACTTGGTAAAGCAATTAGACGCACTCTTCAATACTTTTCCCACAGTGATTATTACCGGGTAAGTTAAAACTGGGTTTTTGACCCCAGATTGCTATAATTACAATTCCTTATTGTGTGACATATCACCCCTTACAGTTTTGCCCAAGTGTTTAGATTCACCCTGTATATTATGATTTATTAAAAAAAAATCAGATTCACGACTGCACATTAAGGTGACGCGAAAAGTAAAAAAGACATCCAATTCAAATCTCAATCTATTCAATTCTCAGACAAGCGTATATCGGGGGTCCATTTTAAGCAAAATATTGCAGCGGAAATAAATTTCTTCTACATGTCTCCGTTTTCTAACTTTATCCGAAACACAAGGCTGAAAACCATAGACGTATACAAAGGGATGTTTAGGGGTCTGAACCCTCCCCCCCCTCCTCTTAGTCGACGCAAAAATGCTATTTTTGACCGAATATTGACCTGTAAACTGTGTATTACAATGGGTAATTAAAAGAAAACTACTATAAAAATTAAAAATTTATAATGTAACTGAAATTTTTTACAAGTTATTTATAGTAAAATTTACCGTCAATCAATTTTTACAGAAAGAATGCCCCCCCCCCACTATTTAGCTGGACCCAGGGCCGGCATTCTGTTTGGCCCAGTTGTAAATATTTTTTGCGGGCCTTAAAGATAATAGATGCTAAAAATTCATGAATTAACAGATTTCCGCTTATAAAGCGAACAATGAACTAAAGTACCACTAATACCACTTTAATGGTCGTGGTAATGTAGGTTTAAGTCTAAACGTCAGTGGATGTCATGCGAAATCCGTGGGGCCGTTTATCTTCCTTTTTAGGTAGCGTGTATATTTTTAATACTAAAAAATGTGAGAAATTACGAATCTCTTCACTCTGAGGAGTCCCGAGAATGAGGTTAATTGGTTCACAGTAGTTTAGTTAGTTATGAAGATAGTAAAATAAATATTTTGTTGACAAAACTCATATTTAAAATTCGAAAAAAAGAAAAGAAAGTACACAATTTATTAATCAGTACTGCCATTTTAAAGGATTTGTAGCTAAATTTAACAACTTTTCACTGTACTTAGTGAATAAATTTTCTACTTCTGATGTGACATTTTTAGTGATTTTGCTCTCTAATTTGAAAATTTAGCTGAATTAGGAATACTGTTTCAAACAAATTCTGTAAGCTTTCAAAACCTGATCAATGCTGCTATAGAAAAAAAGTGAAATGATGAAATGTTTAAGAATGGATGTCACATTGATCTATATATAGAAAATACATCTTAATAATGGATGAACAGTAAACAGAGGTATTGGGGACATAATTCGAACTTTTCTTAACTGGATAACAATACTCAGGCTTTACGTCGAAATTCCTTTTTTTTGTCATCATTTTGGGCTCGCCCCGAATTTTTTTTTTCTGGTTATGGGCCTGATACGTTTTTATTTCGATCATCCAATTTTATGTTTACTTTTGTCTGCTACTACACTGCAAATATTCAAATTTAGTATGAGTAATATTTTAAGGATGTGAGTTCTATTATAAAGCAAACTTCATTCGAAATCAATTATTAATTCCAGTTGATATTAATCTAGAACCTTTCTTGGTCGGACTCTTTTTTGCCTCGATTTTCTGACCCCAAAAAGATTTTTTATCCCCAGAATCGCCAGCCTTTACGTTTTAACTAACCACTTTTTGGAAAAAGTATATTTTTAAGCATATTTCCAAAATAATCAGGGCTTAATTTGCATAGGAAATCACCGCAGCTCCTGTATATCATTTTTCTGAGTTGATTTTAACATATTGGGCAAAACCAAGCTGAGCCCTTGATTACTGCGCTTCGGAACTCACTCGTACAGTAAGTCGAAATTTTCACTCTGTCACACGCAGGCCGATTTAACGGACAAGCCAATCAGGACTCCTTTCGCCTCAAACCGATCTGAGTCCTGAATCTAACAAATTTTGGGTCTTCTACTGTGCACTGTTTAGATTTCTTCATGCTAATTTCAGACTATTTGATTGTATTTCACTTTTCTGTGAAATAATGAAAAGATGTCCAATACTATTACATTTGAAAATTTTTTAATTATGATTATTTTAATAGAATGTACTACCAACTCCCGTATTCCAGGGATCGCGGGAATTTACAATGCGCCACTGCGTTGGCCAAAAAAGTGGAAAGTTCAGAATTTCTGAGAGAAAAACTTGATCTTCAACATTTTTTTAAATGAAAATTCAAATTTCGGTAGTTGTGTCGGGCCTTTATCTCTCCTCTGATAATTTGTCCTTTCTTCCATGTCTTGGGAAAAGAAATTAAACAAACTGATTTCTTGTTAAATAAAGTTTTTCTAGATTTAATCATGGAAAACCGTTGAATAATACCTTCAAAGTTTACTTTTCTTGAAAAAGATTCAGTCACTGACACACTCCTTGTTTCTGTCTTCAAGTTTGTGGATTATGCTAGCTGAATTATTGTAACTTCATTAAAAAATTAATTTAAAACTTCCGAAGACTTAATTTGTAATTGCTCTTTTTTTACAAACGTGACAACATGCAATTAATTATTATCAGCAAAAGAGGGTCCCCTTGACAAGGTGGGGCCCTGGAATTTTATCCCTGCTCTCCTTCCCTCTCTGTGCCACTGCTTTCAGGGACCGATTTAGAAAATTCTTGACTATAGGCACAACTTGCGAAGCGGCCCCCTAACACTGATGTAGGCAGTTTGAAATTTTCAACGGTAAATTACTATCTGACTGTGCTTCGCTGCCGAAAGTCCGCTTTCTTTTTTCCGAAATGGCAGTCGTCTATTATCTTTCATGATGAATTTAACGAACAAATTCAAGCTGCACATAAAATACCTAAGAACTTAATTTTTCACACAACCCTTGGTTATAAATACCATCCATTCATGAAGCAGATTAGCAACTTGTTTAAAATGTTGTTTGAAAAATTTGAAAGGGTTTATAAAAAATTAAAAAATATGAATTGGGATTTTGCTTTTGGGGGCCCCAACATTCGGCCGCCCTAGGCCCGGACCTACTGGAAAATCAGTGCATGGTGTCTTTTTCCAGTTCGGAATAAGTGTTTCATCTGACTTCAGAATTAAGCTTATTCTTCATTTATTGCATAGAGATTAAATCGAAGTAAATATAAGTATCCGAAACAATCGAAATAGATTTACAGCTTTTAACTCTAAATTGAATCACATTTTGAAAATTTCTGACTAAAGATAACTAATTATTTGCAATCCTGATAATTATAAACTAAGTATAAAATCTTTCTTCAAATGCCGAAAACGTGATGGTAAAATCGATAAAATTTAATCCATAATTTAGGCCTGTGAAATAGTGTAAAATTCAAGTTATCGCTAAAAAAATCCTTTAAAAAACATATAACATGTACACACAGATGTCAATAAACTCGTACAGAGTCTAATGCAAACAGATCCTTCTAATAACTTTAAATTAATAAATTTGAGAGTAGGAGTAACTGCAAAACAGGAATTGGCAAACGCATTTGCACAGATGTAAACGCAAATCGCAGCAAATTTTTTTCTCATTCTTACATAGATTACCAAATGCAGGTGGTCATTTTTTCTCTTTGTGTGGTACCTTCATCTGAAAGAAATACCAGACGCCGGAAACATAATTCGAGCTAACAAGGTTCGTCTGTAGAGGAAGGCCCCGAAGGCATTAATCAATCTCGGCTCGGGTTTCACAAGAAAATCCTCCTCTACTCTGCCTTGGTCTTTCCGGTTTTCCAAAGAATTCGATAATGAGCAGTCGTTTTAAGTCCAGTGGTCCAGATCCAATATTTCTCTCCTCCCACTGACGACGGAGCGAGAAAAAATTTCGGGGAGTGCCCAAAATATGAAAAACATGGAATAGCTCACAAAAGTGCTTGATTTATGGACGTCCAATTAACAGTAATCCAAAGTTTCGGTGGGGGGTGCCTAGGCCCCCAAGGCAACCCTCCCTTGCTACGCCCCTGCCTCCCACGGTGAAAGATCAAAGAGATCAATGACTTAGAAGAATGAAATTGGGGTATACTGTGAAAGAATACTGTGTGGGTGTGTAGAGACTAAGCTATCAGTCAACTTATATAATTTAAAGAAATCTTTGAAATTTTCCACACTATGAGATAAAATACAAAATATAAAGATACTTTGATTTGGAGGAACCCCTCTGAAACCTGGGCCGTGGGGCTTTTTATCCGAAGCCAGGGCCGGACTGAGCTATCGCCCGATGGGCCGCATGGGCCGATGCTCTAGATTCTTCGGACCCGAGATGCACATATTCGGACATTTTTCTTTCCATACTTAAAACGATTCTTTAAGATTTTTTTGTAGTTCTGAATGGACGTACATATGCGTCGATACTTTAATTTTGAATAAATGATGTTAACACATGGGAATGTGCAAATCCTACACACTGACGCACACATTTTATTTGCGTTATTTTTACTTTCCGAACATGTACCATGTAAAGGAAAGTATTGTAATCATGAAAAAATTCGACTTCGAGATTTGGTGTATTTACACGTTTTGAAGCCTTCTGAATTCATTTATGCTATTTTTACGAGATGTAGTATGATTGTGTGCATGTGTGTATATATGTGTGTGTATGTGTGTTTGTGTGTATGTCGAATGTCGTTTGTGTCGAAGTCGAATTTGTTAATATTTTTTGCTTATTTGCGCAATTCAAATAGCTGAAAAGAACTTGTAAGACATCCTTCACCTTTAAAAGTTTCTTGTCAATCTTCCTTTATGGGTGATAATAACTTTTTACTACTGAAACTGTGATTGAGATTGAAGCTTTTGTCCGAAAATTTATTTGAAAATGTGCATTTTACTTGTTACTTTTGAATGTAATAGGTTTTTTTCTAAATAATTATGAGATTGCTCTTTAATTTGACATGTGAGATTTTTGTCGGGCCTGAAGAGGCTAGAGGGCTTAAACACGACATCGACCCACAAGGTTGCGACGCAACATGTGCAAAGGGGAGGGGGGCTTTCTATTTTGTATGCTGAATAATGCTTCTCCTATCTAAAGTATCTTTATAATGATTAAAATTGAAATGAGCTTTATAGAACATTTCAAAAATACACATCGAGATTAGATATCTGCACGGATCTGAAAATTGAGTCCCGGCTAGAGGGCTGCCCGAGCTAGAGGATTCTTGAACTTGAAGGTTCGTCCCAAGCCCGTAACACATTTGAAACAAACGTACGACCCGACCAGTACGAGCCCATAACGGCAAAATAAAAATTCGAAAATTCCGAAATTAAAAAATATATAAAAACGACCAAATAGATCGATAAATAAAGATTTTTTAGATTTTTTATATTAAGCAAAGTTATTAATATTAACTACTAGCTTAAATTAATACTAAATTCAAAATAATGATAATGTAAACGATAAAATAGTCATGTAGTACAAATACAAGTACATGCATTTAAATTTAAAATTCTACATTTGTGTTAGGGTTTATTATTTGGCTCCCTCGTCGGGCAGTCTTGCACCACACCTGGTAAATAGCATACAAAAAGAAAACGGACGGTTTTGTTATGACATCCTTTTCTAAGCGCAACAAAACTTGAAAACTATCAAACGCCAAGATCTTTCAAAGTTAAAGGAGTAATAGCTCAAAAAACACCCTTTTTTCCGGGTGGCAGGAAAGCGAAAAAGAAAAAAAAAAATATTACGGGAAACAAGTCCGGCCCGGTCCATTCACAAAAGATTTATTAATCCCGAACCCGTACCCGGACCGAGCACGTCTCTTGAGACAAGCACTTTACAATTTGAGGCTGACGAGAAGATCCGCACCTGCCTTCGACAGATAGTTGAAAAAGACAGACATCTAAAAACTTTTAAACATTACTTCCTACAGACATTTACATAGGTTTCGGTCATGCCGGACCCATAATGCCACAAAATTGTCTTAAAAACAATTACCAGATTAGGAAGATGTGTTTAAAAAAAACAATAGCATGCCCATATTCCAGTGAGAAAAATAAAATATATAGACGGTAACTCTAAATTCACAATGACACAAGCTGTGAATCGGCAAGGAAGGATTCTCTCGCGTACGAGAGAAATCACGGCATTCTGTTTTCTACGCGCCTGTAAAAAGCCAGGAAAATTGCGAATTACTGGCTGCTTTTACTGGCTGCTTAGTGTCTGATTCGTTTTTATTCACTTTTGTACGAAAAAAAAAAAACTAAGATTTAAACGAATGAGTCAATATTCGGATTTAATGAATTCATGTTATACACATATATATATGTATGTTTTCCTTTTGCTTTTAGTTAAAATAGTCACCTCTGTACTTGAAGTGTAGTAAATTAACTGCAAGATTACATGGCAGAATGGCTTGTTCAATCTCTTCTTTACTTTTGAATATAATGAGGTTTTAAACCTTCATGTCTTAGAAGTTCACATCTTTATAATGACACTATATATATATACAGTGAAACCCCGGTTTAACGTTACCCGTATTTACCGTTTTCCCGCCTATAACGTCATTTTCTATTGGTTCCAAATATCTTCCTATATGGTCCTAATTGGTTCCAAATATCTATACTTGTAATGTTAAAAAATCCCGTCAATAACGTTAGAAATTCCCGCATTTAACGTTTTTTCGGCGAGAAAAATTTGATGCATTTTCTCTAAAACAAGTCACAGTAATTGTGATGGGAAGGAAATAGTTCTTCAGAATGGCGGCAATGCGCATTCCTATTCCTTTATTTGGATAAAAAGAGGGAAAATTACTCTTTATCTCCTCCAACTGTCCGAGCGCCTTCATTCCCATAAAAACGGAGTGTAGCCTTCTAGGAATTCCCTCCCCCCCTTACAGGTGTTTCGGGTGTGCCTGGATTAACAAGCTTGAAGAATGAGGCGGACGATTTTTGATGAATTGGGTTTAACTGCTGGGGAAATTTCCTGTAGAGCGGGAGAGAAGCGTAAAGTTACTTTAAAATTTTGTCATTGCTACCTTCCTGTATTCTGGAGTAGATACAATAGACCATCTTCGGATTTTCCCATCAGGAAGCCTTCACGCGCCGCTAAAAGGGGGTTACATGGGGAGAGGACGGACTGGCCATTTTCTGCCGTTTCGATGGGAACGAACAGCTATGAGATTCTCTTTGGGAGCTAAAGAGTTAAACTGACCACAAATGAATACAATTCATGGAAGGGATAATAAACGGCTTTTCTGTAGTATCTTTTAAGCATCTGTTTATCACAGCAGTTCGCACATGCGTATACAGTTCATTTCCTATACCACGTGAAGACCTCGGACATTTTAGAATTCGAAAAGATTAGATGCTGTTTACTTGCTAGCTGTTTTCTTTTCCGCTGTCTTCCTTCAGTATTTTGCTGCTCTGTTTGGTGCGCAGTTATGGCTTGTAAAAGACAGCGATTCTCTTTGCTCGAAAAAATGGATATCATCAACAAAGCCAAAGAGTACAAAGGCAGTAAAACTGATTTTGCTAATTTAATTGGTATTCCATACTCAACACTGCAAATGATTTTAAAGCAAGCAGATGTTGTAGAGCAAAACTCCGAAAAGATAGGAAACTTGGCTAAGAAGAGAAAAACTGTAAAGTCATCACCTTTTGAGAATTTAGAAGAAATTCTCTTTCAATGGTTCAGCGAAGTACGTGCAACAAACGTTCCTATAAATGGAGCAGTTTTGAAGGAAAAAGCATTAGAAATTGCTTCTAAACTAGGAACTGAAGGATTCACTGCTTCAAATGGCTGGATAGACCACTTTAAGAAGCGACACAATTTATTTTACAAGTCTGTATGTGGCGAATCTGCTGAAGTAGATTCTGAGACTGTCAAACATTGGATGGAAGATACATTGCCATTATTGATGCGAGAATATTTTAGAAGAAACATTTTCAATGCTGACAAGATTGGACTGTTTTACAATCTTCTTCCTGACAAAACTTTTGCAGTAAAGGGTGAAAACTGCCACGGAGGAAAAACTATCGAAACTTCGGCTGACTGTTTTGATGTACTAACTCCGATGGTAGTGAAAAATTAACACCACCAATTATTGGAAAATCCAAAAAACTAAGGTACTTTAAGGGCGTGAAGAGCATTCCCACTGAATACGATTCGAACAAAAAATCTTGGATGAAAAGGACAATTTTTGAGAACTTTCTTCGCAAATTGGATAGCCGATTGCGCCTCAAAAATGTAAAATTCTTTTACTTCTTGATCAATGCACAGTTCATAAAGTAAATTTAAAGTTACATAATGCACGTCTAGAATTTCTCCCTGCCAATTGCACCAGCAAAATTCAACCTTGTGATCCGGGGATTATGAGATCATTCAAGGTTCTGTATAGAAAACAGCTTTTGAAAGATGTACTTGTCAGTATAGAATCTGAAGAACGAAAAAAGTCTATAAACGTACTTGAAGCTCTTAAAATTATTTCTTCAGCATGGCAAAAAGTCGGGAAGAAATGCATCTCAAGTTATTTTGCAAAAGGTGGTTTCCAGGAGGTAACAAATGAACTGGAACACGAGGATTCTGATGATGATTGTGATAAGAGAGAAGAGTTCTTTCCTTTGTCATATGATTTTCATGAATACCTATCCTGTGATGCAAACGTCTTGACTTCAGAGATTCCGTCAATCAATGATTTGATTGACTCGGAATCGGATAGCTCTGAGGAAGAACAAAATGATAATGAAGAGGGAAGTATAATTCCCTCTGCAAGTGAAGCGATCCAAGCTGTAAAAAAAGTGAAAGCATTCCTTTTAAGGGTGAGGGTCAAGAAAAAAATATACAGAAACTCATTTGTATAGAAAATGACATTTGTAATGCATTTAATAAGAACAAAACTCAAGGTAAAATAACCGATTTCTTTAAGATATAATTTTGAAAATTAAATTTTGAAGCATTATATATAAAGAAATAAAAGGTATGTAATTTAAATTAGACTTTATTTCGATGTTATTAATTTGTTTTTATACAACCCCGATTTAGCGTTTTCTTGCATATAACGTTACTTCTTTCCGGTCCCTTGAATGACGTTAAATCGGGGTTTCACTGTATATATTTCGAAACTTTTAGATATTTCGATTTTTTTCTTGTGTCCTTAATTTTGAATTACTCAAGATTGACTGAATTTTTATTTGTTCTTTAAACCAAGTATTTAACTGTATTTTGAGTATAATGCTAGCATTTTTACTTTTTCTAATAGGTTAAGCATGGCTTCAATAGTGGTTTAAACTCCCTTTGTTTTGGATGTTCGAATACATTCGCTGAAAACGACCAACAAATAATCTCAAGAAATATAGCCAGATTTGCGAAAACAATTCAAATATTGCACCCATTCTAATATCGCCAAATCTGAGACAGCAGTTTTTACGCTGGGAAAGAGGTCTGATGTATATGTCTGTCTCCTTTTTTTATTTATTTATTCATTTTTTTTTTTTTGCTCCTGCCATAAGTTTCGTAAGAAAAGCAAAGAATCAAAGTTTAAAGAAGAATCTAAATAGCGTTTTTAAATACAACAAAATATCTGCGTACTTTATATTTTTGACTATTACATGAAAATACTGTCCCATGGATTTATTAATTTTATGGCTAAGAAAATAAATGCAGGAGCCCTACAGCTTTCCTTAGGGGATGGCCAGAGATGCACCCAGAAAAAAAAATTCGGGTTCTAACAAAAATGAAATTTCGGAGAGGGTGGCCTCCCTGGACCCCCCCCCCCTGTATACGTCCTTGGGTGTGACAAACTGGTCAACCGCCCAGGGCAGCTAAAAAACTGTTGAAATCGTCGATCGATATCAAGTAGCCAAATAAACTTCCTAACCTAGAACTGAAAACTCCATATCAGTAAGCCGAGAAAAAACACACATTTTGTAATTTAGTGTGTAGCTTTCTCTTTCAAATTTACAGCATGGCTAAGCTAGACTGCAGCTTTTACATTATGAGGGAAAGCAGTAGCGTAGCCAGAATTTTATTTCGGAGGGGCGCTGAGTATCAAATTGTAAGCTACGTTCAATTATAAGCTAAATATCAAATTGCAACATAAGTAAAGTGTCCCATTTCGCGGGGGGGGGGGGGGGAATGCAGTCCCCTCAGACCCTCTCGCTACGTCCCTGAGGGAAAGTATTGCATTCAAATCTTAATTAATTAAATAATCAAATTTACATAGTTAGATTCAGCAGAAGCAGAGGTTTTTTAATTGAGGCTGGGGTTGGGGCAGGTCAAGATCCACAACTTATTAAGTAGGCAAATTTGAAATTATTTTTTGTCTTGGGCCGCTAAACATGTTCCGCCCAGGGCCTGTAAAACCTTTACCACGTCCCTGGAGCCCTGATTTCTTTTATTGTAAATTTTAGCTTTAATTACCTGATTTATTATAAAATTATGTAAGCTTTTTGTTTTACCACTGTTTTATCTAATGTAATAAAATAAATATTGTTACGAATTTTCGGGGCAACCCGCTGCTCTGGGGCTTAAAATGGTTTAAAATTCGTATTCTACGCTTCAAATAGATAAATTTTGCTTTGTGTTGCATCAAAATCGGCCAATTAGAACCGGAGATACGGAGGTTTCGGTTTAACATTCAAATATATGGGATTTCTAGAAAACTCGAGAAATATTAGTCCTAGAGCTTAGATCTCTTCACTTTTGAGGACTTATTTTTGGCGCCAAATTTGGCGGTATTTCGCCAAAAGTCGCCAAGCTTGGCGACTTTTTGGTCATTTGGCGCGATTTTCCCAATGGGGCCTGGAAGTTGTTTTTCCTGCATTAAAAACGCATAATAACCTAACATTTCTCTGATTGATGACGTAATCAAAATTCACGCTTTATGTAGAACCCTCGAGAAATTGACTTTTCTGGAAACCTCTTGTACCTCCTGTGTCGGCTATTTATAGAAGCGGGCATCGCCCCGAAGTCAGTCAGTGGCGAGTTGAACATTCAATGTGTGAAGAGCTCTGAGTACGCTTGTTTTGTGTGAACTGATAGTGCTATAGAAGCTGTGTTTTAGCTTGCTTTGTGAAGCTGTTTTTAAAGTGCTGTGTGTAAATTCTTCATTGCTGTGTCTAAAGGGATAGTGTACTATATCCCTTGAATATTTCCACGGAATTTCTGCCTGTAAAAGTGACTTATTTTGTGTGAGAAATACAGCATTTGTGAGAGCTTCTGATCCAAGCGGATTGTTAAAAGCACGTTACTGCTAGATTGTGCTTGTGAATTGTGTGCAGCTGATTGTTCTACGAAGTTCTAGAAGAAATAAAGTTTGTGTTCCATCCTGACAAGTGACTTTTTACTTGAACTTTTTACACCAACTGGAATCGGGATTCTAAAGAAAGACTTTAATTTTCCAGTTTATGGTTTTGACTAGACAAAAAGATGGAAGAACAACTTCAAAAGCTCATGAATATGATGCAAGAAATGAAAGCCGGACAAGACGAGATGAAAGCCGCACAAGAACAGATGAAAGCCGGACAAGACGAGATGAAAGCCGCACAAGAACAGATGAAAGCCGGATAAGACGAGATGAAAGCCGCACAAGAACAGATGAAGGCGGATTTAGAGAAGAAAATTGAAGCCGGACAGACCGATTTAGAAAAGAATATTGAAGCCGGATTGGTCGGACTAGAGAAGAAAGTGGAAGATGGACAAAGAAAAATAGAAACCTGATTAGATGAGTTAAAAACCGCTCACGAAGAGATGAAAACCGGGTTAGAGGAAGTAGAGAAAAGAGTATCACTCCTGGAAGAAAGTCAAGCGAGATGCGAGGAAAGGATTGAGGAAAAGATCGACCACAAGCTAGAAGAAAAACTGGACAGTTTAGTAAAGCTGGGAAAGGTACCAGAAAACATCAGGTTGTCGTCACGCCACCCAGCAGTGAAACTAACGCCTTATGACGGAAAGACTCCCTGGGAGGCTTACAAGACCCAATTTTCAATCGTCGCCAGAGCCAATGGTTGGAGCGAGTCCGAGAAAGCTAATCAACTGGCCGCTTCCCTTAGCGGAGATGCAATTAATGTATTGCAAACTATCGGAGCGACGAAGATAGGAGATTTTGACGCCCTTGCCAGTGCCTTGGAGATGAAATTCGGAGAGAAGTGCCAGAAAGAATATAGTAGAATCCAACTTAAGTCAAGGATGCAGAGATCTGGCGAGACCCTTCAAGAGCTGGCTTCGGACATAGATAGGCTTTGTCATCTAGCTTACATGGACCACCTTGATAATGTCCGAGAAGAAATGGCGGTGCGTCATTTTATTGAAGCCATCCGTGATCCAGAAACCCAAAAGTCACTTATGTTGGAAGATTATCAGGATTTGAAATCTGCTCTCGTCTTCGCAATGAAGCTAGAAGCAGCTCAGCGGGCCGTCAGGAAAGATCGGCATGCTGTTAGAGCTGTCACGGTCCAAGAGGGAGCTGACAAAGACACGGAGAGCGTCGAGAACAGGTTGAAGAGAATTGAAGATCTCATAGAACGAAAATTAAGATCCGATAGAACGAGAGATGGCCGAAAGAAAGTGAAATGCTGGAAGTGTGGCGATGAAGGCCATGTACAAAAGCATTGTGGTCGAAAGTCTTATGACCAGCAAGAGAAATCTAAGAAGGTGAACGAGCGGAACTAGGAGGTGGCCATCTCGCGGGGCGGAGGTTGCCATATAGTCAAAAGCCCCACCTAAAAGTCTTGCAGATTTCATCAGTGAATGGTGGCAGTAATGGACTCTTCGTACAGGGATACGTTAATGGTTCCCCATGCCACATGGTGATTGATACTGGAGCGAACGTAACCATCATAAGGACGGATCTGGCCAAGAAATTAAATTTGAAGATTATCTGGACTCCGTCCTCGCTGACCCTCCAGACTGTGACAGGTGACAAGATCGAAGTGGGCGGAAAAGCGCAAGTAGAAATCACGTTTGGAAATGCCAGATACGACCATGTGGTATATGTCGCCAATATTACAGACTCTTTTATTCTCGGACTCGACTTTTTAAAATCGCACAAATTTAATTTGGACTTTAAGAATAATGAGCTTCGTTCAGACTCAGAAGAAATAGCTGCGTTCGATATTAGAAATGAAACTGTTTTGCCTGTTCAGCAAATAATAGCCCAGACTGATATCACTCTACCTCCCAGAACTGATTCAATAATTTCTGGAACAGTAAAAGAAAGCAATAAATTCCGTTTTGGATTAATCGAACACCCAAACAATAGTGATTCCGTCAGAGGAGTACTTGTGGGAGCAACACTTGTGGACTTGTCGAGAACAGAAATTTCAGTTAGAGTAGTAAATGTGACGCACAAGTCAAAGGTGATAAAGAAAAATGAAGTGTTGGCGACATGCACTCCTGTTACCTGCATTAATAAGAACATCAGCCAAACGACAGCTAAATCTTCCGAGTGCCTGACGAAGGAATTATTACAAGACGTGGAGTTAACGGCAGAACAGAGAAGGGCTGCGGAGAAAGTAATAGCTGAATTTGAAGACCTCTCGAACTTCGGGTGACTTTGGCCGTACGAGCTTAACTCAACATAGGATAGATACAGGCAGCCATTCTCCCATCAAGCAACATCCTAGGCGGCTGCCGTTTGCTAAGCAAGAAGAGGTGAGCAGACTTTTAGAGGAGATGCAGCGTGATGACGTCATCGAGCCATCGACTAGTCCGTGGGCCTCGCCGATTGTTTTGGTCCGAAAGAAAGATGGTTCCACCCGGTTCTGCGTTGACTATAGACGTCTGAATGACATTACCAAGAAAGACAGCTACCCTCTTCCCAGGATAGACGACACATTGGACACTTTATCGGGAAATGAATGGTTCTCCACTCTGGATCTCAAGAGTGGCTACTGGCAAGTAGAAATCCATCCCGATGACCGTGAAAAGACTGCGTTCACCACGGGACAAGGATTGTGGCAGTTCAAAGTTATGCCTTTTGGACTCTGCAACGCACCGGCTACATTCGAGCGTCTAATGGAGACAGTGTTGAGAGGACTTTCCTACGAAGCATGTCTCGTTTATTTGGACGATATCATCATCGTCGGAAGGACTTTCGAAGAGCATCTCGAGAACATTCGAAAGGTACTGCAGAAATTAAAAGAGGCAAACTTGAAACTAAGTCCGTCGAAGTGCAACTTGTTCCGTCGGGAAGTACGTTACCTCGGGCACATAATATCCGCCCACGGAGTCCGAACCGATCCCGAAAAGACGTCCGCAGTCCAGAACTGGAGTCGTCCCGAGAATATCCATGACTTAAGAAGTTTTCTCGGTCTGTGTACTTACTATCGAAAATTCGTGAAGGGCTTTTCTCAAATTGCAAGACCTCTTCACAAATTGACAGAGACTGGACAGAAATTTCTATGGACTGAGGAATGTGAGGACGCATTCAACGAACTGAAGACGGCTTTAACATCTTCGCCGATCCTGTCGTATCCTCACCCTGACAAGCCATTTATCCTGGACACAGACGCAAGTAAGGAGAGTGTTGGAGCAGTTTTGTCCCAGGAGATAGATGGCCAAGAACACGTCATTACTTACTGGAGCAAATGCCTTTCAAAGGCAGAACGTAACTATTGTGTTACGAGAAAGGAACTTCTTCCTATCATTAAAGCCGTGGAGCACTTCCATCATTACCTGTACGGCCGAAAGTTCCTGCTCCGAACGGACCATGCCTCTTTAACCTGGCTTCTAAATTTCAAGAATCCAGAGGGCCAAATAGCCAGGTGGATACAGCGATTACAAGAATATGACATCGAGATACGTCATCGGAAAGGGTCATCTCATAGAAATGCAGATGCTTTGTCGAGAAGGCCCTGCATAGACAGTTGTCGCTATTGCTCCAGGGCAGAGAAAAATTACCATCTGAAACATCCCGTTGTCCGCCAAGTTACATCATCGGCACCATCTCAAGATCCCTGGAGTGACGAAAATGTTCGGGCGGACCAATTAGCAGACAGCGACATCAAACCTATTGTGGAATTTATGGAAAAATCCAGTGCTAAGCCCAGTTGGCAAGAAATATCATCTTACAGTCCGGCAACAAAACAGTACTGGGCTTTATGGTATTCGCTTCGCCTGAGGAATGGAGTCCTGTATCGTAAATGGGAGTCGGACGACGGCAAGATGCTCCGATGGCAGTTTGTACTCCCTCGTTCGAGGATTCCGAAGGTTCTAGAAGAACTTCATAATGGCTTAACTGGAGGCCATTTTGGCGTAATGAAGACCCTGCAGAAGGTTCGCGAGCGCTTCTACTGAGTTAGGGCTCGAGGCGACGTAGAAAAGTGGTGTCAAGCTTGTGACGCCTGTGCCGCCCGTAAAGGCCCGAAGAAACGAAGCCGTGGAAGACTACATCGTTATAATGTAGGAGCGCCTTTTGAGAGGATTGCCCTCGACATCCTGGGACCTCTTCCGCGAACTTCGGATGGCAACAAATACATCCTAGTTGTCATTGACTACTTTTCTAAATGGCCCGAAGCGTTTCCTATTCCCGATCAAGAAGCTACAACCGTAGCAGAGGTACTGGTGCAAGAATGGATTTCCAGATATGGAACCCCTCTGCAACTTCATTCCGACCAAGGAACGAACTTTACCTCTGCAGTCTTTAAAGGACTATGCCAACTTCTCGGAATGGACGAAACCCAGACTACGCCTTTACACCCACAATCCGACGGCATGGTGGAGAGGTTCAATCGCACAATTTTAAACAACCTCTCGCTTCTGGTATCTAGGAATCAAGAGGACTGGGACAAGAAACTCCCCCTCTTCCTGCTGGCCTATAGGAGCGCCGTCCATGAGACTACCGGCTTCACACCTTCCCAGATGTTGTTCGGCAGAGATCTTCGTCTTCCCGCCGATCTAGTGTTGGACACTGTAGATATTTGTGTTACCTCCTAACTGGGGATTGTACTGCCCGGGACGTGCAGTCCTTGGGAAGGGGGAAATGTTACGAATTTTCGGGGCAACCCGCTGCTCTGGGGCTTAAAATGGTTTAAAATTCGTATTCTACGCTTCAAATAGATAAATTTTGCTTTTTGTTGCATCAAAATCGGCCAATTAGAACCGGAGATACGGAGGTTTCGGTTTCCCATTCAAATATATGGGATTTCTAGAAAACTCGAGAAATATTAGTCCTAGAGCTTAGATCTCTTCACTTTTGAGGACTTATTTTTGGCGCCAAATGCGCGATTTTTCCCAATGGGGCCTGGAAGTTGTTTTTTCCTGCATTAAAAAACGCATAATAACCTAACATTTCTCTTCTATGACGTAATCAAAATTCACGCTTTATGTAGAACCCTCGAGAAATTGACTTTTCTGGAAACCTCTTGTACCTCCTGTGTCGGCTATTTATAGAAGCGGGCATCGCCCCGAAGTCAGTCAGTGGCGAGTTGAACATTCAATGTGTGAAGAGCTCTGAGTACGCTTGTTTTGTGTAAACTGATAGTGCTATAGAAGCTGTGTTTTAGCTTGCTTTGTGAAGCTGTTTTTAAAGTGCTGTGTGTAAATTCTTCATTGCTGTGTCTTAAGGGATAGTGTACTATATCCCTTGAATATTTCCACGGAAATTTTGCCTGTAAAAGTGACTTATTTTGTGTGAGAAATACAGCATTTGTGAGAGCTTCTGATCCAAGCGGATTGTTAAAAGCACGTTACTGCTAGATTGTGCTTGTGAATTGTGTGCAGCTGATTGTTCTACGAAGTTCTAGAAGAAATAAAGTTTGTGTTCCATCCTGACAAGTGACTTTTTACTTGAACTTTTTACACCAACTGGACTTTAGAACGACGAACCCCAGGGGTAGCAGAGTAATTCCGCAACAATATCAATAGAAAAAATTATGAAGGTTGCTAAAAATTTTAATTTAATCTAAAATTCTCTGAAAGAAAAGAAGTACATGGAGCTGAGCGCCCATGCAAATTAATCCATGACTGGCCTTTGTGTAATACTCTCCCTTCTAATATTTTTGCACCCCTATTCGGGTAGATTTTAAAAGGGGCTTAACGTAGAAACAGAGACATAGCGAGAAAAATTCCGTTGGGGGGGGGGGTGCCCGAAAGCTAAAAACGCTAAAATTTCTCACAAAATTGCATGATATTTACTTAACATCCAATAAACAAAAATTCAAAATTTCGGGAGGGGGGGAGGTGGCATGCCCCCAGGACACCCACCCTGGCTACGCCTCTGCATAGGAAAAAGTCTTCAATTTTCATTTCAGGAAAGTTTCAACAAAACTATAAAAAAATTAATAGAAAGTCTAAAGATTTTAGAATAAAATTTATAATTCTGTACATAGGCGCCTAATACAGCGGCTGGGGGTAGGGGATTCAATGTACGTCTAGAATTTCTCCCTGCCAATTGCACTAGCAAAATTCAACCTTGTGATCCGGGGATTATACGATCATTCAAGGTTCAGTATAGAAAACAGCTTTTGAAAAATGTACTTGTCAGTATAGAATCTGAAGAACGAAAAAAGTCTATAAACGTAGTTGAAGCTCTTAAAATTATTTCTTCAGCATGGCAAAAAGTCGGAAAGAAATTTATCTCAAGTTATTTTGCAAAAGGGGGTTTCCAGGAGGTAACAAATGAACTGGAACACGAGGATTCTGATGATGATTGTGATAAGAGAGAAGAGTTCTTTCCTTTATCATATGATTTTCATGAATACCTATCCTGTGATGCAAACGTCTTGACTTCAGAGATTCCGTCAATCAATGATTTGATTGACTCGGAATCGGATAGCTCTGAGGAAGAACAAAATGATAATGAAGAGGGAAGTATAATTCTCTCTGCAAGTGAAGCGATCCAAGCTGTAAAAAAAGTGAAAGCATTCCTTTTAAGGGTGAGGGTCAAGAAAAAAATATACAGAAACTCATTTGTATAGAAAATGACATTTGTAATGCAATTAATAATAACAAAACTCAAGGTAAAATAACCGATTTCTTTAAGGTATAATTTTGAAAATTAAATTTTGAAGCATTATATACAAAGAAATAAAAGGTATGTAATTTAAATTAGACTTTATTTCAATGTTATTAATTTGTTTTTATACAACCACGATTTAGCGTTTTCCCGCATATAACGTTACTTCTTTCCGGTCCCTTGAATGACGTTAAATCGAGGTTTCACTGTATATATATATATATATATATATATACATATATATATATGTGTGTATGTATATATATGTAATGTATAAACAGGTAGCTTGGGTTTTACTAGTTTGTGTATTGTTCAAGCGGGTACTTTCAGGCACTTCTTTAAATTACGTGTCGGCATGAGTGTCGTTAGTCGCTACGAAAAACTCAGGAGCTCAAATTTTTTCGATGGACTTAGGGAGGTTAGGCGATGGTAGTTTCATCTTCCACGGCGATAGAGCATTGCAGAAAGCAGGGAATGAGGAAGTACAGTAGTCATTGAAGAGGCAAGTTGGTACTACGTCGCGTGACTCTGATCGTCAGGCGGTCGGCAAAGCGCCGCATCTCCGGCGTACTCCGCATCTTCGGATAAGCAGTGTACCC
Organism: Cheiracanthium punctorium; assembly: GCA_038373885.1. NCBI lineage: Eukaryota > Metazoa > Arthropoda > Arachnida > Araneae > Cheiracanthiidae > Cheiracanthium > Cheiracanthium punctorium. The sequence continues at coordinate 270,220 of JAWZYV010008838.1, read as the reverse complement.
CGTCTCCCGGACTATTGAGCGTTAATTTTTTACAATTTAAATGTTTTTATTATCACACAGGAAACATCCTGCCGTTTTTATGATACGTCAGATATTCCAGTAAAGTTCCAGAGTTAAGTCAGGTAAAACGGTTTATTGAACATTACATTTAAGTTACAATATAGAGTGAAAGGAGGGGAGGGGAGACGGGTACGAAAATCTGCGTGTACTAGTTAAGCAGTTCTAGTGGCAGACGTTTCTCGATTTTCGAGGTGCAGGCGTATTTACGTTCATCATTCCACGTGGTTTGCTAAGAAGACATAACTCCGCCTCTCTCTTTTATAATCGAATTACATACATTTATTAACATGACCTGCATCCGGGGCTACAAGGGAGACATCTAAAGAACTCAGAATCGACAGCCTGATGTCTGACAAATAACAAAATAAATAAAACATAGCTCCAGAGCGCGCGTGGCAAGTATGACAGGAAAGCAAAACTTACAGTGAAAGTACCCGCTTGAACAATACCCAAAATACCTATTTATACATTACATATATAATGTGCAATGCAATTGATACTATTTTAAGTCTTTTATAAGGTTTTTTACTTGTCTAGGAAAATTAAAATCGTGATTATTGTTACGAATTTTCGGGGCAACCCGCAATTCTGGGGCTTAAAATAGTTTAAAGATCGTATTCTACGTTTCAAATAGTTAAATGTTGCTTTTTGTTGCATCAAAATCGGTCCACTAGAACCGGGGATACGGAGGTTTTGTTTTCCCCTATGTTTTTCTACGGGGTTTCTAGAAATCTCGAGAAATATTGGTCCTAGGGATTCGATTTCTTCACTTTTGGGGACTTATTTTTGGCGCCAAATTTGGCGATATTTCGCCAAAAGTCGCCAAGCTTGGCGAAGTTTTGGTCATTTAGCACGATTTACCCTATGGGGCCTGAAAGTTAGTTTTTCTGCATTAAAAACACATAATAACCTAACATTTCTCTTGTATGACGTAATCAAAATTCCCGCTTTATGTAGATTCTTCGAGAAATAGACTTTTCTGGAAGCTGCCCCCAGCTTCTGCCTCCTGTATATATACGGGCGCGCTTCAGAAGCCCCTTTTCAGTGTGAGCGAGCACCCGTATTGTGAACAGAGCTCTCTGAGAGAGTACGCTTGCTTTGTGAATAGATAGTGCTATAGGAGCTGTGTTTTGGCTTGCTTTCCGAAGCTGCTTTTAAAGTGTTGTGTGCAAATTCTTTATTGTTGTGTCTTAAGGGATTGTGTACGATATCCCTTGAATATTTTCACTGACTTTTGCCTGTGACTTATTTTGTGTGTGAAATACAGCATTTGTGAGAGCTTCAGATCTAAGCGGACTGTGAAAAGAATATTATTGTTTAATTGTACTTGTGAATTTGATACAGCTGATTGCTCTACGAAGTTCTAGAAGCAATAAAGTTGTGTTCCATACTGACCAGTGGACTTTTTACTAGAACTTCTACACCAACTGGACGTTAGAACGACGAACCCCGGAAACAAGTAGAGTATTCTGTAACATTTGGTGTCAGAATCGGGATTCTAAAGAAAGACTTTAATTTTCCAGCGTATGGTTTTGACAAGAGGAAAATGGAAGAACAACTTCAAAAGCTCATTGAGATGATGAAGGAAATGAAATCCGGACAAGACGAGCTGAAAGCTCATTTAGAAAAGAAAATTGAAGCCGGGCAAGAACAGATGAAAGCCGGACAAGACGAAATGAAAGCTGCACAAGATGAGGTGCAAACTGGATTAGAAGAGATGAAATCTGCGCAAGATGAGATGAAAACCGGACAAACCGATTTAGAGAAGAAAATTGAAGTCGGACAAGATGAGTTAAAAAAAGAGATGTAATCCCGACAAGAACAGATGAAAACCTACTTTGAGAAGAAAATTGAAGCCGGACAAGAATAGATGAAAACTGGGTTGCAGAAAATAGAGAAAAATCAAGAAAAGTTGGAGCAGAAGATAGAGAAAACCAAGGATATTTAGAAGAAATTCATCAGGGCCAAGTAGAAATGGAGAAAAGAGTTCTCTCTTAGAAGAAACTCAGACGAAATAAGAACAAAGAATTGGAGGGAATGTTAAGGAATTACAGCAGGATATTTGCAGAATGCGTGAAGAATTTCACAACAAAATTGAAGAAAAACTGGACTCTCTCGTGAAGCTGGAAAAAATACCTGAAAACATGAAGATGTCGTCACACCGCCCAGCAGTGAAACTAACGACTTATGACGGAAAGACACCCTGGGAAGCCTACAAGACCCAATTTTTAATCGTCACCAAAGCCAATGGCTGGAGCGAGTCCGAGAAAGCGAACCAACTGGCCGCTTCCCTTAGCGGAGATGCAATAAGCGTCTTGCAAACTATTGGAGCGACAAAGATAGGAGATTTTAACGCCCTCGCAAGTGCCTTGGAGATGAAATTCGGAGAGAAGTGCCAGAAAGAATATAGTAGAATTCAACTTAAGTCAAGGATGCAGAGATCTGGCGAGACCCTTCAAGAGCTGGCTTCGGACATAGATAGGCTGTGTCATCTAGCCTACATGGACCACCTTGATAATGTTCGCGAATAAATGGCCTTGCATCATTTTATTGAAGCCGTCCGGGATCCAGAAACACAAAAGGCACTCATGTTGGAGGATTATCAAGATTTGAAGTCTGCTCTGGTGTTCGGAATGAAGCTAGAGGCAGCCCAGCGGGCCGTGAGAAAAAATCGGCATGCTGATAGAGCGGTCACGGTCCAAGAGGGAGCTGACAAAGACACAGAGAGCATCGAGAACAGGTTGAAGAGAACTGAACATCCCATAGGACGAAAATTAAGATCCGATAGAACGAGAGATGGCCCAAAGAAAGTACAATGCTAGAAGTGTGGCGTCGAAGGAAATGTACAAAAGTATTGTGGTCGAAAGTCTCATGACCAACAAGAGAACTCTAAGAACATGAAGGAGGGAAACTAGAAGGTGGCCATCTCGCGGGGCGGAGGTTGCCAGTTAGTCAAAAGCCCCACCTAAAATTCTTGCAGATTTCAACAGTGAATGGCGGCAGTAATGGACTCTTCGTACTTGGATACGTTAATGGTTCCCAACGCAACATGGTGATTGCTACTGGAGCGAACGTAACCAACATAAGGACGTATCTGGCCAAGAAATTAAATTTGAAGATTATCTGGACTTCGCCCTCGCTGACCCTCCAGACTGTAACAGGTGACAAGATCGAAGTGGGCGGAAAGGAAATCGCATTTGGGAATGCCAGATACAACCATGTGGTATATGTCGCCGATATTATGGGCTCTTTTATTCTTGGACTGGACTTTTTAAAATCACACAAATTTAATTCGGACTTTAACAATAATGAGCTTCGTTCAGACTCAGAGAAAATAGCTGCGTTCGCTATTAAAAATGAAACTGTTTTACCTGTTCAGCAAATAATAGCCCAGAATGATATCACTCTACCTCCCAGAACTGATTCAATAATTTCTGGAACAGTAAAAGAAAGCAATAAATTCCGTTTTGGATTAATCGAACACCCAAACAATAGGGATTCCGTCAGAGGAGTACTTATGGGAGCAACACTTGTGGACTTGTCGAGAACAGAAATTCCAGTTACAGTAGCAAATGTGACGGACAAGGCGAAGGTGATACAGAAAAATGAAGTGTTGGCGACATGCACTCCTGTTACCTGCATTAATAAGAACATTAGCCAAACGACAGCTAAATCATCTGAGTGCCTGACGAATGAATTTTTAGAAGACGTGGAGTTAACGGCAGAACAGAGAAGCGCTGCGGAGAAAGTAGTAGCTGAATTTGAAGACCTCTTCTCTCGTACTTCGGATGACTTTGGCCGTACGAGCTTAACGCAACACAGGATACATACAGGCAGCCATTCTCCCATCAAGCAACATCCTAGGCGGCTGCCGTTTGCTAAGCAAGAAGAGGTGAGCAGACTTTTAGGGGAGATGCAGCATGATGACCTCATCGAGCCATCGACTAGTCCCTGGGCCTCGCCAATTGTTTTGGTCCGGAAGAAGGATGGTTACACTCGATTCTGCGTTGACTATAGACGTCTGAATGACATTACCAAGAAAGACAGTTACCCTCTTCCCAGGATTGACGACACTTTGCACACTTTATCGGGAAATGAATGGTTTCCATTCTGGATCTGAAGAGTGGCTACTGGCAAGTAGAAATTCATTCCGATGACCATGAAAAGAGTTCACCACGGGACAAAGATTCTGGAAGTTCAAAGTTATGCCTTTTGGACTCTGCAACGCACCGGCTACGTTCGAGCGTCGAATGCAGACAGTGTTGAGAGGACTTTCCTACGAGGCATGTCTCGTTTATTTGGACGATATCATCATCGTCGGAAAGACTTTCGAAGAACATTTCGAGAACATCCGAAAGGTGCTTCAGAAATTAAAGGAGGCGAACTTGAAACTGAGCCCATCTAAGTGTAACTTGTTTCGTCGGGAAGTACGTTACCTCGGGCACATAATATCCGCCCACGGAGTCCAAACCGATCCCGAAAATTCGTCCGCAGTCCAGAACTGTTGTCGTCCTGAGAATATCCATGCTTTAAAAAGTATTCTCGGTCTGTGTACTTTCTATCGAAAATTCGTGAAGTATTTTTCTCAAATTGCAAGACCACTTCACAAATTGACCGAGACTGGACAAAAGTTTCTATGGACTTCAGAATGTGAGGATACGTTCCACGAACTCAGGACGGCCCTAACATCTTCGCCGATCTTGTCGTATCCACACCCTGACAAGCCATTTATCCTGGACACAGACGCAAGTAAGGAGAGTGTCGGAGCAGTTTTGTCCCAGGAGATAGATGGCCAAGAACACGTCATTGCTTACTGGAGCAAATGCCTTTCAAAGGCAGAACGTAACTATTGCGTTACAAGGAAGGAGCTTCTGGTTATCGTTAAGGCCGTAGAACATTTCCATCATTACTTGTACGGCCCAAAGTTCCTGCTCCGAACGGACCATGCCTCTTTAAAGATTCCAGACATAATTTCAAGAATCCAGAGGACCAAATAGCTAGATGGATACAGAGATTACAAGAATAATACATCGGGATACGTCATCGGAAAGGAGCATCTCATGGAATTGCAGATGCTTTGTCGAGAAGCACCTGCATAGATAGTTGTCGCTATTGCTCCAGGGCGGAGAAAAATTACCATCTGAAACATCCCGTTGTCCGCCAAGTTACATCATCGGCACCATCTCATGATCCCTGGAGTGACGAAAATGTTCAGGCGGACCAATTAGCAGATAGCGACGTCAGACCCATTGTGGAATTTAATGGAAAATCCGGCGAGAGGCCCAGCTGTCAAGAAATATCATCTTGCAGTCCGGCAACAGAACAGTACATAACTTTATTTGATTCGCTTCGCCTGAGAAATTCAGTAATGTATCGTAAATGGGAGTCGGACGACGGCATGATGCTCCGATGGCAGTTAGTACTCCCTCGTTCAAGGACCTCGAATGTTCTAGAAGAACTTCATAATGGCTTAACTGGAGGCCATTTTGGCGTAATGAAAACCCTGCAGAAAGTTTGCGAGCGCTTCTACTGGGCTAGGGCTCGAGGCGATGTCGAAAAGTGGTGTCAAGCTTGTGATGCCTGTGCCGCCCGTAAAGGACCGAAGAAACGTAGCCGTGGAAAACTGCATCGTTATAATGTAGGAGCGTCTTTTGAGAGGATTGCCCTCGACATCCTGGGACCTCTTCCGCGAACTTCGGATGGCAACAAATACAGCCTAGTTGTGATTGACTATTTCTGTATATGGCCCGAAGCGTATCCTATTCCCGATGAAGAGGCTACGACCGTAGGCAAAGACAGATCCAGGGGGAGGGCGCAGGGGGCGCACTCCCCCTCCGAGAAAAGTATATTTACACTAGATAAATGGGGCTTTCACCAATATTGAGTGTTCTTTACACTAGATAAAATGAGTATTTACGATTTGCGCCCCCTCAGAAAAAAGTTTCTGGGTCCGCCCTTGACCATAGCAGAGGTATTAGTGCAAGAATGGATTTCCAGGTATGGAAAGCCTCTGCAACTTCATTCCGACCAAGGAAAGAACTTAACCTCTGCTGTTTTTAAGGGGATGGTGGACACCCAAATCATCAAAATTTGTCCAAAAATGTGTTTTTTCTTTTTTACATTCTAATATTCCACAGTAAAGCTGAACCTTGGAGAAAAAACCGCGTATGTCTACGGCAATTTTTTAAAAAGATATTAGGGTTTGAAAAAATTAAAAGGGACAGTTAAATGTTTACAAAAATGCAAACAAACGCGTAAATATACACGTCACAATTTTTATTGAACGTTTTACAAAATAAGCTAATATTCGAATGAAATTATTTTAAAAATATGATTTGTTAAGGTAAAATCATAAATAAAATTATTCAGAAGAGACGGTATTAAAGGTAAATGGAAAATTACACTTTAAACTGTATTTTCTCCAAATCAAGTTTTTGTGATTTTCTTGCCTTCAGAATGCTCCATGCGACTTAATTTTGGTCGGAATTGTACAAAATTTACTACAAACATTCTTATCATATATTACAATAAATCTGTGTATCCTTTTTAAATATGGTCAAAATTTCGATTATGAAATTTCACTTTTATTTACGAAAACTGAAAAATTTCGGGTAAGTTTGGTATATATCCATGAAAATATTTCTAAAAAATTAACTACTCGGTCGAATCAAAAACCAATACACAGTCTTTTATAAAATATATTTTATGCTATTATAAAACAAAATTACTAGAAAAAAGTTAAAATTAAAACGCATGGAGCATTTTTTTGAAACTAAAAAATTAATTAATTTTTAATTAATTACTAATATTATAAAAATTTATTTTAATTTTTTTCAGTTGTTTATAATGCTTTTAGTTTAATATATTAAAATACAAAATTTCATAATATTATCTTATTAAAAAAAACTTTTTAATGTCCACCATCCCCCTAAAGGACTATGTCAATTCCTCGGAAAAGACAAAACCCAGACTACGCCTTTACACCCACAATCCGACGGCATGGTGGAGAGGTTTAATCGGACTAATTTGAACAACCTCTCGCTTCTTGTGTCTAGAAATCAAGAGGACTGGGAGAGGAAACTCCCCCTCTTCTTAGTGGCCTATAGGTGTGCCGTCCATGAGACTTCCGTCTTCACACCTTCCCAGATGCTATTCGGAAGAGATGTTCCTCTTCCCGCCGATCTAGTGTTTGGCCGCCCTCCAGATACGGCAATTTGTATCCTCACACAGCATTATAATAGTATTGGAAAATATGGATGTGTATATTTGTATATGTATGTGTATAGGGGTTTAATAATTTATGATGCACAAATATTAGTTTAAAAATTTAAATGTGTTGTTGTGTCGCGCTTGGCTTTAATTTCCCGCTGATAGTTTCTCCTCCTCTGGCCGTTACGGCGCGGTTTTAGGTCTCCTCCGGGGGGTTGAAAACAGCTTTCGCGGTCGGCTCCCCCGTGGGTGCTCCCTCCAGATACGCCTTCATCGCCAGAGGAGTACATGGAAAATCTCGGTGCACGGTTTGAAGACGTGCATCATTTTGCTCGGGAGCGGATCAACCTGAACACGGAGAAGATGAAGAGTCGCTACGACACAAAGGCTACTGAACACGAGCTCAACTTAGGTGACAAAGTTTGGCTGTGGAATCCTACTCGACGGAAAGGCCTGTCTCCCAAGCTGCAATCGCCGGGGACGGTCCTTACACAGTCATAAACCGGCTGAATGACGTCATCGTACGGATTCGTAAGTCACCTAACTCGAAGCCAAGCGTTGTATATTACCATTGGCTAGCCGTTTACCACGTTGATAATTAGCTATTTGATTATTAGACCATGGTCACTCTGGCGTAATTCCTCCTTTCCTTCATCTCTCATTTCTTTCCTCTCTTTTTCTTCTCTTCCTTTTCCCCCTAACTCTCTTTTACTCAGCACTTACGCCATGTTTAGTGTACATATTTGTAATATATTAGTTTTCATTAATGTGTATTTGTTTAGTACATTTATTACTTAATAGTGTAATTGTTTATTATGTTTATTATTTATTTATTAGTGTGTTTATTGATTATTTGCTTAAATTAAGTTGTTAAGATTTGGTTAAATGTTAGACACTGTAGATATTTGTGATGCCTTCTAACTGGGGATTGTACTGCCCGGGACGTGCAGTCCTTGGGAAGGGGGCACGAATTTTCAGAACAGTTACGAATTTTCGGGGCAACCCGCTGTTCTGGGGCTTTAAAGAGTTCAAAGATCGTATTCTACGTTTCATACAGTTAAATTTTGCTTTTTGTTGCATCAAAATCGATCCACGAGATACGGAGATTTTTTTTCCCCCTATTTCTTTCTACGGGGCACTTTCTACGGGTTTTTAGAAATCTCGAGAAATATTGGTCCTAGGGCTTCGATCTCTTCACTTTTGGGGAATTATTTTTGGCGCGAAATTTGGCGAAATTTTGGTCATTTGGCGCGATTTACCCTATGGGGCCTGAAAGTTAGTTTTCCTGCATTAAAAACACATAATAACCTAACATTTCTCTTCTATGACGTAATCAAAATTCACGCTTTATGTAGATTCTTCGAGAAATAGACTTTTCTGGAAGCTGCCCGCAGCTTCTGCCTCCTCTATATATACCGGCGCGCTTCAGAAGCTCCAGTTCAGTGTGAGCGAGCACCCGTATTGTGAACAGAGCTCTCTGAGAGAGTACGCTTGCTTTGTGAATAGATAGTGCTATAGGAGCTGTGTTTTGGCTTGCTTTCCGAAGCTGTTTTTAAAGTGCTGTGGGCAAATTCTTCATTGCTGTGTCTTAAGGGATTGTGTACGATATCCCTTGAATATTTTCACTGACTTTTTGCCTGTGAAAGTGACTTATTTTTTTTTTGTGAAAAACAGCATTTGTGAGAGCTTCAGATCTAAACGGACTGTGAAAAGCACATTATTGTTTAATTGTGCTTGTGAATTTTGTACAGCTGATTGCTCTACGAAGTTCTAGAAGCAATAAAGTTGTGTTCCATCCTGACCAGTGGACTTTTTACAAGAACGTCTACACCAACTGGATTTTAGAACGACGAACCCCGGAAAAAAGCAGAGTATTCTGCAACAATATGATTCACAATCTTTGGATCCATTTCTTCTTAGTATATATTAGCTGTTTTTAAATGCTAGTATGATTTTCTTTTAATTGTGGGATGGTGAATCTGAATGAAAGTACATTAAATAGTAGATAATTAAATTAAACTAAGTTATTGCACGATTTCTTTTCACAGTGTAACTTTACTTTTATAATTTTCCAATTCATATTTAACGTTAACTTGTCCCAATACAGGAAACTATAGTATAAAAAGGATCTAAGATCTATAGATTTATGTAGTTTGTCTCTTCCAATGAAAGTATTATATGTATCAATTTATTAATTAAAAATACTCTACAGATTATTGAAATAATGACAATAGCTGTCAAGTACTGTACTCTCAAAAATAGTTAAAATTTAGTTTCTGAATGTAACTGTTTCTAAGTATCTACTGGTAAAATATAAATTGAGCATTTAAAGCACGCCGAAATAATTTATTTATGTTTAATTAGCTAAAATATTCCAATTAAACTCAGATAAGCAAACGCAATAATTTAAAGTAATATACAGATACATACACCAACATATTATGTGATATTTAATAATTATCAAAGGCTAAATATTAGTAATTGCCTTCCACCATGCACCCCCCCTTCCGGTTTTTATCAGACTTGTCGCTGTCCTGTGAAAAATATCTTTATGCATGCAAATCGCCCAACCCTGGTTACAGGAGGGAAAAAAAAATCCACATACACCTAGCCAGAATACAGTAAAACCTCGTTAGTAAGCATTTTCGTATATTGGCATGTAACATTGGTGGGGGGGGGGGGCAAAAGGTTTCCTATTGTAGAAAATAGTGTTTTCAAATAGATGATATCGGAATTTTCCTGAATTTTAGGGGAGGGGGCAATTACCCCCTCCCTCCCTTAGTAAGTTACGACTATGTAGCAAGTCACTTGTATGAGACATCGTTCCGCATACTACAGCACCTTTCAAGACTCCCAACATACTTCTTTTCACATACTTTACTCCGCTTATTGTGTCGCTATTTTTTCAACCATTCCACTTAAGACGGCACTTTTAAGAGTGCAAAATACAAACTCGATCCAATTTCTTTGGTAAGGTTATCTACCAAAACCACTTAATTTTTGCTGAGCGGCACTCAGCATTTCTCCTTATGAAGATTGTTGCCTTATCCACAAGTTTTAGGAATTCATCTAGGACTCTACTTCGTTTCGACTTCCGTACGCTGACTAATTAAATATAACAGATTAATTATAAGTACGTACGTGCGATCGTATAATTTCCTTAATTTGTCATCACTTTTATTAATTTGAATTCTTATTCTACTAATTTATTTAAAATATAATCTAAGTTAATTATAGGCACACTTTTTTATGAGCATTCAGAATTTCGCTATGCATTTAATATAAACTCCGCATTAGGAAGCACTCTTAGTCATTTTTAAGTGGCTTAGCTTCGAGAGTAATGTACTAACGAGGTTTGGCTGTATTATGATCACCTAACACCCAAAATTTAACTATGACCACCATTGGCTCACTTGCTATATATTTTTATAAGTATGCATACTCTTATATCATTCTTCTATTGTATGAATTAAACTTTATGCAACGAACTAAAAATTTTATGAATGTATTGTTCGCTTCATTTATTGGTGGTCAACTAAATAAAAAAAAATGTCGTTTTAGAAACTGAATATTATTTTGTTCCATTCTCATACTGATTGAGGTAGTTACACGCGTAGGCACATCCACAGAGGAGGCTAAAGGGTCTGAACCCTCACCCTCCTAAAGATGAAAATTAGAGTGACATTTTTTTAAGTAGAGAAATGTCACTGAATCAATGAATTAAAATATTTTAAAAGTTGTCCTTAAATTATTTCTAAAAAAGCTTCAATAAAATGTATTGGGCTTTAAATAATTTTTCTCGATTAATGCAACATACAGACCACCAATCGATTTTAACGTCATTGAAAGGAACAGACCATTTAACCGGGAGCACAGTGCATTGCCGTCCGTTTAAAGTCACTGGAATACCACTGCCTGAAAAATGCATATGCGCCAGTACATTGTCAGTAATGGTGAAATGCCTGTCGCGCCCTTGTGTCTAAAACATGCACAGCATAGTTAACGGCGTGGTACTGTTTAAAATGTACCGGGCCAGCACTTTTTAGAGGTGATGGGCCAGTAAATATTTCGCAGTGTTAGCATAAAATGTCTTTATTTCATTTAAATAAATGGGACCTATATCAGATGTCGGCACGAGGCCGCACGTAGGCTTAATCAAACTCTGATAGGCGTTCATATTATTATTATTATTATTATTATTATTATTGGATGTGAGGGGGTGGTGGAGGATTTCATATTGGACTTTCTCATATTTTAGTACTAAAACTAAAATAATACAAACAAGTTCAATATGGTATAAAAATATTCACTACACCTACAGTGAACCCCCTACCCCCAGCCGCTGTATTAGGCGCCTATGTACAGAATTATAAATTTTATTCTAAACTCTTTAGACTTTCTATTAATTTTTTTATAGTTTTGTTAAAACTTTCCTGAAAAGAAAATTGAAGACTTTTTCCTATGCAGAGGCGTAGCCAGGGTGGGTGTCCTGGGGGCATGCCACCTCCCCCCCTCCCGAAATTTTGAATTTTTGTTTATTGGATGTCAAGTAAATTTCATGCAATTTTGTGAGAAATTTTAGCGTTTTTAGCTTTCGGGCACGCCCCCCCCGGAATTTTTCTCGCTATGTCCCTGTTTCTATGTTAAGCCCCTCTTAAAATCTACCCGAATAGGGGTGCAAAAATATTAGAAGGGAGAGTATTACACAAAGGCCAGTCATGGATTAATTTGCATGGGAGCTCAGCTCCCTGTACTTCTTTTCTTTCAGAGAATTTTAGATTAAATTAAAATTTTTAGCAACCTTCATAATTGTTTCTATTGATATTTATTTTATTACATTAGATAAAACAGTGGTAAAACAAAAAGCTTACATAATTTTATAATAAATCAGGTAATTAAAGCTAAAATTTACAATAAAACAAATCAGGGCTCCAGGGACGTGCTAAGGGTTTTACAGGCCCTGGGCGGAACATGTTTAGCGGCCCAAGACAAAAAATAATTTCAAATTTGTCTACTTAATAAGTTGTGGATCTTGACCTGCCCCAACCCCAGCCTCAATTAAAAAACCTCTGCTGCTGCTGAATCTAACTAAGTAAATTTGATTATTTAATTAATTAAGATTTGAATGCAATACTTTCCCTCAGGGGCGTAGCGAGAGGGGCTGAGGGGACTGCAGTCCCCCCCCCCGCGAAATGGGACACTTTACTTAGATTTGATATTTAGCTTATAATTGAACGTAGCTTACAATTTGATACTCAGCCCCCCTCCGAAATAAAATTCTGGCTACGCTACTGCTTTCCCTCATAATGTAAAAGCTGCAGTCTAGCTTAGCCATGCTGTAAATTTGAAAGAGAAAGCTACACACTAAATTACAAAATGTGTGTTTTTCTCGGCTTCCTGATATGCAGTTTTCAGTTCTAGGTTAGGAAGTTTATTTGGCTACTTGATATCGATCGACGATTTCAAGAAATCGTCGCAGAATTCGTCAGAATCGGCAGATTCTGTCGGCAGATTCTGCCGAATCGGCAGATTCGGCAGAATCGTCGCACGATTTCTTGACGCAAGAAGTCGTCAAGAAATCGTGCAATCGTCTATTGCACTCCCCCTTGTTTAAACAAAGGGGGGTGCAATAGTTTTTTAGCTGCCCTGGGCGGTTGCCCAGTTTGTCACACCGAAGGACGTATACAGGGGGGGGGTCCAAGGAGTCCACCCCCTCCGAAATTTCATTTTTTGTTAGAAAAATAACAATGACGAAGAGTGAAGTCTTTATGTGAAAATTTTTGCCTTTTTTACCGTTTGGACTCCCTCCAAAATTTTTGTACATTTCCCGAATTTTTTTTTCTGGGTGCATCTCTGGCCATCCCCTAAGGAAAGCTGTAGGGCTCCTGCGCTTATTTTCTTACCCATAAAATTAATAAAGCCATGGGACAGTATTTTCATGTAATAGTCAAAAATATAAAGTACGCAGATATTTTGTTGTATTTAAAAACGCTATTTAGATTCTTCTTTAAACTTTGATTCTCTGCTTTTCTTACGAAACTTATGGCAGGAGCAAAAAAAAATGAATAAATAAATAAAAAAAGCAGACAGACATATACATCAGACCTCTTTCCCAGCGTAAAAACTGCTGTCTCAGATTTGGCGATATTAGAATGGGTGCAATATTTGAATTGTTTTCGCAAATCTGGCTATATTTCTTGAGATTATTTGTTGGTCGTTTACAGCGAATGTATTCGAACCTCCAAAACAAAGGGAGTTTAAACCACTATTGAATCCATGCTTAACCTATTGGAAGAACTAAAAATGCTAGCATTATACTCAAAATACAGTTAAATACTTGGTTTAAAGAACAAATAAAAATTCAGTCAATCTTGAGTAATTCAAAATTAAGGACACAAGAAAAAAGTCGAAATATCTAAAAGTTTCGAAATATATTATATTCCCACAAAAAAAAGAGATACATTAAAAAAAATTCTATGAATCGACCATAAATTCGAATTTTTCAAGTTTTATATAGAGCAGAGCGCATAGGGATGGATGCGAGACGAGACAGAGATTTGCACCTTTTTTGCAAGATGAGACAAACATTTTTAACATTACGATACATGGATCTTGTTAGATGAGAGAATCATTTTTAACATTATGATATAAGGATTTTACGAGACGAGACAAATATTTTAGGTTGTTTTGCGAGAGGCCTATTTTTCATCCAGTGTTCACCCCCTAATATGCACGTTTCAGGGGTACAAAGGTTCCACCCTTCTTCGTAGGGGCGTAGTGAATGAGGCAGGGACGTGCTTAGGGTTTTAGGGGGCCCTGGGAAAAACATATTTAGCGGCCCAAGATAAAAAAAACAATTAGGGTCTTTCACTTTTCTTTACTTACTAAATTATTGTGGATCTTGTCATGTCTCCCCCCTCCCCCAGCACAAATCGCTACTGCTACTGTAATTAAGTAAATTACATTAACTAATTAAGATTTTAATACAGTAAGTTTCCATAATGTAAAATCTGCATCTATCTACTTAACATGTTGTAAATTCGAAAAAAGAAAAGCTATACAGGAAATTGCATATTCTGCACATTTAAAAGCATTAATTTTATCGACATTTAAAAGCTTCAATCCCCCCCTCCCCCAAAACCAAAAATTTGGGTTTTCGTCAAAATAATAACGTTAATGAAAGTTTGATCACCTGATATCCACGAATTCAACAGTTAGAGGCCCTGGGCGATGGCCAAGTTTGCCACCCCCTAATCACGGCTCTGGAAGGAGGGTGGACTTTTCGTACCATCCGAAACGTACATATTGTTTATTCGATTTTATTAAAGTGCCTTTATAATAATGTATTATTTGCGTTAAGCATTTGGCTATTTATTTCCGCGTTTAACCTGTTCGCTCACATTATTGAAAAGATGCACCGGGAAATACTACAGGGGAATACCTTCTTTTTCATGTTGCTTCTCAGTATGGGATTTTAAATGCCCCTTCCCCTCCGACTGCGCTAGCTGAGTCGCTGGGCCTCAGCAAAGCATTCAAAAACCTATGCTAAATTGAGTTCATCCCTTCTGTTTGCCTGAATGGAAAACAATGGTAATTCGAAAATATTGTAACCCTTGTATATGTTGTGAACGGGGACGTATGCCCCCTCTAGCCCCCACCCCCTTAAAATTTTTCACTATCCGAATATGATAAGTTTTATAAGCTACGTTTGTGCTAAATGGATAGTATATAGTTAAATTCAAATTCCTCACAAACATAAAATAAGGAGCATTCTACTTTCCACAGCATTTGAGAAAAACGAAGATCCCAACTTCACATCAAAAGCAAAACAAATTTAATATAAATATGTGTATGGTTATTACTGGTAATTACAAGCTGAATAATTACAATATATATATATATATATATTATGCACACTAAAGATATGTTTATGAAACGCGGAGTTATAGTTTGTGTGTATGGGAGGGGGCCACAGATGTGTTATAGGCGGCTCCAGTGAGATGTTATGAAAAAATTGGTTCGTTTCATTAAAACGGAAGTGGCAATTTTTAAGTTTATAAGTTGTGGACTTCCATTCTATTGAGCCCGCTTCCCATTTCCATATGGCGAAAACTTAAACAACGGCCAAATTTTATTTGTTATTTGATGAATTACGCATGAAGTACACTTTTAGGATACAAAATTTTTCAGATTCCACATTGTTGTATATAGCTTTCGAAAAAGTTAAATTGGTATTTTTAAAAAGTTTCAGAAGGCTAGTAAAATTTCAACATTTGGAACAGTTATTTATATGAAACAACGCTGTTTCAATAATGAAATATTTGTTAGCTCATAACTTTGATCGCTGGGATGGCCTTACCATGATGGCTTTGGAATAATACCTTGGATGACTTTGGATTAAAATGACAGGTAAATCTTAAGTTTTACTGTTTTTAAAGTGCATAGTCTCACAGCATATTTTAGTGTATAAACAATTTTCCTCCGTGAAATTTGAGTCAAGTAGTATACAGCAGGTAGATAAAGGAATTTCTTTTCAAAATAGGTAACAAAGAATCTTTTGATCTAAATAAAATGTTACCCTAATGTTATGTGTAACCATATAGCAACTTTATTTATTATTACTCCCTGTAAGATTATGA
Source organism: Cheiracanthium punctorium (assembly GCA_038373885.1). Lineage (NCBI taxonomy): Eukaryota > Metazoa > Arthropoda > Arachnida > Araneae > Cheiracanthiidae > Cheiracanthium > Cheiracanthium punctorium. Next base: position 254,312 of record JAWZYV010008838.1, on the reverse strand, counting down.
TATATATATTAATGCTATGTCTTTTAATCTCTCACCCCCGTTACTAAAAATTGTCCGAAAAATGTGTTCCAAAAATGCGACATAAAAGTATGCGACATAATTTTACATATATTTAAATACTATTAGTTCACAACAGCTTTAATATATTGCTACAGTATTTCGTAAGCTGTAGAATATGCATGATGTATTTTTATATAAATAGGTTACAATCTTAAAAATTTCAGCATAGGGTTACCAGGCGAAATACACGAAAGATTAGATATAAAATGACATAGTCAATTAATATCGTTTTAATATGGCAATAACGAAACTAAAATGTTAGGGGGGGTTCATGGAGGGCCTACCCCTCACGAGGCTCGAACAGCCGAGTTTATATATATATATATATATATATATATATATATATATATATATATATATATATAAACCGTAAAATATTGTAACTCATTTATAAAATCTCTTTAATTATGAGATATTGAAATTAAACTGTTTATAAATGATTTTAGTAGGCTTTGACATGTGTTATATCCTCTCTCATGAAAAAAATATCTTTTGAAATGAAAATTTGTAAGAAAATTGCAGTTTGTGAAAACTGCACACAATTCACTAATGTTGGGCGAACATAATTTGCAAATGATGTACAAATGGATTTTGCTGTTGTTTTTAATTTTTCATGTATCTAGTTTTTTTCTTAAAATGTTACCCTTAAGCAATGTCTTTTTTTTTTGGAATGGGTTGATGAATAAGCCCCCCTTTGCCCGGATCCGCCACTGGCTCATATTTTAATTATGGCAGCGTTACTCTAAATAGGCACTAATCCGGTACCGTGCCATTATATTGTAGTCACTCTTAAGATACCAGGCCAGTGCCTTTATTTTTAATAATAGCCGGCACCCGGCCGTTTCATTTTGGGCATTATAAACTTAATGGGCCAGTGCCTTTATTGTGAGTAACGGCCGACACATGCAGTATGCCAGGAGAGTGCCGTTGCCTTCCCGGGCTTCTGGCAAGGTACTTCTCGGGCGACCACTTTTGGTACGATTCAGTTACTTTTTGCAGTGCCGGGCTGGTGCTGGACGTAAAGGCAGAAAGACACTGGCAAGGTACTCCACCAGCATGTGTGTGTTTGCTGGGGTTACCCGGACCCTCGTGCTAGTGGAAAGGGTCGCCTTGACCCTGTTGCAACTGGAGAGGGTCTCCCGGACCCTGGTGCAAGTGGAGAGGGTCACCCTGACCCTGGTGCGAGTAGTGAGAGTCGCCTTGACTCTACTGGAAGTAGAGAAAGCTGCCAGGACCCTGTTGAGCACAGAGAGAGTCGCCGGACTCTGTGGGAAACGGAGAAGCCGCCCTGACGCTGTTGAGCAGAGAATCACCTGGACCCCACCATTTGAAGAGAGAGTCGCCTGGACTCTGTTGGAAGTGGAGAAAGCCAGATTCTGGTGGATGTTAGGTGTAGTTCTAGATCTTTGCATCACAACGGTGAGTTTGATTTTATCTTTTGAGTTGCTTGTTAAAATTTAAATTGAATTTCTTAAGTTTTTAAAGAGAGATCTGTAAAATTGATACCAGTAAATTGGGGAGTATTATCTTACTCAGGAATGCATTTATGGACGCTGTTTATGTGTTTTCTATAGTCATAAAGGTGACACACACAAAAAGGGCAAATTGATGCTGTGAGAATGCAGTTAATTATAAAGTGAAATTCCGGGTTAGCGATAAAGTTACAGTAGAGTGTAATATTTTGGAGTGTTTATACTTTAAATCTGCATTGTTTTTATATCATCACAGCGTAAAGTATATATATTGCAAACAATTTGTATCCAATGATATTTTCTTTAGTTTTTTAATACTTGCATTGTGTAGTATTAGTGAAACGTTACTGCTAGAATATGGCTTTCCTTGGAAGAGGAAAGAAGCAGGATTTACAAAATCTTGCAGCTGAGTTAGGAGTAGAGATAACTCCGGAGATGAAAAGGCAGAAATTAAAAATGCCATAATAAGCAGTGACGATTATGATGAGGTTATTGTGTGTGATTATGGCAACTCTACACTAGGGCGATCTGCCAATGGGGGAGTGCCTTTTTAGGAGGACTTTCTAAGGGTTTCTAACTAGAGTTGTAGCAAAGCGTATGTTTTCGCTACAAAGATGCGGATAATCACTCAGACTCGAAGTAACGAATTGATACTGTACGGTTGATATCGTTACTGCGTTTCGGATCGAGCTGCTTCGAACTTCGAATACAAGGGGGAAAACGAGTTCCGGTAATCGAGTACTAATATCTTCTGTTATTTGTTACTGGATATCGGATCGCGGTTTGAACTGGAAAATCAGTCTTGGTATTTGAGGTATTTGAGTAGCAGTAGCAATATGTTCCATTTTCGTTGCTGAGTATTCAGGGGGTTGCATTTCGCATGTGCCAAATTGTCTAATTTGGATGAGGTTTGAAAGATCCGTATGTTTTATTTTCGTTATTGATGACGCAATATCGGATAGATACAGTATCTGCTGCACTATTATGATATGGGATTAGATATGGCATCTGTTTTATACAATGCGGGGATGTACGGTGTACAGTATGTTATGCGTGGGTGCCAATATCATATTTTTTTTGGGGGGGGGAAAGCGTGGTCGGAGAAAGGGGGTGTTCTTGCAGTTGTAGAGCAATATCTATAAGAATAGAAGCACGTTAGTAAGGGAGTGCTCTTGCTTTCTGACATTTTAGTACTAAATATATTATTTGCAAAAAATAAAAAATATATATTAGGCATGTAAACTTAAAACACATTTTTTGTTTACACGAAGTTATCGTTTCGTTTTAAACAAAAATTTCAGAAGGAAACCGGGATTTCTATGCCCACCCCTGGGTACGCTACTGGTATTAAAATAATTCAAAAAAGGTCAGTATGTTTTTTTAAATGTTGACGTCTAAGGAGGAGGGGAGTGACTTGACCCCCATCTTTCAAGAATCCGCGCTCAGAAGCAACACTAGGCACAAGATTTCCGTTATACTTCTTAAGATGAGAATGAACAGGTTAAGCCAGCGTTCAGAATTTAAAAAGGGGAAGGGAGACAATGGGGGGTACCGCATGTTTTAGGAAGATTTCTATGAACGCTATCTGAGTTATTCGGATAATTTAACATTGTATTAAACAATACATTTGTATAAAAGCATCTATTAATCAGAGAAAATAAGCTCTAAATACAACTCTTACGCTTTAAAGTCAAAAAATAATGTATGATATTTTTATTTGTTTTTAAACCAAAAAAATGTAATTGCATGTAGTATTTTAAACATTCCTAATCGTACGTAATGCTGTGTACAGTGGCGTAGCCAGGATTTTATTTCAGGGGGGGGGGTGTATCAGTTGTAAGTATCAGTTGTAAATAAATATCACAATTTAAGCTAAGCAAAAAGGGCCATATTTAGGAAAGGAGGGCTGAAGCCCCCCCTCCTCTAGATATGCACTATAAGACTTGTTTCTCGCGTTCGAACTAGTAACTAAAGTAACAAGTAACGAATACTTAGTAAACGATAGTGAGTTTAGAGTAACGAATACATACGGGTATTAATATTTTCGTTACTTTTACAGCACTAGTTCTAACGCGTATTCACGTTACATCTGGAGAAAACCTACCAAAACTCCAGACCGTTAGATCGACAGCCGCGCGATGGCACCTGAACTCGGGACCTTCACACTTCGGCCGTCTATCATTTTCAGTGGCATAACTATTGTGCCACGGTGAGGCCGATTACGATGAGGAATTCGTACAAAAAGTTTTTGACACCATACTTTCGGAAAGGAAAACAGAGGAAACTTATAGGTTGAAAAAGAAAGAAAGAGAGTTACAATTTCAGTTTGAGATTGAAAAATTAAAAATTGAAAGTGCCAATACAGGTGCCCTTGTCGCGCAGCCATCACAACAATTACAGAAAAAATCTATCATAGGTTTGCAGAGATTATTACCTAAATATAACATTGAAGAAATAGATTATAAACTTATTTTTAGAGATGTTTGAGATCTCATATTTGGGCTCTATTGCCTTTAGAGATAGGCCAAATTATTTTAAGAGAGTCCGAGGAGAGTGGAAAGGGTTATACCTTTGTAAAATAATTGCTTTTGAATCGTTATAAAATGACAGCAGAATGTTTTAGACAAAAGTTTTCAAACCACCCTCGGAAACAGAGCGCGAGGTGGATAGATTTTACCTATGAGCTTCAGAATTACTTGGAATGCTGGTTGGACGGGCTAGAAATTAACGATTTTAAAAGTCCAAAAAATTTAATAATAGCAGACCAAATGAAAAAACGGATGAATAGTGATATTATTTTAGAGCATTTATTAGATGAATGGTTAGAAATAGCTTCCCCTCTCCAACTTGCTGAAAAGCTAGATCATTACGAATCGATGAGACGGTATCGTTCAAAGAAAACCTTTCATTCCGCAAAGGTATTGACGGAGAGAAAACAGGATGAGCTTTTTATTAAATTGAAGGCGAAAGAGAGAAATGATAAACGAGGAGACAAGACCCAGGCTTCACCTAAAAAAGGTGAAAGTGAGAAAAACCGAAGTTTAAAAAAAAGAAAACAGTTTACATGTTTTATCTGTAACATCCCTGATCATTTACGTTATAACTGTCCCCAGCGTCATAATAAAGATCGAGAGACCGTGAATGAGGTACGGGAAAGCGCAAAAGAGGCCTTAAATGAGGTACGAGAAAGCGCAGAGAAGTGCCTTAAACCCTATGCTATTGAAGTGTTCGTAAATGGGCATAAAATGATGACTTTGCGTGATACAGGTGCAAGTTTCGATTTAATTTGTAAAAAGGATGTTCCAATGGAAAATTTTACAGGAGAAAGTTTTTGGTTAAAGGGAGCTTTACACATTTCAGCTCGGTGCCTCCCGGTTCCTAAAGTGGAGTTAAATGGGGATTTCGGCCAGGTAACTACTAAGGCGGGTGCAATACGCGACGAACTGGATCAAGGGAGGTATTTACTAAGTAACAGAACGCCAGAACTTAGAAAAGATTCTAAGTCCGAAATCAAGGATCAGGAACTTCTGAGCGTTGTGACACGTTCTATAGCTCGCGCAAGAGAAAGCTGTTTTAAATAGAAAAGGGAGATACGTTGTGTAAGGAAATAAGGGAAAATATTCCTGCATTTGAAGGTAGGGAGGAGGTCGAGCCCGAACCAGGAGACAGACCGGTTACTGCGGAATTGCAGGATAATAGTGATGACTCTCTGATACTTTGCACTACCGAAGAATTAAGTAAAGCGAAAAAAGAGTGTGAAAGTCACCGACCTATTTTAGAAAGGGTAGAAAAGGGTGAAAAGAAATTGTATATAATAGAAAACGAACTTCTTATAGCCATAAAGATCGTTATGGAGAACCGAGCAAATTAATTTTTATTCCTTCATAAATTTAGGGACAACCTTATGAAAATGTGTCACGAAGGTTTTTCCAGTCATCTTGGTGTGAGAAAAACGAAAGATCGCATTGTCAGGAATTCTTTTGGCCGAATTGCTACAAAGAAATTGAAAATTATGTTTTCAGTTGTGACGCTAGAGAGCGGAGAAAGCGGGAGACAAGGAAAAGGCGCCGTTAAAGCTGGTCCCAATTATACGGGAGGTTTTTACAAAAATTAATATTGATGCTTGCTGACCGTTACCACCAAGCGAGAATGGGATTAAGTATCCTGTTACTTCTATTTGCACGGCCTCGAGATTTCTCGATGTTGTGCTTGAGGCTGACATTAGCTCTATTTCAGTTACAGATGTTTTATTGCAAATATTTATCAGAGTTGGTTTTCCTCGTGAAGTGCAGTGTGATAAGGGAACTTCCTTTACGAGCAATTTGACAAGTGAATTTTTGGATAGATTCGGCATAAAAGTTAGTCACAGCTCAGTGGCGCACCCCCAGTCAAATCCAATAGAAAGATTTCATAGAACGTTGAAGCGACTGTTGAGGGTAATGTGCATTGAAGTAGAATCGGACTGGGAACGTCCCCTTCCAGCAGCTTTGTTAGCGTTGAGAATCGTTACCCACGAGAGTACAAGGTACGCGCCGGCCGAGCTTGTTTTCGGAAAAACCTAGGAGCACCCGAAGCACTGCTATACGAGCGCTAGGTGGATCCTCCTGAGGAAGAGTCCGTAGTGACCGAACATGTTTTCAGATTAATTAATCGATTAAAGCGATCACAAGACTTAGCGGTTGAAAAGTTAGACGAGCTGCAACTTAAAAGGAAAGCCTGGTATTACCATAATGCTGTCAAACGCGAAGTTAAAGAGGGAGACATAGTGTTGGTCCTGGCTACTTCCAGACCCAATAAGTTAGCAGTTCATTGGGTCGGACCCGGAACGGTTGTAGCAAAGATATCAGACACAAATTACGTAATAAGGTTTAATGAGGGGAGAGAAAGGTCGCGCATCTATCATATTAATATGATTAAGCCGTACCATAAACGACCCGAACATATTAATTTGTTACGTTGTGCGAAAGACTCGCAAAATATGATATTGATATTGCGAGTTGAGAAGTTGATCCAACCGTTTATGATTTTCGAGAAATTGTTCAATCAAGTAAGTTAAAGAAAACAATAAATGATTTTCAAATCACTCAATTACGGTAGTTTTTAAACCAATTTTCGGGATGTTTTTCCAACGATCCAGGATTAACACATCTGGTAGAACACAAGATCAAGCTAATTAACGATAATCCTATTATTGTCGAGACCATATCTAATAGGGTGATGCGAAAAAAAAAAAATTTTAAATGCGAAACGTCACCATGTGCAATAGTTGCGATTTTGATAGTAAAATTAAACCCTGAAATTTGGATGAAATTGTTTAATATCTTAGGTTTCCTCAAAATCCACGAATTTTGGAAATTATAGGAAAAAATGCTTTAAAATCAACTGCTCTTTTCATTAATATATATATATATATATGAAATATCACCAGGTTACTTATTTGCACTTTTAAGTATATAAACATTCGTAAAAAGCTAGCAGATGTAGAATTAGTTCTTAGACCTCAACAAATCCCTTAAAATTTTCCATTTTTACTCTAAAAATAGCTCGATAAATTGGATAAACAAACTCGTCTACATCCACTTCATTACCAACATGAACTTGATATTAACAAATCTCACCCTCTCACTAGTTTTTGTAAACATCGTCCTGATTTTCAGCTTGCATTCTCCTTTAAATTATTACAAGGGCGGAAGGGGGCCACCAGCCCCCCCCTTTCCGAGAAAAAGGAAATTAATGTAAAAGATCCTATTTTACTTCCATAAAATGGATTTATATGCCAATCTTCTAACTGACTTCACCAACAAACTATCCGCCACTGTCTGGTCACAAGATCAAAGCTTTCTTTTTTGACGGAATAAGGAATGAAACTCTTTCAATTACGAAAATGGATGATAGCAGTGGCACAAGAGAAAAATATGGGAGGAGCATATTACACTAGTTAAGAACCCGGTTTTGTCTATTTGGGACATTTTGCACCGAAGAGCAAGAGTTCAAAGGACATTTTCGATGCTATCTTCAGCTTATTAAATGAGAAAGCTTTTGATTTATCAGAATTAGCCTTTATTGGAAGTGATGGGAAAGTGACTGATACCGGTGTAAATGCAGGTGTAATTAGACGCCTTGAAGAAAAGCTCAATTCTCCCATGCATTGGACAAATGTGTCAATTTCATTTTAACAAACTGCCTTTATGGCACTTTACAGAAGCAGTCGACGGGAAAACATCAAGACCAAGCGCATTCAATGGATTGATTAGTAAGTCCCTGAAGACGTGCACTAACCATCCTATCATTAAGTTCCATGAAATTGAATTTTCGTTTGAGTCCGATATTGACTTTGGAGATCTTATCACAGATCAACGTTATTTGTGGGAAATTTGTAAGGCTATTTCCTCTGGTTATTGCCCACAAGATTTAGCAAATAGAGATCCTGGAAAACTTTCCCATTCTCGCGGGCTATCGTTCGCAAATTGCATTTTGCGTTTGTATTTTGGAATATCTTATCCAACACCACAACTTATTGTATTAGCCACATTCATAATGAAAGTATACGCACCAATATGGTTCAGAATCAAGTGTAACAGTGCCTTTCAGGATGGTCCAAGGAATTTGCAATATTTTATATCTCAGTTTCAGTATCTCCCAGATAACTTAAAGGGGTCAAAAAAAGTTTTTGAAAACAACGCGTAATTTGTTCATGCAGAAAATGTACTCGCTGCAATGTTATTCGACGACAGAATATCAGTCCATCAGCTTGCCATTCAGCCTATCATAAAGGGCAGAAAATCTTCGTAACAAACAACGAGCATTAGAACTTTTCAGATTCCAAAGGTGATTTTCGAAAGCAATGACTACATTGACCTTATCCATTAGCAAGAATGTGTTGTGACTGAGCCTCCCATCACAAAGAAATGACAAATAGTGTGTTACAGGAATTACTGAAGTCGGATAAACATCCAAGTTCTTGCGATAATTTCCTAAAAAGACCCTGCCATTCCCAAGCAGTGTAATGGATGATTAGGATTGTGACAGAATCTGCTCTTCATGCGTGTGGCCTCCATGCAGGAGATGGATTCTTCCGGGCAAAAACATTCGATAGGAATCTATTGCCATGTTTTGAAAAAAGTCTGATTTCCGAGTGAAATAGCCTACTCCTTACATGAGAAGGTAAGACTAGTATCTTCTCTATTTACTAGAGATGGGGAAAGAATGAACATCCTGTTCTTTTGAACCTGTTCTCAAGAAAGAACGGGAACACCCTGTTCAGTGATCACGGCAAAAACATGTTCTCAGTTCATTAAGGTCCTACACTTCAAAATTTTATGGCAGGCAAGATCGTTGTAAAAATAAATTTTGGAAAATGCTTTAAAGGTGAAATTTCTCATTAAAAGGCGTGATTAATATTTTTTTGCTAAGAAAAATTTAAATTCTCGGGGACCAGACCCCTTCCCCCCCTCCTACCCCCTCTCCTGTTCACACCTTGGCTACGTATCGGATGGTGGGGACAGTAGTTCACAATTTTAGCTTTATCAAATTCTAAGTAATTGCAGAATCTTAGCTATTTTGAGAAATAATGATAACCATGATGATTATCTGGGGGGGGGATAGAACTTTTAGCCCAACCTACCATAATTTTAGAGTGGACCCGGGCTAAGAATAAGAACTTTTCTTATATGTTCAATACGAAATGCACTCACAGGAAAACAATTCGTCAATTTTTATTATTCCAGCCATGCTACTCAATTTCAATCAAAGTAAAAAATTTAATAATAAAGAAAATGATAGTCTGAAACACAAATAAATCGAAAAAAAAAATATTTTATCAACGTCAAACAATAATAGAAGCATTACACTATCGCCATATAAAACGCGCCTTCCCTTCATAATCTTTCAGCCATCTCCTTTCGGCTGAAAACGAACCTGTTCCGAGGAGACCTCTCCTATTGGCTGAAAAAGAACCAGTTCTTTGATCACGGCTGGGAGCTGGAACACCTAGTTCAGCGTTCTTTCGCGGAACGGAGAAAGAACGGAGAGCTAGGTGTTTTTTCGAAGAACGGAGAGAGCTGGTGTTCTTTTGGGAACGGAGTAAACAAAGTGTTCTCTGGTGAACGGGGTGAAAGGTGTTCTTTTGATCTGTTCTTTTGTTTTAATTCCGTTCTGAGCTGAATACGTCTAAGTTGTAGACTTGGAATCAGAAGTAAGGCCGTACTTAGAAAGGGGGGTTTGGACGTCTATCCCTCGACGTTATTACATTATATGTATATGGTGTATTAATACAGGGACGTAGCCAGAATTTTTTTTGGGGGGGGGGTGGGGGTGGGGATGGTGAGGGGTATGAATTGCAGTGATGTATAAATGAACGAAATGTTTTCGCAATAGTTAAAAAAAATAAAAATCTTGCTACATAAGTTGAAAATTGGGTGTGGGGATATATCCTGAAATTTTTGTCTGTGTATGGCCCAGGTCTGATGCCATTTAAGCTGGATTTTCGGAGCCATGTAATTTTTGTATGCCAAAGTCGTATTCATTTTCTTAAATCGGAGTCGGAGCAATACTGAGCCTGATACTTACAGCTTTTTCAAGGGAATGTCTTTAATTTTTCAGCTGGAGCATGTAGTTTTAAAGCTGAAACTGTACATTTTTTTTTCTTTTTTAAGCTCTAAGAGCGTATCGACTATTTTGTGAGCTCCCCCATTGGAAATGGGCAGGTCCACGCCGTGTATTTTTAACCTGAAGGCAACACTAGGATTTTTTTTTTTTTTTTTTACTTGAGTGGACTTATTTAATATTTTATTTTGAATTAGAGCCAAAAATGTTTGTCGTTGGTACAAAAGCCATATCTTTTAAGCTGGAGCCCGATACATATATTTTAATTTGTAGTTGTAGCCAAAGAAGGATTTTTTTTAAACCCCGAGCCAGATCCATAACCTCTTGGAGCTAGACCTGGAACAATATATATTTTTTAAGAGGCGGAGCGAACGGTGAAAAAGACTGAATTTTACAGCAAACGACTTCATCATTATTATTTTGTTAACATTTTAAATTGGGGGGGGCAGACTTTCTGATTCACCCCCTTGCGTACGGTCTAGCATGAATGCTTAGATAGGGGACAAAGGGTCAGGGCCGTATCCAGAAAAAAATTTATCCAGACAAAAATTTCGGAGGGAGACCAAACGAAAGAAAAAGGCTGAATTTTCCACAAAGACTTCAACTTTATTATTTTGTTAACAAAATTTTAAATTTCGGGGGAGGGGGGACCAGACCCCCTGGGTACGGCCTTGAAGGGGGTGCTCTCTCTCCAGCTTTCGTTATAGTGAACACTCTTATAGTATTTTGAGTTTTTTTATCATTATTATTTTTGTATTAAAATGTTTGAAAGTCCGGAAAAAACTTCTACAACCCCCCCTCCCATTCCTCCAAGAGTTACGACTGTAGGGTCATAGCTTGCGTTACTTAGGTGCATTGTGATAATGTGGATATTATGTGCCCGAGGTAACGTACTTCCCCCTTACGTACTTCGAGGTACGACCCCCTGGCACATTATCCAGTGTCAAAGTCTTGCGTTACTTTCGCTTTATCATGAAATTTATGGTGTGGACTGGGAATAAGGCTAGGAAAGGAGGGGGTGGAGGATTTCATTGCAGATGTTCAGGTTCAACGGTCACTCCTCTTGTGCGTCCGGCTCTTTTACTGCAGTAGTGCTGAAGAAGAAAAAACTAAAACAAAAGGGTATGCAGTCACGTGGCATATTATATGAGACCGTTCAAGGATTAGTTGAAACAGATCATTTCTTTGCGCTCTTACTGGTACAACTCTTAGTTATGCTTATGTTTGGATAGTTTTTCCTCATGGATAGAAAAAAAATCTTTTGTTTGGACGGATTTTAAAGTTATTTATTCCGCTGCTTCCAAAGTTTTGTGCAATATAGTCTAATCAAAATAAACAGTTATGAATATTATGTCATTTTAGGAGCTGTCAGACTCAAATATTGTTTACTCATGTAAGCAATATTGTATCACTCAGGTAAGTAATCGAAAATTAGGCCTGGCCTAAATAATTCTCTCTAGAATTGAAGTTTTTCCATTTCTTTTTACATACATGCTATGAGTAAGGATAACAAAAGTTAATAAAAAGCACAGAAAAAATTTTGATTTTAGAAATATGTGCATATTTAACACTATATTATAGAACGTTAATATAATTAAAATATTTTTACCAAAAATTACTGTTAATATACTTGATTAAAGAAAGCCAGTGTGTTGGTTGCAAAGTTTTTTAAAACATTTTGCAATTGTATTAAAGCATAGTACATGTTAAAAAGGACATATATTTTCATTTTTAAATTGAATAAAATAGTCATAATAAAGCTACGATAAATCAAAACCTGTTCTCAAAAGAACAGGAAAAAGAACTGTTCTTTAAAAAAGAACGGGAACAGTGAACAACTGTTCTTTGAAAATAACGCTTTTCCCCATCTCTACTACATATCTTTGCGTACCATTTTGAGTGAAAAACGCCCAACTTCAAGGAATTTGGGGAGGCCTGAGAATTAATTTTACATCGGCTAGCTTTTTACAAATGTTTATATACTCAAAATTGCAAATAAATAACCTAGTGACATTTCATATTCTTATTATTTTTTTAATGGAAAGAGCAATTGATTTCAAAGCCTTTTTTCCCCATACTTTCAAAAATTCGAGGATCTTGAGGAGGCCTAAGATATTAAACAATTTCATCCAAATTTCAGGGTTTAATTTTACTATCAAAATCGCAACTATTGCACATGGTGACGTTTCGAATTTCAAAAAAAAAATTGTTTTTCGCACCACCCTTATATCTAATGTCACAAAGACAAAATGAAATACTGAAGGCTGAAATTGAGCGGATGTTGCAACTAGGGGTGGTTGAAATCGGCGAATCTTTTATGTCGCCAATGCTATTAGTAGAGGTCCCTAATAAGGATCCTAGGCTTTGTGTGGACTATCGCCGGATAAACGAGGCGATTCAAACGGAATATTTCCCTCTTTCAAATATAGAAGAGCGAGTAGAGCAGGTAGCTGCAGCTAAATTTATAACTCTTTTAGACTTAGCTAAGGGTTATTAGCAAATTCCCTTAAGTAAGGACGCACAGAGATATGCTGCATTTTGTGCGGCCTTCTTCACGTACAGACTCTTGAGAATGAGCTTCGGTCTGAAAAATGCCCCGTATTTTTTTCAGTAAGCTCATGAGCGTATTGTTAAAGGGGATTGAAGAATTCGCCGTTCACTACTTAGACGATATTGCCATTTTTTCCACTACCTGGGATTCACATTTAAAGCACATTCACATGGTTTTGGGCAGTTACAGTAGGTATATTAAAAACTACTCCTTTATCTCCGCTGCTTCAACAGATGCTCTTAAGGGAAAAGCCCGTAAGGGAGAGATCACTTGGACAGCTGACTGCGAAGAAGCTTTCAGAAGTTAAAACAAAAGTTAGTTTCGAAGCCGGCCTTTCACGCCCCAAATTTTGATCAGGAATTTATAGTGCAGAGTGATGCCAGTAATGTGGTAATGGGGGTTGTATTGGCGCAGGTAAATGAGGAAGAAGAACACCCTATTCTTTATTTAATCAGAAATAAATCATAATTTATAAGAAATTTTTGGGACACCGAAAGGCGCTACAGTACCTCTGAAAAAGAATGTGCCAGCATCATTTTTGCTGTAAAAAAATTACACTATTATTTAGACGGGCGAAATTTCAAATTTTTAACTGACCACAATCCATTCGCCTGGTTAAAATGTAATGCAGTCTTCAATCCTAGACTTTGGGCTTCAATCCTAGGCTTCAATCCTGTTGCTTTGGGCACTTGCCTTACAACCTTACAATTTCGGAATAATTCGCCGCTCTGGAAACAAAAATAAAAACGCAGACGGCCTTAGTAGAGCGTTTGTTGAGGAAGGTTAGAAGGTTTACATTTTTTTATAAGTGTTTTTGCAAATATTATTATGTATAAATTCTAGTGTTGTTGTAACATGTTTTTAATTTTGTGTTCATGCATTCCTTTGCACGTTACTGCAGGGGTACTTTATTTAACTATTTTGGAATATATTTTTAGTAAAATTTTTTTGAGTTTGAAAAGTTTAACCTGTATCAAGCAACTCAAGAGGTAAATTCAACTTAAAACAAGAAAAAGTGGTGTGAAAGTAAAAGTTTAAAATGTGTGACATTTTGTGCTTAAATGTGACAATTTTAACTGAGTGAAATTTGTGCTTATAAACTTTCCACTGCGTGAACATTTTCCTTGAATGGTGGAGGAGTAATTAAAGTGCTGTAACATAGTAGAGGTAATTTCCGAGGGTGGTACCATAAATGTGGGCAAAGTACACTTTGTACAGCTCCTTTATTTACAAAAATTATACAATATAACATTACTCGTAACTGGAACGCTGTATGAATAGAGCATTAGCTCGCATTCGGGTCCGTCTCAACGCCTCTCCACACTCGTTTTTCTCTCTCTCTCTCTTCATTCTTCCATTCGACCCCCCCTCTACACTGAGAGAAAAAAAAACATCATAACAAAAAAAAATCTCTCTTTTCACGGAAAAGAGTGAGTTATCACTCGATTCCTTCGGAGGTCGAAAAGTTTGACCGTGGGTCAGTCCAAAGCAGAACAAGTGAAAGCATACGGGGTGGGAGATCGTACACCGTGCTGAAAACACAAAATGTTATGTTTCACAAAATGTTACAACCACAAAAAACAGTTTTGAATAAAAAAACACATCATGTATATTCAGTACCACACGTTAACTGTTTTAACCGCTAACGGGTGTTAAAATGGAGAAATTAAAGGAGAATTTTTTCACATCCAAATTTATGATATTTTCATCGTCATCGCCAATGACTGCTAACAAGATGTTTTCATGATGACAAAAGTAGCTGTGTTTATGAAGAGCCGGACGATGACAGGTTGATCAGTTTTGTCAAGTTTCTGATACAATGGTAGCATGAAGAAGTTCTTGACTGCATCCTGCGCGTTGGATGAGATTTGATATGAAACGATGATGGTGCGTAAAAAATCAGTGTGAATTTTACAATTCGTCGCAGATTATCGGAAGGATATTCTTGAAAAGCATACAGCCTAAGTAATCGATTGGCTTTAGTTAGCCATCTGGCATGAATGATTGACCAGGCTGAGTGGTCTGCAAGTATACATAAGAAATGTAATTCTCAGTAGCTTTGTAACAGCGTTGAATCAGTAGACATATTTTGATCAAGTACACGTGGTCTGTGTTCAGATCACTCATTACCGTATCTTCTATTTCAAGAACAAAACCTAGAATGACAGAAAGCTCAATGATTTATCTTTAGTTCAAATTCCAACATGCTTGCTGTTTGCCCTTCTGAAGTTTTTGGACCAGTCTTCTTCTCATCGACGACTTCTAATAATTTCCTCAAAATCAATTCATTGGCATGCATTGAAAAAATTAACCACCGAAGAGCTCTTAGATGAGAAGTTCAATTTTTCGAATTACTCCTTTGTTCTTACCGGTATTCGCAGCTGTTCCATTTCAAAAAAGTGCTCGTAATATTGCTTCTGATTAACTTTCTCTAAGCACAGACAAAATTTCTAGTGAAATATCAGCAGATTTTCCTGATGCAGAAACAACATGTTCAACATAACTTCGGTTAGGGTAGGATACCAAGACATAATATAATGTTCTTTAATTTTTCGACGAATATGTATTGCATAGCCTGCACATGCTTGTGCATATTTTGTAGGATTATTTTAAGATAGCTAATAGTATTGTAGTTTAAAAGCAGTCAGTCTGTGCCATTGAGCCGAAGGGTATATTTAGTTTGGATTTATGCAGGATGTTACTGTTTCCAAATGTTGCTACAAAAAAAAAAAAAAAAATAGCCGAATGTCTTTATGAGAGCATGCTAATATTCAATCGTCAAACAAGTCTTTTAAGGGTATAGTTTAAAAACAAAATGAAGGCTGCTTCACATTTTCTGGATGAGATTAAAATAAACTCATTTGGCTGGAACTTGAGAGAATTGGAGAATATCTCTCCAAATTTTGTAATATATACACTGTAATAAAAGAAATACCGTTCTAATGAGGTGATGTAGGAAATTTGAAAATTATATCCTGAAACGTCTTAAATATGTGAATATAAATATATGCTGACTTAAACCACTTTTTAATAGCTCTCGAATTATCGTAGTTATTAATTGCTACAATATTGTAGCAATCAATGCCTTTTCATGACCTCGTTGTAATAATAGTATTTTTTAAAATGAAATATTCTTCTTTACCCTAGACATGATACCTAGACATGACATGATATCCCCATGGTATTTTCCCCTAGACATAATACTAAATAGGAAAACCAACTGTCATATTAATTAGTACATGAGAGATTTTCAACTGATTAATCTTAATTTGTGGTTTGCCCCACCCTACTAGACATGCTTTTAGAAAATTGCCTCTTTTACATTGGAGATACTCAATGTATACTAGGGTGGAGCACTCTTACATGGGAAAAAATTTTTTGTTAAATTTTCATTTAAAATAGTGATCAAAGTGTGACCCAAGATTAGAGGATTTTAAAAACCATAACTTTTTTTAAATTAGTATTTTCCTTCTATCCGCGCATTTATTTTGAAAATTTACATTTGTGTTACCATACTGATGAAGCTTGAAGGAGCATATTGTTTTAAATTACTATTAAACTATTTATTATTATGAAAAAAAAACAAGTCAGATAGAACAAATTAATGCTAATTTACTAAAAAATGAGAGCCACCTAAAACATAAAACATACATAAGCATACATAAAATTAGTCAAAAGAGACCTTAAAATCACGTTTGGTGTCGAAATTCAACATGAGTTTTATTGACTCAATTTTTGATTTTATGAGACCTTCTCCCCAGCAAACACACACCTGCTGGCGGAGTACCTTGCCAGTGCCTTTCTGCCTTTACGTCCAGCACTGGCCCGGCACTGCAAAAAGTAACTGAATCGTACCAAAAGTGGTCGCCCGAGAAGTACCTTGCCAGAAGCCCGGGAAGGCAACGGCACTCTGCTGGCATACTGCATGTGCCGGCCGTTACTCACAATAAAGGCACTGGCCCATGGAGTTTATAATACCCAAAATGAAACGGCCGGGTGCCGGCTATTATTAAAAATAAAGGCACTGGCCTGGTACCTTCACAGTGACTACAATATAATGGCACGGTACCGGATTAGTGCCTATTTACAGTAACGCTGCTATAATTAAAATATGAGCCAGTGGTGGATCCGGGGTAGGGGGGCTTATTCATCAACCCATTTCAAAAAAAAAAAGACATTGCTTAAGGGTAACATATTAACATAAAAAATTACATACATAAAAGATAAAAAAAAGCAAAAAAGTTTATCGTTTGCAAATTATGCTCGCCCAAAATTAGTGAATTGTGTGCAGTTTTCAAAAACTGCAATTTTCTTACGAATTTTCGGTTGCAAAAGATACTTTTTTATGAGAGAGGCGGTAACACATTTCAAAAACTACATAAAATCATTTGTAAACAGTTTAATTGCATTATCTCATAATTAGAGACATTTTATAAATGAGTTTTAATACTTTACGGTTGATATATATATGTATATATAATATATATATATATATGTATATATTAGTCAAAATCATATAGGATATAATAAATAAAGTTGCACTACATATATATATATATGGTTACACATAACTTTAGAGTAACATTTTGCTTTATTGTACATTTTGTTTTGATCGAATGATTTTTTTGATGTTAGCTATTCTGAAAACAAATTTCTATATACCTGTTGTACCTACCTGACTCAAATTTTTTGAAGGAAAATACTTTTATACACTATAATATGCAATGAGATTTTGTATATTAAAAACAGTGTAAGTAAAAATTTACCTGTTATTTTCTAATTAATCCAGGGCATTATCCTGTTAAATCCAAGGCATGCAAATGTGAACTAACAAGAACCTCACCGTTGAAATAGTGTTATTAAAGTAACTATTCCTAACTATGAGATCTTGTTAGTCTGGAACACTTTAAAAATACCAATTAAACACTTTGGAAAGCTGTAAATCGATGAAACAAATAAAAACTTTAAAGCCTTGAGATCCGGAAAAAGAGCACTTTACTAGAGATGGCCAATGATTCGATGAGTCGAATCAGTGATTCGAATCTTCGTACTGAGTGACTCAGTCTTTACACTCACTCTCTACTGATTCGAATCTCAAGCCCTAAACTGTGGGGAAATACATTCCAAGTGCGAAGGGAAGGAAAACTTATTTTCCCTTTGCCGTTCCCAGAGATTTTCCCTTACTCTTTCAACTCTTTTCGACTCTTTACGACTCTTTACGACTCTGAGTCGATAGATGATTTGAAACAGCAAATGAGTGGGTGTGGGTGAGTTGGTCACTGAGTTGGTGCAGCAACGAATCTTTACTGATTCAGTGTTTCGCTCTGTTTCGGTGATTGTATACATTCGTTGAGATTCGTTAGTTTTTCGAATCTTCTATCGGCTCAGAGTCGAAAGGAGTCGAAAAGAGTTGAAAGGATGTTTCATTTAATTGGAGTTTTTTTTTCGAATCTTCTATCGACTCAGAGTCGAAAAGAGTTGAAAGGATGTTTCATTTAATTGAAGTTTTTTTTTTCGATGGTGTTTCATTTCTTGGTTGGTGGTCGGATTTAAAGTTTTATCTGTCTGTGGGTGTGGAGTGGGTCGAACATCGTTTGCTTTTGGCGGGGAGCATAGGCGTTACTTCCTAAGGGCAAGAGGGGTCAACCCCCCCCCCGAAAAAAAAAATTAAGAAAATTCAAGTATCAGAGCTATTTATAATAATGATATTTTCTACAATCGGAAACATTTTGTCACCCCATCCAA
This sequence comes from Cheiracanthium punctorium, assembly GCA_038373885.1. NCBI lineage: Eukaryota > Metazoa > Arthropoda > Arachnida > Araneae > Cheiracanthiidae > Cheiracanthium > Cheiracanthium punctorium. Next base: position 235,880 of record JAWZYV010008838.1, on the reverse strand, counting down.
ATATTACATATCAATTTACGCCAATGCTCGTGGAAGAGCGGGGGGGGGGGGTCTCAAAGTTGTTTAAACCTTTTTCCCTCGGGGGGGACTCCCTCCTTCCAACTTGTCTGGCTGGTTTAATATTTGTTTAAAATTTAATGAAACATCCCTTTTCTACTTTTAACTTCAATATATGTCCCCCTGCCTCCACGCTCAAAAAAAAAAAAAAAAAAAAAAAAAAACGGAACGTTAAGTTTACATGGTGGCGGGTTTTCATGTGAAGGGAAATAGAATGAAATAAAGTTAGGATTGTGGTTGTCACTTTTAATGAAGGATACAGGGGCGGTATTAAGCGCTCTCACAAAAGGACTTTGTAGTAAAGCAAAATAACATTTAGCTTTATTGCTGCAGATTTCGTTTAAGATATTTTTTACCTTGTTTGTCGTTTAAGGGGAATGATTTTATTTTATTTCGTAATTCAGAGAAATACAAAATAGGGTCTAAAGTAGTGGCGTAGTTAGTGTTATTGACAGTGGCGTAGCCAGGATTTTATTTCGGGGTGGGCTGGGTATCAAATTTAAAGATAAAGTTCAATTGTAAGCTAAATAAAGGGTCCCATTTTTTTTGGGGTGGGCAGCAGCCCCTCAGTAGGATTGGGCCAAAAATCTATAAATATCGACATATCGGTTTTATTTCAACATCAAATATCCGATATTCCCATTTTCATTTCAGTGAAATCTCGAATTCGATAAAGGTAAAAAATACAGGCCGGCCAGGGGCGTAGCCAGAAATTTTTCATGGGGGGGGTTATGACTACTGCAACTCATATATATGTATACGTGTGTGTGATAATGTAGTGAAGAATATACATTTTGTATGGCAAAAAATTCCTCATGGGGGGCTATGACCCCCCTAACCCCCCCTTGGCTACGCCTCTAAGGCCGGCGATAAGAAAATCCTGAGATCAATACCAGCTTGTGATGCTTTTGCTACTGCTTTCTCTCCATTGATGACGATGCCGGATCGCGGAAAAAACAGCTCCATGGTTTATTAGTCTAATTACCATAATTAATTAACGTATACCTCGGAAACTATCCATCGGAGCGCGTTTTTATTGATTCTCGACCCCCCCCCCCAGGCGTAGACCCCCATCGATACATAAAATTTCGAATACTTTGACACCAAACTTAACCTTTTAATCTTACAGGCCCAGGGGGTCATACGAAGCTCCCCTATATTTTCAATTTGGGCATTTTAAACACTAGCCTCCGCCGGCGGTATCTCCAAAGTCTAGAAACCATCCCAGAGCCAATTTCTACATGTTTGCAGTCCTTTTAAGCCTCAATCATGGTTTATTAGTCTAATTACCATAATTAATTAACGTATATCTCGGAAACTATACATCGGAGCCCGTTTTTATTGATTCTCGACCCCCCCCCAGGCGTAGACCCCCATCGATACATAAAATTTCGAATACTTTGACACCAAACTTAACCTTTTAATCTTACAGGCCCAGGGGGTCATACGAAGCTCCCCAGTATTTTCATTTCGGGCAGTTTAAACACTAGTTTTACTCGAGCAAGGAGAGAGAGATGCTAGCTGCCCGAGAACTCAGCGGAGAAGAAACCCGATGAATGGGTGAAGGGTGTTTAAATAGTACGGCTTTCGGCGCAGAGAGAGGGAAAATTTCTTTAGTTGTTTCATTGATTCAAGATTCGAATCACTGATTCGAATCATCGAAGTAGTGAGTGAGTTGAGATTCGAATCAGTAAAATGAGTCCAACCGCCCATCTCTACACTTTACAATTCACGAAATGACGTTTCTATTTCTTCAAGAGGGGTTGCCATTTCCGTTGGAATGTAATTCGCCAATTTTCAAAACATGACTGAAGAAGTAAATAGCTTGGCGACAGACTTCCCCACCACACCACTAATATTAACTCCGCGTTTCACAAACATTTTCTGCCAAATAAAAAGATAACAGTTCGATTTTTGCTGCCTTCATTGGAGATCGTTCCTCGGCAGAGAGAGAGACGGCTTATGAGGCCCCGTAAGGGACATCGAAACATAGAATAAAGAAAATATAATTCCTAAATGAACCCCTTTGCGTTTCTATTTTTGACTATTACATGAAAATACTGTCTTAATTTCTAACAAAATAACTACAGGAGCTTAACGTAGAAAAAAGTCTCCAAATATGTTTTTCAGGAAAAGTTTAGCAAAATTGTAAAAAAGTAATATAAATTATAAAAATTTTAAGAATAAAATTCATAATTCTGTACATAGTGGGGGTTGCACTGTCGCTGTAGTTAACATTTTTATAGCATACTGAACTCGTTTGTATTATTTTAGTTTTTAGTAATAAAATATTTGAAGGCACAATATGAACTTCTCCCCTTACACCCCTCCCTCAAAAAAAAAAGAAAAAAAATCTTAGCTGTGACCCTTGCCTTTGGGTGCCCGGAACTTATATTCCCCTAACACTTCTACACAGTATGAATGTGAAACAATATTATTTAATTAAAATAACGAAATTTTATGCCAACACTACGAAATATATACAGGCCCATTACTGCCAAATAGTGCTGGTCCGGTACATTGTAAGCAGTACCAGGCCGTTAACTTTTCCGTGCATGTCATAGACAAATGGCAGTTCGCTGTTACCATTTATGTACTGGCGAATATGCACTTTTCAGACACTGGCACTCCAGTGACTTCCAGACGATGGCAATGTACCATGCTCCCGGTAGACGGCACTTTGCCAGCACGACGGGTACCCGGCCGGCATTTTGCGGGCAGTAGTGTGTTTGCTGGGTCTGGCCTTATCACATACCTGCATAGAAACCTCTGTTAGTATCGTGACTGAGCGTTCTACAGCCTGGGTATGGCATGGCAGTCTTAGAAAAGGTATTTTTGTACTTCCTTTTGTTTCCACCATCGAACGCAAATCTTCATTCTTGACGTCTCTAAGGATTTGGAGGTTGAAAATATTTTTGTTGCCAATCTAGAATGTATGTGTTTGATTTGGCATTAAGCTTAATTTTAGAGACCTCAAAAATACGAGGGACTTTTTCAGAATTAGTCACTTCCCTTGCTTTTATATTCCTTCTAGCAGCAAGTTCACGAATGTGTTTTTCAGGATCTGAGAGCATCGACAACAGAAGATTCTCAGGATACGCAAAGAAACTGTTCCGTTCTATGACAGGGTCGGCTACTTTTTTTAGTTTAATTGGAAGGTATCGAGGATTCGAAATCAATTTCCAAAAATTTCTAGACCCATTTTTGCATGACGGATGAGTTCTAATTTGAAACCAAACAGGCGCGTAAACTCTAACAACAAACGTGGCAAGATGATTAAGGTTTTCAGATGGTTTACTTGTGGAAATATATAGCCTTAATATCCTGTTGGCTTTTGTTATCGAGCATGCGACATTTTCCCTGGAGCTCTGTGTGTTAGATCGGGAGGACAGTCGCCACTAATTACAGCTGATGCAATATCGTACAAGTAACGTTGGTCAGAACTTATTTTTTTGATGATATAGGCCAAAATATCCGGCAAAACGCTTTCTATCATTCCATACCGTACAATAGGATTTTCTTCACATTTTTCTATCAATCTTCATATAGTACCAGAATAGGAACTTTGCCCAGTAGTCGCCCCATCTAAGAATGAAAAAAGGTGTTTTAAAGGCAATTCATTCGTGTGTAAAAGGCATATGATCCATTGTAAAGGTTGATTCAAACGTTTTTCTAACAACCGTATTACACCACCATTTTTCTCGGTGTTTGTTGCTGTTCCATCACAATCAACAGCTACAGTTTCTCTCAGTGAAACGTTTTCAGAAGAGAACAAGTCATACATAGCACATTCTATGCTCTTGGCCGTCCCAGTACTTGGGACAGTGTAGCCGACATAAACAGAGTCAGGTTCCTTGATAACAGAACTGTGTTCTTCTACAATAACTAGGCGGTATTTTTTGACTCCCTTTCTTACTACATTTAAAACTTTATCTTTTCTGCCATCAAAATATATAGCTGAAATACTGACAACTCTATTTTTACTAATTTTTCTTTGCGTCCTTTTGATCTTTCACGGCGCAATTTTGATCTATCTATTACTTCGACATCTGACTTAATGTCATGAAGAACTGCTGATGCGATTGCTGCAGTAGCTCTATCAGATACGCTATATCGGTCACATGTTTTTGACATAAATGGCAAGCTGAGTTTTGGCTTTTTCTTGAACCTTTGGTGATTTGAAGAACACAGTTCTAAGCCATCGTCTTTTTCTTCAGTATCTTCTGACTCATCCGATATAAGAGGGGGTCGTGTACAAAGTTCAACTCTATTCTCCTATTTATCCCCATATGTCACAGAAGCGTAATTTTGTTCTAGTTTTTTATTTCTATCATTTCGCTTTTCTATTTTTTTCGTTTGTGAAAGTCTATACCACCAATAACCATTTTCCTGTCAGTTCTCTGATCCGTCAGAAAAAGTTGTTCTTTCAAAACTCTTCTTTCTTTTGGGCATTTGCATTGCAGAAAATCTTTGCACTTACAAGAACAAATATCAAATAGTTTGTTACTTTTGGCGTAGAATTCTCCTTTTTTATCTTCAGGCAATCGCTTCCAAGATTTTATCATCTTTTTACAATTCGTATGGTAAGCTGTAATTAATTTTATAACGCGAGTATGGGATACGATTGCATGGATACGATTTTTCAAAGGTTGGTTCACATTCTTATAGCTATTAAAAAACTATTTGGCAAAATTTAATTTTTCGTCCCACCCTAATGTATACTCCCAAATTATATAACGATTTCGGAAATTGCGACAATCCGGTACCGTTTTACTATGAAGGTACATTCTGATAGTATGATATGCAGGTTCTGGAGGTTGTTCGTATTTTATCTGGAAAAATATATTGCGTTGAGACAATGACTTTTAACGCCTGAAGTCCTTATAGGCTGTAATTACAAAGAATTTTGCGCGGGCGCGTTTGTTTGAGAGGTAGTTACGGAATTGATTTGTCATCGTTTCTCTGATTTGTTTCTTCTAAAAAAAAACAAAACCTTACGTTTCACATAATGAAGAATTCTGAAGCACCTAGTGTCATAACGTAAATAATTACATTTAATTGGCTCTGGAGAAACCTGTAACATCCTGTTTACAAATAATTCATAAGATAATTGTTAATTTAAGCTTCAATTTTTAACTGCTCACTTCACAAAAAGAGATGCGTTTGTATCGAGTGCATTAAGTATAATATGCTTATGCTTCGCTGTAAAAAAAAAAATGATAAATGTAGTAGTTATTGAACAGAATACAATAGAGTTTCGTTATTCCGAAAACCCGCCTATTCTGAACAGAATTCTGAAAAATACCGATTTTTTAAACTTAAAAGCAGGAGAAATTGTAAAGACGTTCGGGAAAAAACGTACATTTATTTACGCCTGAAACCACATTGGAATGAAAACTGGTTACTTACAGAACATGTCGGCTCCATTTATATAATCACCGCACTTGATTTACACCTTAACAAGTGATATTATTCATGAAATCCGCCTATACCGAATTCCCGCTATAGCGAGCAGTATTTGGTTCCAGTCAGTTCGCAACTTTATAAACAAATTAACCCATTAAGCGCCAAAGCTCCCATTACGGGAACATCTATTATATATATTTTTTCTTAAAATATTTTAACGCAATTTACGAGATACACATTTTATATAAACATTTACACTATAAGGTGTGTTATATATTTTTATCGGAACAATATATTTTAATTTGATGTTTTTTTCTAATTTTTAAAAAAGTGAAATTTTGTCTTTATGACTGACTTATATAAAACTAAAAAAAGTATAATAAATGGTCACTTAAATGTTTCAAGTAGAATGCATACTTAAAACCAACATAATGAAGAACAACATTCTTAAAATCCTGCATGAATAGATTCCTATAAAGGAATGTTATGAACGCTTATATTTCTTGTTCCCACAGCGGGAGCTTTGGCGCCCTCCCACTAGTTAGCATTTCCAGTTACTCTGTATTATGTTCCTGGTCATTCTGGCAATCCTGGTAATGAGATGGCGGATTCTCTTGCCAGGTTGGGCTCTGGCTCTTTTTTTGTTGGACCTGAGCCGGTTCTCGGTGTCTCGAGTAAATGTTACAGGGATACTGTGTTTAGCCACTTTAGCAAGCTTCAGTATTCCAGCTGGCTTAAGTGTAATGGCCAGAGGCAGGCCAAAGAAATCAATCTTGGCTTTCCTGGAGTTAGATGCAAGGAACTTCTGTGTCTCAACAGGTCCAGTCTCCGTAGGGCTATTGGCCTGTTAACTATACACTGTTGCCTTAAAAGGCATCTTAACATAATGAAGGTTGTCGATGATCCCACTTGTCGGGGTTGTCTTCTTAAGGAGGAAACTGCTTTACACATCCTCTAAGTGTGAGTACTTCTCTGATTATAGGTTTGAGCATCTTGGGCGCCATGTCATTGAGCCCTGGGAGCTTCACAAAATGTATGTTAGGTCTATGCTGATGTTCGCATCTGCTACTGGGCTCTTTTCGTAGGGCCTTTTCCATATTGCTTGGGGATGATACAATAGACATATGGTCGCGGTGCCTGGCCCTTTTTGGGGCCTCCCCTCCAAGTCCTAGCATTTGCAGATTGATTTTGCTACCGTTCAACAAGAAAGAAATGTTTGGCACTTCGCAGGCTGGTTATTTCGTACATTACAGTATCAACAACAAAAATAATTTCTTTATATATACAGTTTTGAGCAGCATCTGCGTAAAAAAAGGAATTGCTGCATCCAAAATGGAGAAAGACATTTATCCCCATAACACGCCAAAGCTCCCGCTACGGAAACATGCTATATTTCCTAAATGCTTTGAGTTAAAAAAAAATTCAACTGTTCTATAATAGAGGCATGTAATGTATGTAAAAAATGTATATACATTTCAAAATTTCTATCCGATTCACATAGCGGCGTTTAATGGGTTAAAGCAATGGTCAAAAATTCCATCACTCATTACAACCTTTTTATGCAATAATTGTACTACAACATGTATGAGTTCTGAAAATCACAAACTATGTAGTTTACACTTTTCCTATTAGCATGATTTGTCGTTGCGTGTAATATTTGTATCTCTTGAGTTACAACAAATAACTGGGATAAATAAAACTGAATGGGTTGAAATGAGATCTTCTCACGTGACGTCACATGCCCTCCATTACCAAATACACATTATATGACCCTTATCAAATACTGCGTTCTCTGTTTGTTACTTTCCGAACATGTACCATGTAAGGAAAGTATTGTAATCATGAAAAAATTCGACTTCGAGATTTCGGTGTATTTACACGTTTTGAGGTCTTCTGAATTCATTTATGCTATTTTTACGAGATGTATGTATGTATATGTGTAAGTATGTGTGTGTGTGCGTGTGTGTATGCGAGTGAACACGATAGCTCCTAAACGGGGCATTCGATTGAGCTCAAATTCGGTATATATGTTACCAACCACCGTGGCAAGACCGGTATTGATTTTTGTGTGTATAGGACTTATAGTTTTTCTGCAGGGCTACGACAAAGATTTCTTTTACATTATGGCCTACGGGACGAAATTCTTGAAAGTGCGCAAGCGTGTAAACGGTACATTCGATTGAGCTCAAATTGGGTATACATGTTATAAACCACCATCGTATGACCGGGATAGATTTTGATGTGTATCGGTCTTATAGTTTTTCTACAGGGCTACGACAAAGATTTCTTTTACATTATGGCATAAAAGGAGAAATTCTTGAACGTGCGCTAGCGTTTAAACGGCGCATTCGATTGAGCTTCAATTTGGTATATATGTTTGAATCATTCATCGATTAAAATTTATTTAAACGCTTGGTAATGATCTTAATCGTAAGTGTTCGGAAAGTCGAGTGGAGTCACTCCAGATTTTTTTTTATGGCTTGATTGTAGATTATAGGGTTGGTTCAAAAAGTGGTGTATGTGATAGAATAAAAATGAGACTTACTGGATTGTGCGCACTTAGTAACGTACTAATACGCAATGATCGTATTTCCACGTCTTGACACATTTAGACAGAAAGTGGAAATGATTTTTTATGTTTTAAAAGTATCTTCTCTGTCATTATTATGAAGTAATGAAACCAATTTGCCAAAGTGCATTTTACAGAGATTCTATTATATTAGGGATACGAACACTCGTAGACGTAAGTTTCCAGAATTATCGGGGGGAGGGGGGCAGTGGCTTCAGCTTTTTACCTGCATGTTATATACCGGGTGATTCAAAATAGATGTTAAGGCGATTATTTTTTAAACTGTAGTTGATCGAAACATACTTCCAATTAGGAAAGTTCGTCAAATTAAGGGTAGCTTTCAGATATGGCATTGTTTTATTGGGGGTTTTATACATATTAAAATACGAAATTTATTTCTATACGGTCCCTCCTTTCCTACCCTTTATGTTTAGAAGAATGTTGCTTTTTGCCTAAAAAAATTAATAGAACAAATTCTGTGTCTCTAAGTGAAATAATTAGCAAAAATGTATTTTTAAAAATGATAACTTACACCACTTTACCTGCTGTGTTGACGTCGGTTTTCAAGCAAAAAAAATCTTTACTTTGGGGGACCAACTATGAGTTGAAGAAGTTAAATAACGATCCCATTGTTGACAATTAAATGCGTTCAAATTCATGAAATGAAGAGGTTTAGATTACTTGAACTGGTCGATGTTACTGTATGAAACATTTTTGAGAGCGATCGAATAAACATATTTTCCTACATTTACGACTAAATCTACTTTGTAGTTTATTTACAGGGTCACCAAAAAGACAATACATTAAAATTTGTACTCGGCTTTCACACAAATGTGGATGGTCCTTCCTTTGGGCATTTCCAAAATACGTCAAATATTAGGAAAGCGTTTGGCGAAATATTGCCATCTGTAGAGTGAATACGAACATAAATTAACGTCAGTTGAAAAGTAATTACATTTTTCTCACTTTGTTGAAAATTATCCCCTTATTGTTTGGCGACAAATGCCAAAATTTTCAAATTAATATATCTCGGAAACTATTCCAAGTAGACACACGGGATTTGTTTTATTAATTTTCTTAGGCAAAGAACAACATTCTTCTAAATATAAAGAGTTAGGAAAGGGGAGAGACCGTATAAAAATTCAATTTCGTATTTTAATATATACAACCCCCAGTAAAAAAATACCATATCTGAAAGCTACTTTTAATTTGATGAACTTTTCTAATTGGAAGTATATTTCGATCACTTACGGTTTAAAAAACAATCAAATCAATTTATCTGGTGTGCGTGCACTCATGCGCATTCTTACGCATATAAGCACATCAAACTGTTTAATTTTATCATCCATTTCCTTTATTTTATTTCCTTTAAATGGGGGGGGGTACGGGGAGAGAGAGATTTTCGAGGTGCACCACCAAATTTCCCAAATGAAATTAAATCGAAGGATTCATAAAATTTATTCTCATGTAGAAAAATTTAGAATTACATGTTCTTTACATGTTTTTTAGGGGTGACACTTACAGGCGAGAGAATTGAGTCAAAAGCTATGAGTGAATTCATATATGCTGGCTTATGTAAATGATCGAATGCTGGCCAGTAGTAAAGATCTGAGGATTTATTACCAGGTTGTCATTTCTAAATCGCAAGTAGAGTAGATGTCACAAGTTTAAAATTGTATTATTTGTGTAGAGAGTTTATAGAGATGTATGGCTTTTTTTTCCTTCATCTCAGTTTTTAAGTATTAGATCATCGTTATTCCAAAGAACAATTTTACATTACAATATTTGGACAGGCACCTACATCCATGGACTAACGCAATTGGAGCCCTAAAACAAACAGCTGGCATATCGGCCGACAGCAACAGATACGCAGGCCAGCGCATCCGTCATTCCGCAGATAAATCAGTGAAGTGATAATAAGTCGGTGCATTTAAAAACTTGTGACATCAAAATGATTTACATTTTCTATCTGCGATGCAATGGGAAGTCTTGCTCCCTCTTCCCTACACGGGCTAAAAACTTCAAGCTTACCCCCGTAACCAAAATGATGGAAAAGGGATGACCCAGAGGCCCGACCCGTTAAAATGTGTCTAAGTCCCAGCATGTTGCCAGAATAAAATATTGAGTGACAATCCAGTCTATTTATAAATTATTATTCAAGGTCCAGTCCTACCTCATTAATCAAAACTGTCGTTTAATTTAATCACATTTAATTACTGATTTCACACTTTTTTCATTATTATATTTTTTACGTATAATAACTATATAATATGTTAACGTAAACTACACTGCAAAAAAGTGTGTCAAATTTTCAAAAAAAAAAAAAATGTCACCCAGGACGCCAGTTTATTTCCGTATGTTTTACAGAAATCTTCCTTAAAAACGAAACTTTTTTTTTTACTTTAACATTTAGTATATTAGTACATTTCATATCTATCTATATATATATTTTAAATTCAAGAACTAAATCTTTAAATTCCCTTACTTTAACAACGTTTGTTATTCCATAAAATAAAAAAATTCGTCGCATTTCTTTCAGTTTCTAACACCAGACAGATCATCGACTTCTGTTTCATTTGCATCATCAATCAGTGGAAGATCCAGAAATTGTTTTTTTTTTTGGGGGGGGGTTTGAGAGGGGCTAAGTTATAAAATAAGATCACATTACCTATTAACGTGTATAATAAAGCAGAATGTTACCTTTAAGCAATCTGTTTTGGGGGAAGGAGCAGTGCCGGATTAGCCATATAGCAGAAGTAGCAAATGCTACGGGCCCCGCGCTTTTAGGGGCCAGGCGCCTTTAGCTTGAAAGTTTTCATTTCCTCTCCCTTCCCAATATAAAGCTTCTCTATTTTTTTTTTTTTAACAAAAGATAAATATGGTAATTCTTTTTTTCTCCTATTTTTCCTAAATTTCTTTTTTTCTCCTATTTTTTTTATAAGCCAATTTTTGAAGCTCTATTATGCAACTGTAAATCAATAGTAGATAACTCATTGAAAGAATAATTATAAACTTAATGTGGCTGTTGCATGCTTGCATTATTTAGCCAACTGATTACCCAGGCGAATCTGAATGAGTATTCTATAGACAACAATAAGAGAAATACATAAAAGTACATTTAACGCACTATAGAACAAAAAATGCAGTTCATAGTAAAAACTTTCAGAGGGTCCAAGTGGTGGGAAAGGCAGAATTTTTCAAAAAGGTCTTCAGAATTATTGTTTTGTTGACAAAAATCGCAATTTGGAGAAAGCAGGGGCGTAGCCAGAGGTACCTTTTACTTAACTTACAATTTGATATTTAGCTTACGATTGAACTTTAGCTTTAAATTTGATTCCCAGATCCCCCCCCCCCGAAATAAAATCCTGGGTACCCTACTGGGAGGAAGGTATATCCAGAGCCTTGTGCCACCCGCTTAAGTATGGCCTATAAAAAGTGCATTCCTTACCAGTAATCTTACAAGTTTGTCTTAATTGGAAGAATGAATCCAGAAATAAAAAAAATATAGAAAGAAATCTAAGAGCCGAAATGAAAGAACAGAGTCAGGGCCGGATCAAGGACGGATTAAAGGGAGGACGTCGGAGTGGGTGACTGCCTCTAAGGAGAAAAAATAAATTAATGTCAACAGTCCTATTTCACTTTCATAAAATGGGTGCATATGTGAATCTTCCAACTAACCGTCTCCACTCACAAAATTGCATTAATTCGTCAGTGGGCCGGATTATTCCAGGAAGAGTAGCCGATCGGCGCCGATAATTTCAGGGGCTTTGCAGTAAAGAATCGAATTAATTTTTTAATGAAGTTGTAATAGAACTTTTCAAAATGATTCAATATACAGGAAATATTTGTGGCTATTTCTGAGGATTTTCTCTGGAAAGCGATTTAAGCTTCCGCATTTCTCCGTGAGCTGAGGTCCATAGGAATGTAGGAATAAAAGCGCCCCATAAAAAAAAAAAAAAAAACACTCTCCCACGAAACAATAATTTTTATTTAAATGCTGGACATGCATTATTTTTCTTTTGTAGTAAATATGAGGATGATATGTAACCGGATGTAGGGCCGTCCCAAAGTTCTTTTGTTTTAGAGAAAACGGTGTTGGGAGGGGGGGGGAGGCTTTGGCGAAATTCAAAGGTGTATGGAGTAGGGGGGTAAGCCATCTTTAGAAAGCTTTTGGTATTTGGCTTGCTATATTTCTTTTTTATTTCCTTTATTTAAATTTTACAATGTTTGAACAGAGACGAATTATTATTTCAAACAATAATAATATATAGAATGTAAGCCCTTTTTTTATAATATGAGAATCCACAATTCTGATAAATTATCATACTAATAACGGAAATTAACAGCGTTAAATATAAAGGAATTTCTTTTGGCCAGTCGAAATCACAGGTCAAGGTCGCGAATGTCAGTAAGTTCGTTCGGATAAAATAATTAGAACAGAGAGGAATTTGCACAAAGACAAAACGGTGGGGATATCCGGGAAGCCATAACTAAAAACAAAGAGGGTTTTCTGGTACTCTGGCTCTACAAAGAAACTCACAAAGAACTTATTTTGAATGAAAACTTGATCATTTTTGAAAACTTGACCATTCTTAACTTTTTACAGACCCTTGTTCCCAATTGGGAACATCAAATTAAAAATTACACCTTAGCAAATTAATAAACAGCAATGTGAGAAGAGAGAAAGTGTAGTGGGAACATTTGGTTTTGCCTTCATCCTTTTTTAAATTGCTTACAACTCATGGGCATTACATGGCAATAATGGTGGAAATTTGTACTTCTATCTTCCAGAATTGGGAACAATTTGTCCGGATGTTGTATCATGGTTGTCTAAGCGCGGTAAAAGGATAAGTCCGGACATTCAGCATGAAATTTTAGAAATGTCGGCACTCTCAATGCAGCGTGCTTTGCAATGCAAAATGGAGGATGACATTTTTTTTGGCATCATTGTTAATGGGACAACCGATGCCTCGGGAAGCACATTAACATTCTGCCATTGATTTCGAAGCACAGGAGCGCGTATCTCGCATTAATTTCAGGCCAAGTGAGGGTGTCACAGTTGTTTGTTTTTATTTTGAGAGCTTAAAAAGTTATTTAAACTGCATTTTAAGCACTCAAAGTTATCTTCAGTGATATAAAACACGCACTAAGCATTGTAACTAAACATAAATTTGAGTGCTTTAAATAACTTTTTAAGCTCTCAAAATAAAAGTAAATAACTGTGACACCATCACTTGGCTTGAAATTAACGCAAAGTGGGTGCTCGACTGCGATATTTAAACAACTCCTGTATGCTACGAAATGAATGGCAGAATGCTAGTATGCCGCTGGGAAAGAGCAGTTATTCATATGTATTCGATACTTGGCGAAATATTTGTGGAGAACGGAAGACATGTTTTTAGGACTATTCAATGCTCTAGCTACTACAGGGGAAACACTGACTAAAGTTATGTGTATTTAGTGTGTTGATTATGGCAACACTATGCAAGAGCGATCTGCCTAGGATGGAGTGTGCCTTGGTCGGAAGACTTTCAATGGGGCTCTAATGCGTATTCACGTTACATCTGGAGAAAACTGACCCAAACTCCAGACCGTTAGATCGACAGCCGCACGACGGGGCCCGAACCCAATGTCTTCACATTTCAGCTGTCTACTATTTTGAGTGTCTTATCCACTCGGCCATGGTAGGACTAAAGTTCTGTATTAAGTATATGTATTTGATAAAAGTAATTATAACTGGATCTTTTGATATGCTTCTATTATATAATTAGAATCAAAACTTTATTCATTTTTTTTAAATTAAATAGTTTCCAAAGTCGTGTTTCGAATTTTTTAGAAACGTTCATTGTCTATTAACCCATATTGGACCACCGTCTTATTTATAGGACAGCTGAATTACATAAGGATAAAATAAAATAAAATAAATAAAATCGACATAAAACTTCTTGTAAATTACTGCAAATAGGCAAAATTTAATATATTAATAAGGGAAAATGGAATTCGGGAAAAAAATTAATGAAAAAAAATTCTTTAATTTTACCCCTAAAAAATGTCATAGCTTTAAGCCATTAAACAACGAATAAAAGAAAAAAACTTTTTTCTTTGAATGAACATAGTCAATTTTTTTAGCAGATCATCAGTGTTGTTCAAAACATTAAGAATAACCATGAAGGTAACCGAACCTTTGTACTTTTGGTAATGTATTGGACCATTGTCTTATTTATAAGACAGTCTGAATTTAAAAAAATTATTATACAACTTTTAAAATTTCTGTTTTATGTGTCTAAGTACCACACACAGATCACTGTTTTATAAATTTACGTTTCTCCTATGGTTATTTTTATAAGTGGTCCAATATGGGTTAAAATTGGTCAATAATGGGACCAAAAATACAGTAATTATAGCCCAATTTATAACCCTACAATGTTCGCCCCGGTTTAGTCTCACTCTCCGCGCAGCCAACCAGCCAACCTGTCAAAAACTACTTTCTCCTTTATGCCCCCCTGATTTCTTCCCGAATCTCCCATTCCTCTCAGAGTGTTGTTCGGGCAACAAAAATCCTATAGATGGTCCCTTATGCTGGTTGAAGAAAATCCACCCAGCATGTGGAGGGGTCAAGTTTGGGGGTCATGCACGGCTATTGTTAAATCGAAGCAGTTTCACTTAAAAAAGATATTTCCGTTGAATGTGTTTTCTTCCCTAAGAAAACTCTTATTTACGCGTTCTTTTCTTCGAGCATGGAGATCCAAATCTATTTCAAAATGAGATTTCGTTTACCACAAGTAGAGCATCGAAGTCAAATAAATATTATTTTATCATTCATAAAACCTACATACATGCTTTCTGTCATCATTTACAAGGTAGTCTATTTTTAAGCAAGTTATTGAAAAGATATATTTATCAAAGTCGATACATATATCGACTAAAATGCTAAATTAATGTATACGTTTAGTCGATACATGTATCTATTAAAGTAGGATTTAAACTTTTAAATAACGATAAGAGTTTTTTATGATTTTATACATGTTTATGAAGGTACATAATAGTATTTAACTGAACATTTTGGATTTGCCTATATATATTACACTAAATTTCATTTAAAAATAATTTTAATCGAAAAGTAAATAGGGTGTAGATGAAATTAAGTTTTATTGTTATATAATAAAACTTGTCTTAAATAGAAAGACATACTTTTGTTTAAGACTTTCTGTTTACTTCATTTTCCGTTGAATAAAAATTATATAGAGATGGACTAAGTGTTCACTGGACCAAGAAATACTTTCTTAAATAATAAGTTTATGCTTAGTTAAGGATTTACTTAAGGCAGGTTTTATTCTGTAACGGTCCTGCCATGTGGGCGAGTGGATAGCACAGTGAATTTGGTAGATGCATGAAGCGTGATGAACCAAGGTTCTTGTCTACCCGCGGGTGTCGATCTGACGGCCTACATTTTGGGGCGGTTTTCTCGAAATATAAAGTGAATACGCGTTAGAACCCCTTAAAAGTGACCTCGCTCAAGGCATCCTCTCCAAGAACAGACACCCCTAGTGTTGATTTTCCTTACACACTATACAATATACTTACTATGCATTATTATTTCATCACATTTCAGAAAATTTTCGTTCATATTTTTTCTTTTTTTTAGTTTTTAGTTACTGTATCGTGAAAAATGTTATTAACGGTGCCCATTATATTAAATATTTCGTTATGAGAGAATTTAAGACTTTTCTTGGGGGGAGGGGGGAATCGAACTCTTTACAAATTTCAAAAACAAACTTAGTTTACTCACTTAATTTAGTTAGCGATACTCAGAAGAATACACAATGTTACTATACAAGCTCTACTCTCGGACAAGACAATAGGTAAATACTGAGTAAGTTTAAGAAAACACTTTGAGAAGCACAGAAATTGCATGACAAATTATCCTGATTCATCTTTCATTTCAAAAGACTTTAAAAAATATTGCATTTTAAAGATTTTTGCTGAATGTTCTTTAGCTCTTACAGGTCTGGTTTTTATAATAATGGTAATACGTCTTATGAGTGGACATTCTCAATTTTTTTGTTGTTACTTGATTCTTTTAACCCTTTACAGTCCAACAGGGGCGTAGCCAGAAATTTTTCATGGGGGGGGGTTAAGACAACTACAACTCATATATATGTATACGTGTGTATGATAATGTAGTGAAGAATATACATTTTGTATAGCAAAAAATTCCTCATGAAGGGTGGTTATGACCCCCCCCTTGGCTACGCCCCTGCGTCCAATGTTCCTAACTGGGAGCATCGAATTAAAAATTTATTCAAAAATGAAATTTTATCAGTATTGACTTGAAAAAATTAGCAGATAAAGTTAAAAATTGACTTCATTTTTTAAAATAGAAGTTGCATTTCTATCATGACTGGCAAACTGGAAAAAAGTCATGAAAATAGCCTTTTTCATAAATATTTACAGAGCTGTCTTGATGCACCCTCCCCTTCTTCAAACTTAATTCATATCTTTACTGAAATTCAAAAATAAATCTTTCATTAAGTCTTAGTATTTCATTTATTATTTAAAATACCCATCAGTATATTCAGTTTTTGAAACCAATGTAAATTATAGTCAGAAATGACCCATGTTCCCAATTGGAAACACAGTAAAAATTATATAAAAAAGTCCCTCCCCCCCATTTAAATGACTAATAACCTTTCGCTAACGCATTAAAAAACAGAATATTGGGGGGGGGGATAATTTAAAATGTGCCTGGATCTCAATGCGGTGTGTAAAAAGATTAACAGCGGGTGATAAACTGTGTGGTTTCTTAAAAGAACTGCTTTAAATGACTTTCATTTGTGTTCCATCATCAAACTTTCATCATAATATAGTGAAAGAATGCTAATAAAAATTAAACATTCTGATTAAGAGCTATTATCTTAACAAAAAAGTCATGCTTAGACAAAGGAGAAGAGGGGGTGGGCTCATATACCCACTCCACCCCTAACGATTAGTAGAGTGAAATTTTGGATTATTTTACTATTTTCTTCTTATTGCATAATAACTGACAACCTAAGTTAAAAGCCACCCCACCCCCCCGCAAGTTTAAAAAAAAAATATTATCGGTGCTGTTGAACATTTATGCAACATGGGCGTCTGAACGTAATATTGCAGTGCAACATATCATAAATCCGATGGATTAAGACATGCAGTAATCAGTAAAAATATTAATTAATCTACATTACTAATACTCAAGTTTCAAGAAAATTTGTAAAGCAGCTTTACAAAGTTGGCAAGGAAGAGTTTAATTCAATTCGACAAATTACTAAAATGTACGGGAAAAAATGATAACGTGACAGACAAATGTTGCATTTATAATTCATATATTTTTTCGGAAACTAAATTTTCATGCGGAGCTTCCAATCGCGGGCCTCTGGGCGTTTGCCCATGCCTAAGGCTGGCCCTGGATATCCCTCATTATTATACGTTCTTTTCTTATTTTTGTTCTCATCAGGCATGTAGCCAAGCCAAAGGGTGACCACAGGGGCATGCCTTCGACCCCCTCCAGAAAAAAAAACCTTAATTTTTGTTAATTGGATATCAGTAATTAAGCCTTTTTATGAGATGTTCTACCTTTACCATCTTTTGCGCATTCCCCAAAGATTTTTTCTGTCTACATGCCTGGTTTTCATAAGCGATCTGTAGAAAGTAAAAGTTAGAAAATACGGTAATACGTTGGGGTGGGGTTAAAAGTGGGGGGCGAAAGGTGTGCGGAAAAAACGCCAACATGATTCATTTTTAGTAAATATTGGACACACAATTTCTTTCTTTTGTAATATACTTGAGGAAGGCATTAGAATGGATCTTATGCCCAAATTTCTCTTGTTTTGGAGTAAAGGCGTAAATTTTGGTGCAGTTACGTAGGTCTGGAGCGGAGGTAAACCTTCATAACTACTGTTATCCTAAGCATCAGTGGCGTAGCAAGACGAGGGTGGGCGGTCCGCCCCGGGTGTCACCCTCAAAAAGGTGACACCCGACGGCTTGTACAGCAAAAATTCCAAAAATATCGCATGTATGGGGCAAAAATGCTCGTATGGGGGGTGACACCACTTATATCCGCCCCGGATGTCACCCAGTGTAGCTACGTCACAGCTAAGCATACAATACATATGACCTATAAGCGTAGTACTGGGGGGGGCACATTTCCCCTCTGTGTCAACCCCCCCCCCCAACAACTCAGTCAATTTAAAAAAAAATAAACATGTTTGAAATTTTAAAGAAACTTGCCCTTTCTGCTTTAAAATTCGATATGTGCCCCCCTCAAATGTTTCCTGTGCACCTCCAAAATTTCAGTAGGTCTGGGAACAGTGATAATATTTCTTTAGAAAGTTATTGTTATCAGGTTTTCCTAAGCATATTATACATATGAACTATCGCAATCGGGGAGGTAGTTAACCGTATTTTAGCCGTTCCACTTAAAAATACAAAAAGAAACTCCAGTCTGTGTCTTGACAAAATATTTATTAAAAAGAAACTTTTCACTGCCAGATTAGCTTAATTTAAACAAGATTATTTTTTAAGCGTTTGATTTAAACAATTTTTCTCATTTCCAATAGGTTGTGGTTTTAAATGCTTTCTAATTATTAGAGTTTCTTTAAATTATTTATTTATTTATTTTTAGTTTTTAATGCAATACAAAATATTTTATGGAAAAATGTTTTATTTGTTGAGCGAAAATTAATAATATTTTCCCTTTTCAATAGGCGCAGTGTTCCCGCTCTGGGAACACCAAACTCTGACGTTTTGACTATTGCCCGTCACGAAGAATAGCTTTGATTTCTATAAAAAATAGTTGCGGGTGACATAGCTTCACGAGCATCCTTTACTTTTTAGCTCGTCATTTCCCGTAAAAAAATTGTCACGATTATTTTTAGCAGCACTGACATCTGCTGAAAAATAGAAAAATGCGAGAACAGCCGGATAGATTGCCCAATGCTGAAAAAAGGGCAGCCGTTGCCATCGCTTGACTTAACTAACAGCAAGTGGGCGGACGATCGAAACGTTCATCGCGTGCCACAGATCTAGAGACCCTTTTTTTGACGCAGCTAGCTGTGCGCAACGACTGCCCTTTTTTCAGCTTTGGGAAAGGGTTAAATTTTTACGGGTTTTCTTGTGTTGAAAGAAAAATGATCCGATCAGAGATACTATAACTTGATACATCGAATAAAGCACTGTTAAATTGTAAAATGCGTTATAAAATATTAATAATTAAATAATTGATGAACATTGTCCGATGGCTAAAGCATGAAGTTCCGTCTTTCTGCCTTCCTACGCAGTTGTCAATCTGGAGTTTTGGGATGTTTTCCCCAGATGTAACGTAAATACTCGTTACGCCCCCTTAAAACGTGCTCGCTCAAAACATTTTTCTCTTTGGAAGATAGCCCTAGTATGCTTTGCCTGAACAAATCAACAATATTAAATAATTGCAGGGATACTGTTTCTTTATTGTAGAAGAGGAAAAGAAATGACCCATCAACATCTTGTTTTCTTCCAGCACTTTTTAAAGTTTCTGCAATTCACTTTATTTATGAATTTAACTTTGAAATCACCAAAATAAAATAAAAATATTTAAATAAAAAGTGTTAAGAAATACACGTTTATTCCGGGTATTAGTTTGAATTCAAGCATTTATTTTAAATGCATAATTTATTTGATGAAACTTATCGTAATCAGTATTTTGTTTTAAAGTTTGTCTTTAGTTAAAGGAAGTCAAAATTTATAGTTTATTCCAAGGAAAATATATTCTTGGAAAAACTTTTCGCTATACGATATCTACAAAAACCTTTTAATTAATCTCTCTAAAAATGTAATTTCTGCTTACATAAATAATTCATATGTATTTGTATCAAATTGTCTACTTAGAGTATTTATTATTAAAGCGGACTACACTCGAGGTTTTTTCTTTTCTTTTTTTTTGGGGGGGGAGAGGAAGGGAGAGATTATTTGCTGATAAAAAATTCTTATAGTATATTTCATTTTCTTTCTAGGTTTGGCATATTGAAACACATTTCGGGAGAGGGGCAAAAGTTTCGTAATGCCACAGCTAACTGCTGTTCATAAGTTAAATGAAGGGGGCATGGCCATTTGATTAGACTAAATAAATATGATAATCAAAAATTTTGGTCCTATTAGCCCCCTTGCTGTACTTCCTGTGCGTCGTGTAATGTAAATGAATATCTATATAAGCATATAATTTAAATTGTATAATTACTATAGTAATTACTTAACTATAATGAGTATTTTTATTTTTGTTCGATTATTATAATTTCGTACTTTTAAAGTTACAGAAGAATTCATTAATTTTCTTTTCATAAGAATGAGTATGATTTAAAATTCCCTCAAAAAAGTTTCAGTTTATATCGAACCAATAGCTTTCTCATAAGTATTGAGAAAAATCGCTTTGAATTCGAAGACATAAACAAGTGATTCTTCCATCCCATTCGGCTTTTGTATTTTGAAGACAGGAAGGCGCTGAAGCACAGAATTGATAAGAGAGCTCCGAGAGGGGAAGGAGGGACTATCGCTAAGTTGAATTCTGTAATCCCCGATCTCGTTACCGACCTTGATGAGGAGAAATAGTCGTAAATCTCTCTTCTCTTCCCCAACATTTCCCACCCCATTCTGTGGTTACCGCGGGTACTGGGACGACACCAGCTCCCCCTTCTTTTAGAAAGTTCCTACACCACTACTTAATTCACATCTTTTCTTAAATTTAAAAATACATATTTCATTTATTCTTAATATTTCACTTATTATTTGAACTAGACATAAAAGTATGGTCAAAGTATAGACCATAAAAGTATAGTCAGAAATGGCCGATGTTCCCAACTGGGAACATAGTGAAAATTAGGGGGTACAATTTTTTCCCCATTTAAATGACTAATAACCTTTAACTAACGCATAGGGCCCCTTGGTAACAATTGCTACAGGCCCCGCAATCAGTGTTGCCTCTCTCTATCCTAATAATCATCTTCGGTTTTCCATAAGTAGTTATCTTCTTTAAATGACTTCTGAAGCATTTCTTGATTTCATATTAGGCCTTTACAACACAATCATACAATAGTTTCAGGTGTCTCATGGCGCATTTGTCTTTCCTTCGTAAATATCTTCTCTCTTTCTAACATCTATTTGCAGCCAAACTCTGATCGCTGATTCATGAAAGTACCAATACACAAAGTGTTTTCCTTAACTTTGCATGCAATCATGATAAAGTCCTTCAAATGATTACCAAGAAGACTTAGAAAATGGACAGCCTTAGCAAAACTGTGACACACATTTCTAAAAAATATGCCTGAAAATCAAAAAATTAAGTTTCAAAGGGAAAACGGTGTACGCCGGAATATACGGTAGGCCTAAATATGTTAACTTTATATACTAGGTGATTCTAAATTGTTTTTCTAAAATTCACAGAGGAAACAGAAATCACATAGCAATGTGGATTCAAAAACGCCATTTTCCCTTACCTAGTGATAATCACTTTAAGAAAAGTGTTGAAGTGTTTGTCTAATTCCTTGAGCAAGTTTCATATAAAATGGGCTTTTCTCCAAAAATCTCATCCATCAAATGAAATAGAATTTTTAAACTATGAATATTAGTGACATGTTTTCTGAGAAAAATACGTTAGTTTTTGACAAACAATGGTCGGAAAGTTTACTGTTTTTTCAGCACCCGTTTTAAAATGATTATTAACAGCTACATGAACGCGGCGTTTACGAACCCACATTGCTATGTGATTCTGATTCCTTATTATGTGCCCTATCTCCCCTTAAATTTTGTAAAAACAATTTAGAATCACCTAGTATAACCAGCCAGTACATCTGTAAATATTCCCGTATAAAGAGCATGATTCTAGGTTCATTCACTTAAAATAAAGATGTTACTGTTGAATATTTAGATTGACATCTCCAGACAGCACATGAAGCTAACAAAGAATTGTTTTCAAATCGTACTCTATCTTCTTCGGACTTTCAAGATGGTGACGATCCAAATTGTGTTTTACCTAAAAATCCAAACAGTACAGATTATGAGCTATTCTCACATGACATATATGACACAAGCAGTATCGCTCTAAATGATTAGGTTTTAATCAAGGAGGGGAGCTTAAGAAATGTACTCTGTTGGCAATATAATAAACTGAAATCAAACCGAATGCGAAGTTCTGTACGTAATACGACTGTCCGAGCTTCAAATTTGTGTGTTCTTCAGAAATATATATTTTTGAAAAAATTCAAATTTTATCAAAACTTCCAATTTCTGTTCCTTTAGGTAGTACAGAAAGGGAAGCAGAAATGCTAATTTTTCAGTCTGATTTCAGTAAATTTAATATAAAATGTAAAACCATAGACCAGAGGTTCCCAAACTTTTTTTCCTCGCAGACCACTTTCAAAATTTTATTTGTTTCGGTGGACCCCCTGCTGCTACATTTCTACCATATATTCAGCCTCTCAGCCCACTGAAATGATCCTCCCATTTTTCTCGCCCACGTAGACCCCTGGCGAGTCTCGCGTGGACCCCTGGGGGTCCACCTGGACCACTTTGGGAATCACTGCTATAGACTAACCTCTAATAAAATTTTACGTTTCATCTCAAGCTATAACAGTTCAAATATTTTTTTTTTACATGTAAATTTCATATTTATGTCTATAATGTTTACTATAAATGTACAGCTGCGGAAAAAAAGCCCACTTGTATTTTATTCGGCCGTCTTTCATAATACAGCAAAGTTACTTGTACCAATCATTCACGACGTACACTTTAATTTGCTAAACATAAACTTGCATAAAGGGCCACCTCCATATTAAAATTCGCAGCAACTTTTTTTTCCAATAGCAACCCCTAGATTTCACTTCATATCTCAAAAATTTAGCTCATTTTAACGCCGGATACCAGTTTTCAATAAATTTGAACTGAAAATGAGTGAGTTATGAGCTTCCAACCGACCCCCTTCCCCTATGTTAAAATATTTTTTCACACTTTGATTCATCTCTCATGTAATATTGATAATAAGAAGCTTATTTTTATTCGTACTATTAGAGCTAAACGACCCAAACATAATTTACTATTATAAAATTTAATAAAATATTATTATGAATTATCAAATTAATATTTAAAAAATTACGAATAGCGACTTAGCCAAATTTCGATGGAAATAGATGCAGAGAGTAATATTAGAGAGCGGTGCAAAATTTCAAATTTTTGCGTTCTGTAGTTTAATTTATATTAAATAAAATATGTTATTTTCATGAGTTAAGGGACAATATATCAATTTATTAAGTGACAATTTTTTTTTAATTGCGTCAAATAAACATAAATTAGATTCCTTTTGCAAACAAAATTTTAAAGGTTAGTGGTATTAAAAAACAGCAAATTTTGAAGCAAATAAATTAGAGGTTTGTACAGTTTGATGATGATTCTATAAAGCGTCTATTGTTGCGTTCGCTACTATTTCCCCCCTGAATAAAATGCTTTTCATCTATAAAATTAGATGCTGTAGATGTATGTCTTCCAATACAGCGCCCTATTTCTGGAAAACTAACATCCTTAACATTCCAGGCATCAGTGGCGTACGCAGGATTTTTTTCGGGGGGGGGGGCAAGGTATAGGAGGGTATTCGAGCGAAAATGGCGCATAATAAGTATTTTACGTATTAGAACACACACAGACAAAAAAGAAAATCTGCTGTTAGACCAAAATAAAGTAAAACAGATAGTCAAAAACACACGTACACTGTTCTACCATAAACCAAAACATTGTTAAGTCGTTATCATGGACAACAACAGTTCTACGAGTGACGCAGCCAGCTCAACAACAACCAACTAACCAACCGAAAAACATCGCAGCACTTATATTTACAGCTAATTTTTCATAACTTCTGGATCTCGGAATCCGTTCTAACGATTATTTACAATTAAAATATGATTTTAATCAGTGCCAAATTCGATGAGTGACGTCCACGGTTAAGCTAGGAAAACGTTTTTTTATTTAATCCAATTAAAAGAGGGGACTATTTGACTCGCGCAGTAAAATACATCATCTTCTTTGGAAATCATTTTCTTTGAGGCGGTAAACAAGTCAGGGAGTATGAATACAGTGCTGTTGGAGGACGCGAAAGTGAGAGAACCTAAGAAAATTTTTTTAAGGATGAGTAGGCTCTTAATTTTTTTTTTTCATCACAGTATTCCAAATTGTTATAAATATGCTCTGGACAAACTTGATGAAAAGAATTGTCCTAAAAAATCTAAAGGGAAATGACTCGGCGCTCAATATCAGTCCATGATTTCATACACACATACTAGAGCAAGAGCCAGCGACCGCTAGACCTTCGTCATAGTATAAAAGCTGAAACTTTCTCTGCGCATACCCCCCAACAGAGGTAGGAACAATCGGCCACTATAAAGTTTGGATGATCGTGGCTTTGTCAGGTAACAGGTGGCAAAGGTGTATAAAATTGCCGAAATTTTCGTCATTTCATAAAGCTTAATTTTTTTATATGTTCTTCTTCACAGTACTAGAAATCACTTTATCCCTTGCCAGACACTTTTCCATCGTGGCAAACCCTTCATTCTTCCTTTTGAATATGTTATCCCTTATGTTTTAATTAGTCACTCTTTTAACAATATTTCTATTTCCTTTTGCCTTTCAGCTATCCGACATGTCGCGTAGATCTGTGACAAGATTTGTACAACTTAACTTATAACGCAAACCAGTTTGTTCCTAGATAGCTAGTACGTTCCGCATCTCGGTTGTGTCCAGATGTCTTGAGTTCGTTCCTCGCCATCGCTCTTTTGCGAGATGGGCTTTGTTTAACTGTCGTTTCTGTTTTATTTCATTTTTAAAAAATAATAATAGATTATTATATACTTTACTTATTTTCTCTGTAATTTATTTTGCTATAATTATAATTAAAAATAGTTATGACTTTGAATTAAAAATAATTATTATTTTTTAGGGGGTAAAACTCCTTCCTAACTTTTTCTTTAAGTATTTCCTGTCATATATCTCTAGGATAATTCTAGAATCATTGAAATCTTTAGATATTTCAATAATTTTTTTTTCTCTTCAGAAATCTCACATTATTAATTAATAATAATAATTATTTAGTATTGAAAGGAAAATAAATAATAGTTTTACATACTAACTAGTTTTAATAATAATTCTTTTACTATTCATGTATAAATAAAATTTATTGTAATTATTGAATTATATTTTTAAGACCAATATTTTTTCCAAATCTTAGGTTTTCTCACTTTTATTTTGTATGCTTTTAAATATCAGATTTAAAATTTTCTTCAATACTTTTCAGCTAGAAATTTGATTAATTAATCTAAATTTATGCATGTACTATCTTTTGTATTAGACATTTAAAGGCTGGAGATGGCATTTAAAACAAGATGTGCCCACCCGAGCCGAGTTGATAAAATGCTGAAGATGGTAGATAACTGAAGTATAAATGTCCAGGGTTCTGGTCTACCGGACGGCTGATAATCTAAAAATTAGTAGTTTTGGACGGTTTTTCTCACGATATAACGTAAATACGCTCCAGAAGCACTAAGCAAGTCTTCCCCGCAAGACACCCCCCTTACATAGGCAATATGAAATACTCCTCTTGTAGGTTTACCATTACACAATACAATACAACCTTTTCAGAAATAGTTATATGCTTTTAGTGTATGTTAGAAAAAAACTGAAATTAAATTAATAATATAATGTATTTCTTAAATTTATAAATTACACAAAAAGCAGATATCAATATCCTATTAATAACTTACTTGGTGAAAGATAGCATGCAGTACGTAAATTTATCGAAAATGTGGCTACCTTTTAAATCTGTAAAAACAGCTCAATTAACTTAGTATTTTAAAGCCTCTAATTTATGGGAATCATTGACACCCAGGTTTTTTTTAATCATTCCAAAATAAGTATAATATGTGCTAACTAAAAAGGCACCTTAAATAAATACAGTAGAATTTTTCAAATTCAAAATCGACATGACTTTACCGATTCTGCATACCACAAAATTCCAGATTATAAAAATCCTGTAGTATTATTAAAAGAAAATCGTTATAATCAGGTAAAGTTTAAAAAAATGACTTACTTTTTTTAAATAGAAAAATGTATTAAAAATGAAATACATTTACTGAGAAATTGCTCATTAGAAAATGCTATTCTTTTAAATATTTTTAGTAAAATCTAAAACATTTTCGTTCGAATACTGATTTATTGTTATTTTAAGGTCTAATTTCGTCTTAATAATTCAAATTCCGTAAATTAGCAGTCCAAATTTAAGAAATTCTTCTGTATTTAAAAATAACAAAAGGGGATATATTTAAAAGAAAAACAGGAAGCAGATAAAAGTTTAAACATGCATGCGTGAAATCGCTAATAGCCATTGTGGAGAAAGCGTACGATTCTAAGAGAGATAACTACGGGTGCTGGAGTTTTACTTCTCTTCCAACCAGCACGCCGTCTAAATCCAGATAACTTAGACCAGGGACTTAAAATGAATACGCATTCAAAAACTAGGAAACTTTATTAACTAAGAACAGGTATATTTGCTGTCGCAGCAGCACTTGCTTATATACCACGGTTATATAGCGCGAGCACGGTTGAGTTGTCACTGCAGATCCTGACCATCGTCACCACGTGCGCATTCTGCTGTGGCTTTCGCAATCGGCGGCCAGGCAGGAAATTTGCCCGACACTCTGCCACCGCAGTACCCCCTTCCCAGTGGGAACGTTACCGCTTCAGGTCTACGTTGGGCCCGTTCGAGAATTCACCGGTTGGTTATGCACCGGTGCTACCGGTTGCGGTCATTCTTCGATTAAGTGACGTCACGGTTGTCAACCGGTTTCGGTCATCCTCACCACATTCAATTCCAAGCCAAGAAAACAAAAATAAACATTGGCAACACTACGCTAATAACCGGAATAACCCACCTCGCTAGCAGGGTCATTCTGGTTGCGCTCTGGTCACGCTGAGTAGACAACCGCTACATGACCGAAACGTTTTCGAACGCGGTTAATTCCAGAGCTCCGCCCATCGCTCCGCCTTTTCGAACGCTCTGGTCGTGCACCGGTGTTACCGGTGCACAACCGATGAATTCTCGAACGCGCCCTTAGTGTACCTGAAATGAACTCTGCGGCCTGATCGGGAAAGTCGTACAGGTGTTGCTGGGCGAGGCAAAGCTTTTGTGCTTGATTCCTGTTTCGGCTTAGACAGCTTGCTGCTGAGCAACGGTGGCTGCTGTTCTTGCTCAATATACGCTGGTTTCAACCTGTCGATAGAGACGAAAATGTCCTTGTTATCTTTTCGGACAGTAAAAACCTTTTCTGACCTGTCCAATACCGGGTACGGTCCATCATACGGTGGCTTCAGTGGAGGTTGCACAGCATCATGTCGCACGAAAACATGAGTGCAGTTATGCAAATCTTGCGGAATGAAAGTTCTACTTCGAGTACCATGGTTGCTTGTCTTAGAAGGTGAAATGGCACTTATAATCTCTTTCAGCTGACGGACGAAGTCTGTAGCGTTGACGTCGACGCTGGTGGGTGTGAAAAATTCCCCCGGCAACCGTAAGGGAACGCCATACACCAGTTCCGCAGTAGAAGCCTTGATCGACTCTCGGAACGCAGCACGCAGTCCAAGCTAAGTTGTAAGAAGGACGTCCGTCCAACGATCGACGAATCTAGGATCCGTAAGATGGGCTTGAAGAGAAGCCTTCCAGGTCCTATGCCAGTTTTCCACAAGACCATTAGACTGGGGATGATAGGCAGGGGTATGAATGTGTTTTGCACCCAATAATTGTGTAAATGAGTGGAATAGGCGGGACTCAAACTGCCTTCCCTGATCGGAAGTAACTCTACTGGGTACACCGAAACGAGCAATCCAGTGTGTGTAAAAATTCCTAGCCACTGTCTCAGCGGAAATATCGGAAACTGGACAAGCTTCAACCCAACGAGTGTACCTATCAATCATTGTTACACAATATGTATAACCACGAGAAGGCGGAAGTGGGCCGACCAGATCGATGTGCACATGGTCAAAACTCCTTTCGGGTACTTCGATTTTACCCGCGGGGCTAGTAATGTGTTTGTGGATTTTAGCTCTTTGACAGGGTATACAAGCACGCGTCCACCGCATTACATCCGCTTTAATGGCATTCCAGACAAATCGTGCTGTTACTAATTTAATGGATGCTCTGACACCAGGGTGTGCCAGGTTGTGAAGCATCTCAAAAGCAGTTTGCCTGAATTGAGAAGGGATGTAAGGGCGCGCAGTTTTGCCCGATACATCGCAATTTAACTGAATATCAGAGCCTGGTAGGGTAATTTTTTTTAGATTTAACCCAGTCTCTGAATTTAGCAAGTTTCGCAATTCAGTATCAGTTTCCTGTGCCCTTGCAATTTCAGCATAGTTCAAAACGCTAGGCATTTGGATCGCCTCGATTCTAGACTGCATATCAGCGGGTGTGTTCTCTAACCCCTTTACGTACTGTATGTCAGTACTAAACTGTCCAATTAGGTCTAAATGTCTCAATTGACGGGGCGTGCATTTGTCTGGTTTCTGCCTAAATGCAAATGTTAGAGGTCTGTGATCTGTGAAAATCACAAAATGGCGACCTTCCAACATGTGTTTAAAATGTTTTATGGCAGAATAGATCGCATAAAGCTCCCGATCAAAAGTGGACCATTTTTGTTGAGCTGGGGAGAGTTTTGCTGAGAAGAATGCAAGGGGCTCGCATTCAAGAGCATTTGATCCTTTTTTGTACTGGTTCAGGGTTGCGCCTACTGCTACGTCGCTTGCGTCACAAAAAAGCAGTAATTGGGCCTCGGGGTCGAGATGTGTCAGCAGCGCAGCATTAGCCAACTGTTGTTTGCAGTGCTCGAATGTTGCTATTTGTTGCTGCTCGTTCCACTCAAGTGCGGTGGATTTTTTGTGTTTAACACCTTTAAGCATTTCATTTAGCGGAGCCTGCATGTGTGCGGCCTGCTTTACGCTACGCCTATAATAATTAAGTAAACCCAAGAAACGTTGGAGTTGCTTTACAGTTTGCGGCAACGGACAATCCAGAATAGGTTTGACTTTGTCGAGAAGGGGTCCAATACCACTTTTATTCACCAGATATCCGAGAAAAGGGAGTTCAGGAACTCCGAAAACGCACTTATCTAAATTTATACGAATTCCGTAGTTCGTCAAGCGCTCAAATACCTTTTCGAGGTGCAGTTTGTGTTCCGCCTCGGAACTGCTTGCTATTAGGATATCGTCTAAATATGCGAATGTGAAATCGAGACCTCGCAAGACCTCGTCTATAAACCTCTGGAAAGTTTGTGCTGCATTAGCCAAACCGAAAGGGGTAAATAAAAATTCATACATCCCGAAGGGTGTAGTGATTGCTGTCTTGTGTACGTCGTCTGGGTGGACGGGAATTTGATGATAGGCCCTCACTAAGTCAATTTTTGAAAAAAAAATTTATTATGTAGCTGACTTGAGAAATCCTGAATATGTGGCAGCGGGTACCTGTCTGGTACAGTGATTCTGTTGAGAGCTCTATAATCTCCTGCTGGGCGGAATTCTGTACCTGATGCTTTGGGTACTAAATGTAGTCGGCAAGACCAGTTTGACGTACTAGGTCTGCATATACCCTGTTCCAACATGTATTCGAACTCTTTTTTTGCGATTTTTAATTTTAAAGGGTGTAACCTTCGCGGCCTAGCAAAAACAGGTTGCCCGTTTGTAATAATTCTGTGAACTGTATTATGTTTAATAACCCTCTTGGAAGGGTTGGGCGAATCACTTCATTGTACTTTTCTGAGATTTCTCTGTATGAGGAGTTACTAGCAATTAAAGTTACACGAGATTTATCAGTCACGGGTTTACCTGTAGTAGTCAAGTTGGTGAGGCTATCACGAAGACGAGCATGCTTTAAGTCTATCAGCAGGCCAAAGTGCTTAAGAAAATCAGCACCTATGATTGGTTTGGTTACATCGGCAATTACAAAATGCCATGAAAACTTTCTGCGAAAGCTCAAACTTAAAGTGAGCAATTTGACCCCGTACGTTTTGATCGGAGATCCACTAGCCGAATACAAGGTAATGTTGCCAGTGGCATTTCTCAACGACGAAAAACTCGATCGTGGCACGACACAAACATCACTACCACTGTCAACTAGGTATGTTAAGTTTGTCATAGGGTCGAACACAAAGAGGCGGCTTTTGTTGCTGACCTTGAAATCGCATTGCGCCAGGTAATGCGATTTCACTGCTCGTTTCCCGATTTTTTAAATGAACAAGGGGATTTGCAACGTTTAGCCGCGCTGCCGAACTTAAAGTGATACCAACATCTATCATGGAATTTCTGTCGGCTGTTTGAGTGTTGTCTACGGGAAGGGCTCCTATGCTGAGAACTGTATCTGTGGCGGGGGCGCGAAAGACGTTCGACTTTCTTGGTTAACTCAGAGATTTGGGTTTGTAGCTGACTGATTTCAGGGGAAACAGTTGTCTTATCAGTTTGCAGTAAGCCGACAGTGCCTGCAGTGGTTTCATGGATTTTGTCCGCCATTATGGCTAATTTCTCCAAAGTATCGTCGGAGATGGACAAAATTGTCTGCATTTGTAATGGTAGACGTTGTAACCACAGAGTTTTAACCCATTTATGCCTAGTGTCCCTTTTTTGGGACGGCATTTTCGCTAGTAGTCGAAAACGTTATTTATTTTTCCTAGCCTTTATTCATGAGTATTGAGCCTCAAGTCTACAAAATATTTTAACATGACCAAGTAGGATGTTGAAATTTTTATTTTTGTGCATAAAGATTTTAAAAGAAATTATCCCTTGTTCAAGAAGTTGACATCAGAAATTTATCTATTATTTCTGTTATCAGTAAAAATCGAAGAAAGTCGCAAAAATATCCAGGCACAAATGGGTTAAGACTGTGCCTCCCAATTGTCTCATTCGCCGGAGTAACTGAGACGGCTTATCGTCCCCCAAAACCAGCTCTGAAAGTAACGTTTTTAGTCGACGTTGTTCGGAGTCTGAAAAGTCCATTATTAACCTTTTTTTAAGTGTTTCGTATTTATCACCCTCCGGTGGTTGTAAAACTATGTCGCTAACATATGACAGCACATCTGAATTTAATGCAGATATAACTGAGTAGTACTTGGTATTATCTAGTGTAATACCCGAAACAACAAACTGCGCCTCAATGTTTGCGAACCGTAATTCTGGATGTTTTTCCCAAAAGGGAGGTAGTTTTAAGCCAACTTTGTGTTTCAGCCACCGCCTGTTCCCCGTCACCTGGCATAGTAGGAAAATTTTGAAATTCAGCTCACCTTCTAAACTTGATCAAACAGCAGGCAGAACCTTTACTAAAAGATGACAGTCCCCGGTTGTTAGCAGAAATCAAACCTCCTAAACATCAGCAGAAATTCACCTTGATAGATATCAGCAGGTGGCACTTCGTAGTCTTTGCCAGTCTCAGTTGCTTCAAAATGTAGGACTGGGAGTCACCATTTCATTCATCCGACAAAAACAGACGTACAGCCAGTTCGGCGCTTTTCAAGGAACTTGTAGAAACTTTGTAGAAACGACGGGTCACCACTACGGGTGCTGGAGTTTTACTTCTCTTCCAACCAGTACGCAGTCTAAATCCAGATAACTTAGAGCAGGGACTTAAAAATGAGTACGCATTCAAAAACTAGGAAACTTTATTAACTAAGAACAGGTATATTTGCTGTCGCAGCAGCACTTGCTTATATACCACGGTTATATAGCGCGAGCACGGTTGAGTTGTCACTGCAGATCCTGACCATCGTCACCACGCCAACGTCACCACGTGCGCATTCTGCTGTGGCTTTCGCAATTGGCGGCCAGGCAGGAAATTTGCCCGACACTTTGCCACCGCATAACAAAGCTAATGGAAACGGAGTTCTGCTTTACCGTTACGACATTTGAGTC
Source organism: Cheiracanthium punctorium (assembly GCA_038373885.1). Taxonomy (NCBI): domain Eukaryota; kingdom Metazoa; phylum Arthropoda; class Arachnida; order Araneae; family Cheiracanthiidae; genus Cheiracanthium; species Cheiracanthium punctorium. The sequence continues at coordinate 203,863 of JAWZYV010008838.1, read as the reverse complement.
AGTAAAGACACAAATGGAAACGGAGCTTTATACGCCCGGCTTATGTCTGCACGCGGAGTCTCTTTTCCACCTACAGCATGCGCATTGCCAATTTCGCGGACATAGGAAATTCTTCTGACGCTGGAGAAAACGTATATGTATTTAGTTACAACTGCTTTCTTCTGACACTGGTCTTTTTTTTTTTAGGGTGGGTGGGGGTGAACCTTTACTAAATTAGTTTATTTTGGTTTCTACTCAAAGGATGTGAAGTAGGTTTCGATTTTTAGACCGACAACCTTAAGGAAATTTTATCGTAAACTTCTTTTTCTTTCAGGGGGGCTGAGAGTAATTCTATTTTAATTCATGTTACAAAACTTTTTTTAAAATAAATATTTTTTGCTCAAATTCTTAAACTTGTAGTTCACCTAAACGTTCTCTAAAAAAATGAATTTATCAACTGATAAAAATTAAACAAACATAGTATGAAGTTAGTTTTCTAAAAAGCGACATAAAAGCGATTATAAAACAATAATTTTTTGAGTAATTTTCTATTTTATTAATGATTATAGTCATTAATTAATTTAATTAACAATTTTGAGATGTATCATTTACTTAGTTAAAAACTTATAGCATATTATAATATAGTTAAAAATTTATCTTACAGATAGTTTTAAACTGAAAGCAAACATTGCATTAATAGATAACATTGCATTAAAACAATAGAACGAGTAACTAGATTATCATTAATTAAGAACGAGATTATTAAATTAATAACTTTAACGAAACTTAACTTACGGTTATCGTTAAACTGAATATAAATTAATGAATCACAATGCATTAAAACAATAGAACCAATAGTTATATATTGTTGTTCTGGAATTACGGCCGATTAGCTACACGTACGCTCTAAGCTGAGAGCTTAATTCTCGACAACTCCATTACGCCGCGGATATTATACATTTTTAGAAAGTGATTCCATCAACCTTTCAAGTTATTAGGCAAGTTGGAGTGTACAGGCTGATTAATTTTATTTTTTACCAACTATGCGAAAAATTCCAGAGCTGGGAATCTAACCCAGGACTGCCGCATAACGTGCGGGTGCTCTACCACTGAGCTACTCTGGGACGATTCCCAGATGAAATTTCTCGCATTAGAGCCGTTGGCATTTACCATCTTCATCGTTGGCATTTAGGATTAACTTTAAATGAAGACTCAAGGTTTGGATTATGTTCTCATTTTGTTTTGAAGTGTAACAACTGCAACATTTTGAAAGGTTTTGCTTCATCCAAGAAGGTAAATAATGAGTCAGAGGTAAACAAGAGATTTGTTTATGGAATGAGGCAAATTGGCAGAGGTTTCTCTGCGGCTTATAAATTTAGTAGCACTATGAATTTACGAAGACTTCCAAAAGCTACTTATGAAAAGTATGAAAAGAAACTTTTGAAAGTTGTCGCAGATATAGCTGAAAGTTCTATGCTAAAAGCAGCTGAAGAAGTTCGCTCAACAACAAACAGCGATGAATGTGGAGTTTCGGTAGATGGAACTTGGCAGCGAAGAGGTCACACATCATTTAATGGCTGCGTTGCAGCTATTTCAGTGGACACTGGAAAGGTTTTAGACCTGGAAGTTTATGTCTTCGTACTCTAGAATATGTAAAAAATTACATAACTTCTCAAAGAATGCTGAGTTGGAGTCATTAAAAGCTGATCATGTGTGTCAATGCAATTTTGAAGGTGCTGCGGTAAAAATGGAGACTGTTGGTGCATCACGCATTTTTCAGCGGTCTGTGGATCAACGGAAGTTGAAGTACGTAAAGTATTATGGTGACGGGGATTTCAAAGGTTTTCAGTGTGTGCAGAACACTTACGGAGAAAAAAGTGTGACCAAATTAGAGTGTATTCGACTCATACAGAAACGTGTAGGTTCACGTTTACGGAAACTAAAATCGAAAACCAAAGGTATCTCGGGAAAGGGTAAGTTGACTGACGCATTTATAGACCGGCTCCAGAATTATTATGGAATTGCCATTCGTGCTAATGTTGGGGATTTGAAAAGTATGCAACAAAATGTTATTGCAGTATTATTCCACTGTGCATCGAATGCAAAGAAGCCAATGCATGGACAATGCCCAACTGGAACACAGAGCTGGTGCTTTTATCAACGAGCTTTGGAAAAAGGGGAAATCAATATAAAAGAAAAGTACCCTGGTTTACCCAACGACATCCTAAATACTGTAAAGCCGTCTTATTTAGAACTGTGTTCTAGGGAAATTTTGGAAAAATGCCTACATGGAAAAACACAAAACGCCAATGAGTGTTTTAATGGCGTTATATGGCAGAGAGTGCTAAAGGAAGTGTTTGTATCGTTAAAAACTGTGAAATTGGGGGCATATGATGCAGTAATACAGTTCAATGAAGGCTATCAAGGCTGTCTAAAAGTTTTAACAGATCTAAATATCACAAATCCTGGTTATTTTACCGTGTCAGGATATCGACAGCTCGATGGCTTTCGAATGACCAATTCAAACCGTCATTCAACCCCAAGTGCACATAAACGTAGAAAAATTTTAAAAGGAATTAGAAAAAAAAAGATCATTGTTCATAATAATAGAGATGGCGAGCTGTACAAATCAGGAGCATTCTAAAAATAAATTTTTTATTTATGAGGTAAGATTTAGTATTTGTTTCTTTTTTACGCTTTTTCTCAAAATGAGATTTTTACGATTTTGCTTTATCGCAAAACACCATAACTCAAAAAATTATTAATGCAATGTTTTGAAACTTTGACAAAATACTCTTGAGGAGTCATTTTAGGGACTGAACTACTATGATGAATCTAGTTAAATTATTTTTTGTTTTTTTTTGTTGATAGAAGTTATGAATTGTCATGTATATTCGTGATTTTTCCCCGCATAAAATGTTAGTTCTCTAAAATATTAAATAACATGGTTAGAGTTTCGAGTTTAGTTCATTCCCTTAAGGACCTTTCAATAATCAAAATAAAATTTACAGAATAAAAATATCTTTATTTAAATTTGACTTACAATGTTTTCGTACAGTGCTTTTTTTTCGCAAATTTTATGTATATTTTGAGCCTAAATATCAAAATATTTTAAAATTTGCATATTTTTTCATGTTATTCGCAGTTTTGAACTGTATTCTATTATATAATGCACATAAATTAGCAATTTTTTAATTAGTAAGAAAAATCCCCCCGACAGTAGGCAGGCGCCTTAAATTTTGCATACGGACTAAGGAAGTTTTGTAGTCACGGTCATTTGGACCACTGGCACTGACTAAATATTCTAATTCCTGCCCTGATAATCTAAGTACAAAAAACTTTAAAACTAGAAACAATATTTCCGATGTAAATAATATTTATTTCTTTTAACTGTCGCAAGCGAAATTAATAAAAGGCGAAAAGTTCGGAAACCACAAATAGCGTTTTTCAATTTGCAGAAAGTCCCTTAAAATCGAGAGAAAAAAAATTGCAATATCTCCGGAAATTATCATAGAAAATTGGTGAAAATTTCTGTTTTGCATAATTTGAAAGTTTTCTTTCCTTTAATAAAGTCAAAATAGAATATTGCCATTGAGAAAAACGAAGTTGATGCAGAATTAAATATATAGACGGTCTCTTATGGAAATTAAAATACTAGTAAATTAAAGTATATGTTATATGCAAACGAATGGTATACATAACTTTGCTGTACGACGAACGACAACTAAATTAAGAGCAAGTGGGCGTTATTTTTTCGCAGTTGTACATAAAACATGCATGCTGAAATTAGAATTTTGACGCATATTATTTGAGTGTTTGTGAAGTTCTATTAAGAGTTCCATTGTACCCCGGTAAATGGGTTACATGAAACACTGACTGACATTTACCTTTTGTAAATTTTTAAATATGGAAAAGCTATTTACAAACTCATAAAAATTCATTTAGATGGGGAAAAGCTTAGGTTAAAAGTGTACATTAGTTTTATTTTTGCACACGCAGATTTGTGAACAAGAAAAAAAAAATAGCAAATTTTGTTTCATTGTACCCCAACTTCCCCTATATGCACATTACGAAAATAAGATCTTTTACGTTCCACTACACTTCTTGGAAAATCGTTTAGAATAAAGCCTAGATCTAAATTGAAGTCCCGTGACGCCACCGTTACTCAAAGCATTACCATGCCGCAAGTCCGGGCTTCCATTCCCGAGCCGGTGAAAGTTGACTCAGACTTTCGCCCCTTGAGTTAGTCCATAAAATGAGGACCAGAGCTTGATTGTGGTCTAAATATTGGGGGGCTTTACGTCAGGCTTACTCCTTGGCCGGAGCAGATGCTTCCAGAGCCCTTGGTCGCGAAGGCGTGGTTGGCCATCTCAAGCCTTGGCCGCACGTGTACTGTTGCGCCAACGTTTAGTTTACTTTTTAGTAGGTTTAAAATTATTTAAATAAGAATTTGCTTTAAAAAAGTTATAAATGCGAAACATTTTTTTCATATTTATAGGGTATAATATAGGGTTTCATATTAAAAGGTATTCGTAAATATGGTTTATCGTGTACCTGGTAAATTGTGTTATGTTAGAAATTTTATGAATCTTTCTACTATCAATGCTCGCGATGCGAAGTTACTAGTTCATTTTATATGACGTGGAAACTCGTTCATATAATTCTTTGTTAGACTTCATTAAGACTAATAAGACATAGAAAGAACGCTATGAGAAATGAACAATGCCATGCTTGAGTTAATCTGCTAGTTCTATGATTCCTCGAATACCAAGTGATGTCTCCTAGGTTACAGAACAACTCTTATGTTGACTATTTTTTATTTATTTCTTTTTGTGTGTGTTTGGACTGTTCTTACATGTACTCATAAAAAGTGGAATCCATATCTAACAAAAGCAGAGTATGGAATGTTTGTTAATCTGTAGGCCAGACAACGGGCTTCTTCCACAAAGCGTTTTGTTTGGCTTGCCCCCATGCTGCTGTATTTAAGGGTCTATGTGTGTGGTAAGGTCAACGACCCAGTTCTAAATCGTATCGGATTCAGATTTTTCAAAATAAAGGCATTAGGCAAATTTCACCGGGCTCAAGATTTAAGACTTCTTAAAATGTGTTATTTCCAATAAACCCGCGAATGTGGGTCTTTTTGAGAAGATACGCTGTGAAGTGAGAGTTCTTAGCCATTAATTATAGCATATATATGAAAATAAAGCACAGATTTTTTTTCACAAGGTCTTTTGTTAAAACATCTGTGTGTGTGTGTGTGAGATTTGAGGGATTAAATATAATTTAAATAACGTACAAGTGTAAATCATAGAAAGAAATGCTTATCAACACCTAGCTGTCTTCACAATATAAAACGGCTAATTTTCTTTTTAAGTCTGTCATTACTTAAAAAGATGTATTTATGAATAGGAATAAAAGCTTAATACATGTGTCTTTTGAAAAAATTCATGATGTCTCATCATAAGTTTTTCTTGACAACCTTACAGATCATTGGCCAATAAAAGCGGCGAGCTATAAATCTCCTTGAAAAAATTATTCACGATATTTTGCTCTTCGCTTGATTGTTAGACAGTTTTCAAACATGACGAATAAGAATATTTTTCTGAAAATTATATGACTTATGTTATATGATTTCATATATTTCAAAATTTTTGAATCTGACGGAAGTTATGGCTATATCAAAGTAGCAGTTATTTAAATAATGAATTTCTGAAATAGTGATGTTTCTTTATGTGCGTTGTAATAATGACTGTGTGTCGTAGTAAATGTTATTTACATTTAAAAAAGTCTATATTTAAAGATTAAATAGTCTCTGCACAATACCTAATACAATTTTATTTTCGGAAGCAGAGCAGGAACTAGAGTTTACGGAGCCTTGGGCAAATTTTGTGTGCGGATTCTTAAACTGCGTGAGGTACACAATATACCCGACATGCACTCAGAAGTTCATTGTGCGTCATACCTACCCACTAAGTGCCAGTATATGGCAAACAAATAAAGAAAATAAATAACAATTTAATACTGGAGAGAAAATGCAAAATATTCGTAAGAAAGACAAGAGTGTTTTTTCTTGCATTTTATAAAGCATTTTATTGTGGTTCTGCCATTTGAGCCACGGAAAAGCAGCCTATATTCATTGTTAATATGGGATTGAGAGCATACGCACATTTTTATGTTTTAAGATACGTAATATTTAAAATATTGCTAAATAGTTAAAAAGTGAAATATATGTAGCATTGAGAAAGAAGTGCATTACACACACACAAAGCTATAACTTATTTATAAAAAAAAAAATTGACTTTTCTAAATTTCGTATCCGTAAACTTATCAATAACTTCGTCTAAAGTAGGACGTACAACAGTATCGTATTCTATTCAAATAATTGTTAAGGAAATGTTTATTCAATTAGACAATTTACTGTCATTAAAATGCACAAAAAATTATATAGCAGACAAATGTTGTCATTTTTATATTTTCCTGCAGACTGTATTTTCGGGCGTGAAGCTCCTAAAATCCCGAGCAAAAGGATGGCTGTCCTGCTCGCCTTTGCCTAAGGCCGGTCCTGTACAGAAGTAGATGGATATAGAAAATGCATTCGAAAATAAGGGCGTTGAGTGTATAGATAAAATCATATTTTTAACTTTGATTAGAATATTTTTAATCAAACACGAATTACATTTTTTGATCGGATTGTAGTTGAATTAGCCGAGAAAAAATATTTACCAGAGAAAAAGTTATCGAATATTCGAATCAATTGGTTCGTAGCAGACACTTAATTATTACTATATATTCAGTTAAAAGTTTTAAATTGCAAACAAAAATGTGATTTGAATAAATTAAGATTTTAATCCCCTTTTCTGTCACACATTGATTAATCTTAGATTCTTGAAAATAATTAAAGTATTAATTTCTAGTATTTTAATATTTTATTACTATCATTCAATATTTTCATGTAGAAAAATTAATAAATGTAAATTTTATATTTAAAAAAATATTATCTTTTCAGTCGGTTTTTCTTAACAATCTGCTTTTAACAAATATTCTCGTGCTACTTGATCTGAAAATATTTCATTGTGTTTTGAATAATGTCTTACACAGCAGGCATTGCGTTCAAAACGTTTTCAGAGAAAATATTTGCTTTGAAATTATACGCTAACTGAAAAATTCGTATTCGTATCCACGACTGTAGAAAACAAATGTACATATCTTTATCAAAATTCTTGGATCTATGTCATAATCTGTCAGTTTCACATCCTTATTAAGGGTCATTTTCTCTTAACAGAGCAATTTGAATAACAAGTATTTCCATTTTATTTTTTAATGTTTCGTTTAAAATTGAGTTTTATTTTATACACTTGATGTCTTGAAAAAGTAAAATACAGTCATCAAAAATATTTTACAGTGTTAAACTCATTAAAATAAAATATTAATTTTTAAGTAGGCAGAAATGACAAACAGTGACAGGGGAATGACCAACAGTGACAGAGGAACGACACTTACAGAGTAATGACAACCATTTATAATTAAAAACTATCTTTTTATTTGACAATTTTAATGTGAAAACAATAATGAGAATACATTATAATTTTATTTTAAATCTGTTTTATTGGGAAAGTCTCCTAAATAAAATTTTCTGGTTGAAGGTCGATATCCATATGGTATAAGCTGAACTGAAGTAGTTTTTAAAGAACTGTGCGTTCTTAAGAATTTGAGTTTTTTGTATAGAGCATTCTTTGCTTTTTCTCTGCGTTTTCCTCATCTGCGTTTTCCTCATCTTCAACAAAGGCAATATATTCAGTAAGATGGGAATCATAATGCTCAGCAGCAAAATTTTCCTTTTTTGCAGAATGTTTCGTTGATTTATCTACCTTTGTTTTAACGCTTTGATCTCTGGCTGATAAATATAGTATTGCCTTAATTTTCTAGCTGTATTCTTTTTTAGTTATTTATTTTAGGCGCTCTTTTCCTTTTAAATCAGCATCCAAAACGGATCAGATTTTATCTTCTCAAGTCGTTTTCTTTCATTTTATCGTTTTCTAATAAGAATATCCAATCTTTTGCTGACGTTCGTTATTTTCTTAGGAGCCATTATACATCTAAAAACAGAAGTCAACGACAATTGTAAATTTCTTTTAATTGTTATTAAAAAACAATTAAACCTAGAAATGTTTAAATTCAAGTAAACCCAATAAGTTATGAAAGCTAGCAAATTAGAATAAAGTAATAATTGGAGGAATTTTAATATATCTAGAGTATGAAAACACAAATTATTTTTATCAATTAATAATGCTTTTATCTAAGTAGTTGTTTAAGTTTTTAAATCAGTATTATTACTTTAATTTTTCCAATTAAAATAATCATTACATTGATTCTGTGCTTTAAAACTACGTTTAAATAGCGAGTTTATTACTTATTATATCCTTTTTAGTGCAGTCACATATATAATATTTCTTTATTTTAATAGTAAAGTTCAAAAATTTTTTATACACATTTTTCGGTTTTGGTGAATAGGATGAACAAAATTACCTATCTTATATTAAATTAAGGTTATTATTCCATTGAAACTGCAGAAAATAGCTATAGATTGAAATTACTGCAATAATTACTCTCAATTTTCTAAAATTACAGACAGTTGACATTCTCCTGCCTCACATGTAACAAGGGAATGACAACAAGGGTATGACAAAAATCATGGTTAGCTTGTTTATTATCATAACTATAGATACAGAAATCAATTGCACTTGAAGTTAGATCGAAAAACTTAATGCAAATAAAACTTCATTACTGGTTGAGCTTTCATTACTAATCTAAGGTAAATAGTACAGACAGGGTAATGACAGTCAATAAAAATACTTGCCAAGAGTTAACTTGTAATCGTCAAGTTCTTCTTGAGCGTGCTTCCTCCTGCAGAAAGAACAAATCAAAATGGCCTCTTTGATGATGCCAGTATTCGAAGATAAAATTTTGGGATAGCGTAACTGTTGCCAAATATTGGATTCATTATTTTATGACAGGGGAATGACACCAAAAAACCAAAGGACATTTATTATTATTTTTTCAGAAAAATACAAACTATGAAAAGTCTTTATTACACATTTTTCAGTATTGTATAATACTGAAAACTGAAAGAATAAAGACTGTTCATAATTGTTGTTAAAAATTTTAATTTTCTTAAAAATATAATTAAATTCTCCACTTTTAGGTACTAATTTTGTGTTAGGGAGAAGCAGGGATACTGAGGGGAATGACATTTATCGCATAAAAACAATTATTTAAGTAGATAAAATGTATAATGAGCATGGCTTATTCTATTATAAAAAAATAAAATATTTGTATTTAAGTATTGTTGCATCAATTTCATTTTTATACAAGTTTATCCGTCATTTTTGAAACAGGAACCATAATATCTCAATTTAAAGAAAATGACCCATAAGCATATGTAGGGTTTTAGCGACACAGCACACCTCTAATGGAAACCATGCATAAAATATAACTGGTTTTGCGATTAACATTATTTCGCGCTCACGAATTAATTTTTGCATGTATGATAGTGTCCATCTAAGAAATCAACTAAAACAAAGAAAATAGTTTGAGAGTAATTAACTCATTTCAATTTTTTCAAAATGCGTAACCAATAAAACAGTGCATCATCTTGAGCAAAGAAGGAAACAACTTATAATTTACGTTTTAATTATTTTATTCAACAGATTACGAATATTACATTTTATGCATTTAATGTAATTTAATTTACCTTCCGATATTATTGTAATACTATTTTGTTTTAAAGTAACACATGTTTTGTCAGAATAATATAGTTATCGGTTCCAAAATTTATCTCAGTCTTGTGTAATAAATTTAAGCATTTCTTTTCATTTAATTCAAATCGTTTTTGATCTATTAGGCACTAAATGTTTTTGTCAGTTTGTGGTATTAGCTAATATGGTGCTTGTTTCGAATATCTTAAAATATGTTCTCATATTTTTTTGCTAGAACAAATGACTTTCGAAAACTTTGGAAAGTTTCCGTGCGGATTTGAGTCTCATTTTACTAAAGCATTAAGAGCAGTTTGTATCGTACTTTAAAAACCGTCCTAGTTAATTAGTTTGGAGAGAACCAGTATGATTTACGGGTCGCCTTTTCTTTCCTATAGGTTGCTCAGATTCTTCGGCGATGTGTTAGTTTTAGTACAGCACCACATTTGAGTGACGTTTTTAATTATGTGTGACGGGGTAATAAATAATTTCTTTCTCGATTTTTTCCTCCTTACTTTTCTAACAAAGCCAGTAGTTATCTGAATTTTAAGATCATTCATATTAATCTGCTGTCATGCAACTGATTCTCAGTTATTGTATTTGCATTCGAGTATCTTGCAATCCAGACGCCACCTTCTTTTAAAATGTCCGTTTTTATAACTGCGTGCACTCAACTTTAAAACAGGGCTTTGCTTTCGAAATGCTGCTCACTGTATTTTCGTGAAATTTCATCAAATAGTTATTAAAACCGGTTCAAACTTATTTTCGAAAACTATTTTTTTCTAGTGACCTATATTACTTGAAATTTTAAAAGTGATAATTTTAGAAGATCGTCTAACCCGAAAAATGTATTATAGTAACATAATTATATGTTTATTTTTATACAGTGAAGTCACGTAACATTAATGATCGAAACATAAAGTTTGCTCTATGTATTAAATTTTCATTATGTATCATAATTAAAGTCGGGTGTTTGGAATAGCTAGTCGGTTGATGACTAGCAGATAGATATTATTTTACACCATGACTGTTTCGATTAGTTCGATCTGCGGGACACATTTTTAACTTTCGCATTATCAATTTTATAGTTTTATTAGAAAAATTTTCTAGTGACTTGCAATTACTTTTATGCAATTCATCTTATTGCATAAAAGGCCGCACATTAAAAGAAACTCTTCTTTATGTGCACAATATTTAACAAGATTCAAAAATGAAATTTTTTGGCAAATTGCCCTTTTGGCACATAAGAAATCTACTAAAATTCTCTAATAAATAAATTGTAGGAAATGTCTCTGTCATCGAATTCAATTCGCATATCAAAAGCGTCTATAAAGGAAAAACGACGTCACAGCTCCTGGAACTTGACGCTTGTTGTACCTCATGCAAGAAGACAAATGACACTGCATTGGAAATATCTTAATTTTTCTTTGTACTTCATTTATATCTTCGTAGTTCAAGAATTGCTCCTTATTATTGGCAATAAACGTAAAATCCATTCACTTATACTTGTGCAGTTTTTTGAAATTTAAATTTCGAAGATAGGACTTCATTTTCCTAATTAATAATTTTATATAAAAGTTAATCCTAAAATGCTCTTTTTTAATATTTCTTTTAGGTATACGGCCCGGCCCCTTAAAAAATTACCCTCGTAACAAGTAACTGCAGATTCACTGATCAAACAAATCGAAAGATCAAATGTAGGGTGTTCCAGGGGAAAACAAAATTAAACAAGACAAAGAACTGATATGTTTTAAAAATGAATAAAAAAAAGATAAAAAGGGAAGGAAGATGATATAAATGTAAAGATTGCTGCATATTCATGACACCAAGCAATTTTAAATCCCCAATTTTCAAAATTAGTACCCAAGGTAATCCACAGAGAGCGCTCCTCAATAAGAAAACGAAGAAAAGGGATGAAAGTGCTGCAAGGCTGTTTCAAAAAGTATGGAATGTTTCCAAAATGACCACCATTTCCTCCAAATTTCTGCAACAACGCCTCCTTTTAGCTACGCCACTGACGGGTGTATCACAGAACGCCTCCAAGCAGAAGGGCAATAAGGCACTAAGAAATTGCCTAGCAAAATGAAATTTCTCCATTTAAGTAATAATAATAGTTTTAAGAATAATAGTAGCATACTCTTAATAATAACATTAAGTAATGATAATAGTAGTTTCAATTACGTCGATGACGTAATTTGGCATCATGCGCAAAACATGGCGGGGAAAAAAAAAAGAAAAAAAAAACTAATTGCTGACTGAACCGGGTTCTGCAAAAGACCTTGATATATTACAGTCTGGGAACAAAATTATCAGATGTTTGATTCCGAATATTTTCACGTGCTGAAGAGATATGCTCTTCCAGTACCTTAAATGTCTACAGATTTTAGCGACAAACTTAGAACAAGTTACATAGTGTCAAATCTGGAGAATAGGAAGACCCCAGTCTACGCCACATTTTCTGTTTTCTATATTTAAAAGAAGTGGCACGGCCATTAAAATGATCATAAAGAAAATCGATCACATCAGTCTGGCCAGACTGCGGCATATTGTTCTGGAAATGGTGGCTATTTTGGAATCATCGTTTATTAGTTTTTAAACCGTTATTGTATAGTATAATACTACAGTAAATTCCACATTAATCTATAAACAGCGCAGCAATCGGTACATTTCTATCACCTTCCATTATTTTTTTATTTTTAAAATACGTTAGTCTTTTTTGAAGCACCCTTTTATAATTACTGTCTTTTATTATTATTATTATTATTATTATCATTATTATTATTATTTTGACAGAGGGTAGTGAAATTATGCATTTAGAAACATTAATATACATATTTGACACTATATACGAGGTATACTGATAATTCTTTTTTACCTCTATGAGATATCACTTTCTCTTATGCACTGGAAAAAATACTTAACGAAATTGAACGGTTGAAAAAGCACCAACAAAATTTTTATTAAATTAACATAATCATTTATTAAGATTGGTGGATTATCTTTACTAGAACTTTGCTTTATAATGAGTTATGTATTTTATTTGACTTAATAATACCCATAGTTGCAATTTAGTTTAGAAAAAAAACGTCTTAAGCAAACCTTCCTCTTAATGTAATTTTTAACGGAATAATGTCCCTTTTATTGCATGTATGGACATTCTACTAATATTATAAATTCAAAAATTTGTTTGATACTTTTTCTCGCTGAAACGGCTGAACAGATTTGGATAAAATTTGGAATAGTGCCCTACTTATTAGCCAAGTACGGTAGGGTACTTGGCTTGTACCCTACATTAACACAGTCTGCTCTTTATCCTGGGAATAAAAAAAAGCATTGTTTCCGACATTTTTATAGATTTCTAAATATTGTAGCACATTCCAGAGCATTATGTAAAACCGAATAATGCTCTGGCAGACCTGCAAGTAAATACAATATAAAAATTTATACTGTCATTCAGATAGTGTGATTCAGTGATAAGTGAAAAGTGAATTCAAAGTTCTTAAGTAAACACAGCCTCATACAGAAAACCTTTCGAAATGGGAAAAAAGCATAGATACTAAAAATACGTGTATTTGTGAAAAACAAAACAGATCAATGCATCAGTCATTGAGAATTTTCTTCGGTAAATTATACCCTAACACCTAATGCACCCATTCATCGCGGAGCTGCGCAGATAAAATCATATTTATAACTTGGTTCGGGGAACGCTTTCAGATTGAATACTAAGTATAATCAGAAAGAATTACAGAAATACTGGAACCACAAGGAAATTGAAATAAGCAATTCAAATAAGCTTCAAATAAGCTTTTAATTAATTCAAATAAGCTTTGATCGTTATAAAGAAATTGCTTCAGTGAAAATACATTTTGTTTTCTTTTATCATGGACACAAAATCAATTTGAATAATTTACTAAGTTTATCTAACAAAAAAAAAGTAAGAAAACTGACATTCGGTGATTTTAAACATAATCTGAAGAAAGACATAAAAAACTCTAAAATAGAAAGGTATGTTTTAATGAACATACTAACTAATTAGTTTTACTTCTGTGACTTTCTGGAAACTTGGAAAACACCCAGACGATTCGTAAAGTTTAACATATGATAGTGCCCATCATCGTACGTATTAATAACAAATGTTACTAACTCTTATTGTTGTGTAATCAAATTTTTCCTCTGACTTTCATTTTCCAGCTCATGTCCTTGAAGCATGCATAAATCCAATATAAAGTGATTTTAAATATGATTGGTCCTAGATACAACAAAAATTTTGTTCAATCAAAAAACCTGTTTGTTAAATCAATTTGGTTGAATCAAACAAACTTTTTTTTTTTTAAATCTGCAAACCGAAGCTACCAAACTACCAAATTAAATAAATCTTGCTGAATTCGTCGAAACGCTTTTCAGCGTGCACTATGGGAAAAAAAATATCAATTGCATATACGATTAAAAAGCACGGGTATGAAGGCGAGTTACGAAGAGAGAGCGAGAGTGTTTCTCTCACAGCTTGCGTAAAGGTCTATATACAGAATCGAACGGGCGGCAAACGAACCAACTATTTACCTGGCAACAATAGCTACAGTCCCTTAGTTGAGATCCCCTTCTAGGTCTAGGGCACAGAGAGGGAAATGCACGGATCCTGGCAGGGCGTTCGCTCTGGAAGAATCTTTTTCATCAAGGTCGAAGGAATTTCTAATAGGTATGTCTCTCATTTCTCGTACAAGCAAATGTAAGCGGCCGCACGAACTAATATTGAGCAGTGCGTTTCCATATTTCTTTGTATGTTGCATTCTTGTGTGCCCAACCTAAGGTCAAGGTGGGAAGCCTGAACGCATGCTCCATCCAACGTAGTCAGAACGGACGCTTGTCTTGATAGGCGTGTTTTACTACCACATCGCAACTTTTCAATATCCATCTCTTTCGATAAAAAAAAACTACTATTCTCACTATCCATTCAAATAAATTTGCGTTTTCTTTTTCTTTTCTTTCCATTTGATGCAAATTTATCACCTGTACCTCTATAGAAAACGCCACAGTCGACAACTAAGAATAGTTTGTTTTCTAAGAAAAAGTTCGCTTGCATTTCTTTCGGGGCGACACAGTCTTGTTTTTATGCTGATGATTAACTAGTCATATTCAACCATAGTAAACCCCTCATTTAATAGCTTGGAAGGAAGTACTTTATTTTAACAAATATCACTGTGTGTGTGTGGGGGGGGGGACCGCTAACAGTCCCGAATGCCGGTTTAATAGAAAATTTTATTAAACGATTATTCCAGAAAATTGTACCACCGGTACCCCAAGAATATGCAGAGCTTGCACAAAATAATAAAACAAATAGTAAATCGTTATAATAAAAGCAAAGCGCAAAGGCTTCCAACAACGTATCCAATCCACAAGCACTTTACAATTAAATGACTGTTACGAATCTATCCAATGTTTACTAATTTATATGGTTCAGTGGTAAATCAAAGTTATAAGTAATTCTCTGTACTCCAGTGCCATACATCACACGCATTTATTTAATAGCACAAGTTCAACACAGGTACAGCAACAAGAAACAAAATTAATGTATGAAAAAGCATATTCCTTTTTATACCGTTGCCACTAGTGACTCTACAATAAAACCACAAAATGGCGTCACTAGATGCGATGGTTATGAGATGCTGCGAGTGAATTCGCAGCACACCCCACCTGTACACTAATAAAGAGTGTACTTACAAATACTAACAATAACAGAAATTCAACAGCAAATTTTAAAACACATACATATTACAATCACATACATTATGAACATAAAATATCAACGTTACACAAAATGCACAAGTCAAATACACAATGTTACAAAATATACAAATCAATTTATTTCCAACGGGTAAATTAATTGAATTGGTCGTTTGTAACGACCTTTATTCGTCCGGACAAGGCCGAACGTACTAATCCGTCTTGTCCCACAAAAAATCTTCAATGATGCCAAGAGGCCATAAGAATTTGGATTTAGAGGTCACATTTAGAGGAGACATCGTTTTAATAGAAGGTGATGACCAATGAGGATCAAACAATGACTGACTATCGCCAAATTTTGCGATATTTCGCCAAACCTCGCCAAGGACGATGAATAATGGCGATTTTGGACATAGATCAAATGACTGACTATCGCTAAATTTGGCGATATTTTGGTAAAACTTCCCAAGGTCGACGACAAATGGCGAGATTTTGGGCATGGACCAAACAATGACAGACTATCGCGAAATTTAGCGATATTTCGCCAAAACTCGCCAAGAACGATAACAAATGGATTATTTTGGGCATGGACCAAATGACTGACTATCGCCAAATTTGGCGATATTTCGGCAAAATTCGTCAAGGTTGACGACAGACGGCGAGATTTTGGGGATGGACCAAACAACGACTGTCTGCAGTTGTATTAATTGAAGATGTCCATAAACATTAAAGTATTGAAATTCTTTTGGGTGGTCCTGTAAATAAACTCTCCAGTAGATTGGCATGGAGAAAATGGCATGGATTTTCCAAATGCATGGCTTTTCCAAAAATCAAGATGTACAACTAGATGTTACAGCAATCTTATATATGGAATTTCAACATTCTACGACTAATAGTTTTTGAGATTTGAAAGTTAAATACATAACACAACACACGTACAAAAAAAGTCGCCAAGCTTCGCGACTTTTCGCGTAATATTTGAGGGAGGTACGTGACCGTGGTCGGTGCATTCCCTAAATTATATCGAAAGAAGCTATTGTGCTTGAAATGGATGAATGCCCCTATAATTGCCATTGACCGTAATGTATTGGAAATCTTTTGAGTGTTCCTGTAGGAGAACTATAAATGATAAAGACACTTTTTTTTAATGGACAATTTCATTTTGTAACTCTTAACAGCATATATCATTTCTGAGTCGTTTGAAATAGCCCAATACCTCTAAAATACGCTTTAAGGAATTTCGTCCCATGGAGCGTAATGTATTTAGAATATCTTGGGCGGCCCTGTCGATAAACTATCAAGTCAAATGGAACCGGAAGGGAAGGTACACAACCAGATGTTACCACAATCTTAAATATAAAGTTTCGACATTTTAAGCCAAATAGTTTTTGAGATAAGCGAGTTTAATGAATTTCAACCCATAGAGCGTAATGTATTTCGAATCTTTTGGGCGGTCCTGTAGATGAACTATCGCGTCGAATGGGACCAAAATGGAAGGTGCTCAACTAGATGTTAAAACAATCCTAAATATAAAGTTTCAACATTCTGCGACCAATAGTTTTTGAGATATGCGAGTTACATACATACATACATACATGCATACGTACGTACATACACACGTTTGTACGTACAGACGGTATGGAAAAACTGGCCAAATTAGACTAGCCGCTGGTCAAACCCAGGCAGCACAGCAAATTTGCATCAAACTTGCAGCAAGCTTGATTTATCAAGTCAATAAACTTGAATTAAGCTTGAAAATTTCAAGCTTGTAAGCTTAATGCAAGCTTGAATCAAGTGTTCAAGTTTACACTTGCCTAGCTTGCATTAAGCTTTACATAGCAAGCTTGAATTCAAGCTTAGAACATTAGCCAAAAAGCCTTGAACTTGCCCTATATATTTTATTTTTCCACGCATTTTCCCTCTACGCTGAAACCTCAAGCTATTTTAATCTGTTTCCGTCTAGCGTCCGCGATCGATCTGGGGACCTAAGGGCTGGGAAGCCAGCGTCCTAACTACCATAGCCAACCTAACTCGAGATGATATGACTAAAGTTTGAAGTGACTGTTATGGTTGTCACGCCGTTTTTTGGCGAGATTGATCAGTATAGCCGATGCCGCTCTATTCTTTTATTTTTCCATGGGATGAATCAAAATTAAAATAATGTTATGTGTGATTTATAGACTCTACTAATAGGGAAATAAGCATAATATAAACTTAAAAGCAGCAAACGTTTTAAAACTTTCAATATCGCAACACTCATGTTGTGCAATATTGGCCAAAATCGGGACAAACGACTGATTTTGAAATCCATTTTGTAGTATATTTGTATTTTATTTTGAAGAATTTCAATATTTGGAAATGTAGAATCTTTTTTTTTAATTCTATGGTCAAGTACATTTATGACTGATGATAAATTATTTGCTATGTGGATGTGGCTTTCCAAATCAAGCAGTAATCAGTTTTATTCAAGCTTGACAGTTCAAATGACTTAAATTCGGCGGGATAATATTTGCTGACTCATTTTTTTTTGTAATCTCCAAGCTTGCTGCAAGCTTAAAATGAATTCAACTGTCCAGCATGTATTAATACGTCAAATTCAAAGAAATGTCAAGCTTGATTTAAGCTTATGTGCTGTCTGGGAAATGAGTTGCAGACGCGTTTATATGATTGTGCATGCTAGTTTACGATGAGATGCATTGAAAAAATTCTTAAAAGTAAATCTAGAGGTAGTCAAAAATCTGTTTTTTCGTCGAAATTTGGCCCCCGAAATTTTTCGGGATCACATTACTTCCTTATACTCCATGCAAACCGCACAAGGAAGTAAAAAGAAGGATAAAGTAATTCATGAGAAGAAAAAAGAAATCGGTCAGACCTACCTACTAGTCTTTAGAAACTGAAAAAAAAAATTCATTCAGTTCTGACATTCCGATTGACCGAGGTGGGGATGGCATGGGTAAAATATCTCGAACTACAAATACAAGAGTAAGTCAAAAAAACGAGGGATCTTTCTGTGCTGTTATCTTTTGTCACAAACATAGCAAGAGGTTATTTCTGGGGAGGATGTGAAAGTCAACCTTGCATAAATAAACTTAATTTCTACTTGAAGAAAGAATATTAAAACTCATGCTAAATTAAACGGGGAATGATATATCCCGATACATTCAACCTTTTCTTCTACCATGCTTTCTGACATCGTGGATCTTCTGTCAAATGAATTTATCCTATGCTTTCCCCATGCTCATGACCTTCAAACACTTATGCAATTTCATCGAACGAAAGAGAATCAAACAGTACCAACAAACACACACAGGTTCTCTGAACGTCTATTAACGTTCAGAAGACGTTTTCTGAACCTTAATAGACGTTCAGAGAATCTGTGTGTTTGCTGGGTAGAAGCTGACGTTAGTCCCTATAAAAAAATTGGCGCAGCCTTTGAAAATGGCAGCTTTACAATTTCACGATTTCAGATTAGTTCTATCTCGGTATATCGGGACATTCAATAATTACGAAGAGCAGGAATGGAGATTACAGTGCTTAAATATTTTGTGTACTGATATATTTTTATGCATTGCTTTCGTCTGTTCTCTATTACATACGATCGTGCGCTAACTCATTATCTTTATAAACCTCTTATACCTCATTAACGAAAAGAAAAAAAAAAGCTGACCATGGTCTCTTTATGATTTTGTGATTAACTCTAATTCAGTTATGTTTCAGTGAGTATGAACGAACCCCAAAACCTGCACTACTTCCAGCATTCACCTACATGTCATAGAAAAGAAGAAGAAAGAAAGAAACGTAAAAACAAATTAACGTATTGAAAGGAATGCAGTGGATCTGATGAACAGAATGGGAATTCCTAAAACAAACACTTGAAATTCCCCTTCTTCAGACATGCAACACATTTCACCCTCTTGTTTTCATTGAGAATTTATCTCATCACTAAGAAATGTTGCTTACAAAATGCTATTCCACCCATCATACAGTTGAACAGACTGTGAAACTTCTGACTACCCCCCCCCCCCCTACTCAAAATAAATACTCGCGAATTCAGATCGGGTGGAAAGACTCTAGTCTACTTTTTGAACGCTTAATCTTTACCAAGCGTTCTCATAAATTAAGTTCAACTCAATCAAATACAGTGTTCAGATGATCGTGCACTTTAAACTCGTGCACTTAAATAAGCCTGGATCTCATTTCGGTCTGTAAAAAGTTAAGTTCCTTGGACTTTAATTTCCTTCCAGAATCGGATCCCGAGGGTAGGGAGGAGGGGTGCTTAACACTGAAAACTTGTCACTTACTTGTCCCCGTCTCTAACACTTGATTTTGACAGTGATTCTCAATGAAAATCTTATTAGTGGAATGATTGATGAAAATTTAAAAAATACGGCATTTTATGGAGCAAATACTCTAGGAAAAGATGTACAAAATGAAAAACACTCTCCCCTACCCAACTACTAATATCCATATTTAGTCAGCCAACCGAACTAGATTCAAAGCCCTACCAAGCATTTCATCTTGCCTACAGCCCTGAAATGAGTATTGTAGATAACCGAAGTGTGAAGGTCCCGCATTCGGGCATACCGAGTGGCTGTCGATCTAACGGTCTAGAGTTTCTGGCGGTTTTATGTGCACGGGGATGCAGCTTAAATACGCATTAGAAGCCTTTAAAAAGCACAAGGCACTTCACCCGTAGGTAAATGCCCTTCGTGTAGGCTTGGCATAACACAAAATACTCAAATACTCAATAGACGATAGCGCACTTTAAATAAATCCCGTCCATAGGCCGTAATGTATTAGAAATCTTTTTTGCAGCCTTGTAAAAAACTATACATCCTGTTCATACGAAGATGAATATGGGTCATGCTAGTGGGTGGTCTATAATATTCATACAAAATTTTAGCTCACGAATGCATTGTTTAGGAGCTATCGTGTTCGTTCATGTACAAAAATGCACACATTCATAAATAAATCACCGCAAAAACAACATACATGAATTCAGAAAATCCCAAAACGTGGAAATACATGAAAATCATAAAGTAGAATTTTTTTCTTGATTACAATACTTTCCGTACATATTAAGTACTCGGAAAGTAAAAATGCCATAGATTTGGAGATGGGGATCATTGACACATGACAGAAATAACAAAATATTCCGGAAATCAGTCATCACATATGCATTACAATAATATATATATATATATTACATCGTAATCAGTTTTATGTTTTCCCATCGTCATTTAATGATTATGGGACCTATAATTGTCCCTCTCTTGAACAATATGTCTAACGTAGACTTAACGCGGGGGGGGAGAGGAGGAGACATAATCTGCATTCACATAAAGTACTATTTCAACTCAACATATCACTCCCCTACCCCTTCTTCATGAAAGCCATTCCTTACAAAAAGTAAGATAAAACATAAAATTGATGTATGATTGGCACATAAACGAAATTACAAAGATGAATGATTTTACGTATGATATTAAACCCCTAAAGAAGTATGTCTTTCCAATTATAATAATATTGCTGACAGCACTAGATCAGTGATTCCCAATTTCTTTCCAGACCATGGCCGAATGAATAAAACATTGAACATGGTTGATTGTCAAAGTGTCAAAGAGGCTTCCAGACAACTGCTTGGCTGCCTATCTAACGGTCTGAAATTTTGGTCGGATTTTGCCAGATGCTAAGTTAATTTGCGTTGAATTTTTTATAAAGACCTCTGCCCAAAGCAGCCACGCCCACTAAGCAGATACCCCTCATGCAGGTTTGTCTCAGCAAAATACACAGATGCACATTAATGCTAATACTAACTGATCTAAAAATTTCGGTGTTAGGAGGATATAACCCCTAGCTAAGCCCTTAACTTCCGCAAAGAAAATACTTTTTTTAATAGACGCAAAATTTAACCTTTATAGGGGCGGTGTCACTTTTTCACACTTATTTCTAAAGTGAAAAAAGAACAAATACAAATGATTTTAATATTTAAAACTACTAATTAAAAATATTACTGTTTATCACATTTCCTATTGCTGACATATGACAGGACTAGAGTTAAGCGTTCTAGCTTAAAAAGATGTTTTGGGGTTTCTAACTTGTATTCACATTGCAACTGGAGAAAAATGACCAAAACTCGACACCGTTAGATTGGCAGCCACATAATAGCGCAAAATGCTGGACCTACACACCTCCCCCCCCACAATATATATATATTTAATATAAAAATGTGACCTGCTGAAGCTGACTGTGCTCCACAAAGGGTTAGCATTTATTTAAAAAATAAAAATAAAAAGAATAAAAAACCGTTAAATATGAAAAAATATGTTTGACCCCAATACATCAATAGAATATTAAAGACCCATTTAAGACTCTCTTTGACCCCATTCAGAATCCATGCTTTAGAAGTTCAAAATATTTAGCTAAAGCAGTAGCTAATAAAAAAAGATCTCCTCTAGATCCAGAGGGGCGGGGATAGTGGCACGTGCTATCCCAAAACAACAGTATAGAATATTGACTTAGTTTGTAAATTCAAATGAATTTACCAGAAATATGAGCCAAATGTTTTGTGCCACCACCAGAATTTTTCTGGATCCATCATTGGCAGTATATACCCCTTTCATATCATCTGACTTGGCCTGGACACATCTGGGTAGCCCTTAAATATGTCCAGGGACCGATTTGTACAGGTGGGGGCACAGGGAAAAGTTTCATTGGGGGCTCCTTCTTACGAAAACTTTCTTATACCCAACAAAGCAACTTACATATCACACCATACAAAGAGGAATGTTACAACAGCATAAAAATGAATATTGAATCAAGAAGCAAAATGAAATTCAAATAGTTCGATAGTAATACTATCGTGTAGGATAATAATATTCCAATTATGTTATTTTATTTTCAATCGTAAATTTCATTCAACATTTTTCAGTAACATGTTATACAATATTTTTGTATTTATTTTCCTATGTTTATATCAGAGCATTTATTTATAACTAGCTGAAGTACCCATCGTTGACGGGTTAGTACTGAATGCAAATTTCTAAAAAGCAAGAACTTTCGTCAGCATTGTAGGAGTACACACATTGGATGTAGTATATTGCCAAAGAAAGCGAAGTTATAATTTTTATGTATTGTTAAAATATTACAGGTTAGAGAGTAACTAAGTAATATCATTTCATTCGCTTTATTCGTAATTATGCGATGCGCGAACGAATATTTACGCATATTGAAATAATTTTCGCAAAATCTCAAAATCTAATCGACATTTTTGAAAAATTAGAAGCCTAGAATTTAGGTTGAGTGACAACCTATCATGTCACCAAATTTCGTTTCATTCCCTGCAGTCTTTATTTCGTGATGCTGGAACAAAAATTTCAGCATTTTAAAACGATTTTCACGAAATCTCAAAATGTAATCAAAATATTTTAAAAATTCTCTCAACACCTATAAATTAAGATTAGCAACTACCTATCATATCACCAAATTTCGTATTAGTCGTTATTACGCGATGCTTGAAGAAATATAACCGCATTTTGGGAGAATTTTCACGAAATCTCAAAATCTAATAAAAATGCTTAAAAAATAGACACCTATACTTTATGTTGAGCAACAACCTATCACGTGACCAAATTTCATATCATTCCCTTTAGTCGTTATTACGTAATGCGTGAACAAAAATTCATGCTGTTTGAATCGATTTTCGCGAAATCCCAAAATCGGATCGATTTTTTTTAGATGCTTATAGTTTAAGGTGACCACCCATCATTTCACCAAATACCATTTTTTCACCTTTGCAGTTATTACGTGATGTGCGAACACAAATTTACGCAGTTTGAAACAACTTTCGCAAAATCTGAAAATCTAATCAAGATTTTTAAAAAATTCGACGCCTATGTTTTAAGTTGAGTGATCCCCTATCATGACACCCAAATTCATTTCAATCGCTTCAATCGTTTTTACGTGATGCTCGAACACAAATTTACGCAGTGTGAAACGATTTTCGTAAAATCTGAAAATCTAATCAAGATTTTTTTTAAATTCGACGCCTATGTTTTAAGTTGAGTGACCACCTATCATGACACCCAATTTCATATCATTCGCTTCAGTCGTTTTTACGTGATGCTTAAACAAAAAAAGCGTCATGGACAGAATGACAGACAGACGAACTTTTTTTTGAGGGTCGCATTGGATTCCCGGGTGCTTGAAACGGATAGAAATCGCAAAATTTTTGAATTCCAAGAAATGTGCAGACAAAAGTCTAATTTTATTTATATAGACAGATGGGAAAGCTCTTCACTTTTCTCCACTTAGGAAGCTATTTAATTTTATCTATTCCGATCGAAAATCAGCTCTATGACTTTCTCGTGATAAGCATACATCACACTGCATAGACCACGCCTAAAAGATTGCGCTGAGTAATTACCTGAAACTGTTACTATTTAGCTAAAAAAAGGTGTGGATATAATGATAGCGCTATTAAACAGTAACAGAGTAATTATTAATACTGTTATTTTTAATAAAATTAACTTAGCTGTCTTTCATTTTAAATTAAATTAAAAATATGCAATTTTTTAAAATTAAAGGGTTATTTGGGAGGGCCCCCCCCCTTATTGATGGGCCCGGGCGATTGCCGCGAATGCAATGCGGGAAATGAGTCCCTGCATGTGTCCTGTGTTTTACGCACGGAGCACAAGTCCGGGTGGTCAAAAATCTCAATACATTTAACTTTTCATTCACCCTCCTCTCAGTCCGAAAAGCCGCTGATTCGGTTCAAAAATGTTTAGGTTACACGAACGGTCAGATCTTGTACCGTATTTAAATATATTGGAACAATTCGTTATATTTTGTAACGGATTGTTTCAATATGAATGGCATTTCGTTATTGCGTTATAACGGTATGAAGATGTCGTTCTGTTCCTTTAACGTTATGGTCTCATATCGTATTTAAATTGTTATTCAACGAAAGGTTGTATTCTAACTAATTGATACTGTATCATTATCAAATAGTTATGTGAGTTTAACGTTATAAACTAAACGGTTAACATTATTAACTGAATGCATTCTGTTACTGTTCTTGCAGTTATTATGTATAGCACAGAAAAAAATAACGTTATAATGAGTGTACATCTGCGGAAAAAAAATTCCCACTTGTACTGTTTTCGGCCGTCGATCGTCATACAGCAAAGTTACAGATACCAATCGTTTTCGAGTGACGTACACTTTAATTTGCTATGCATAAAAATTGCATAAGGGGCCATCTACATATTAAAATTCATACGAACTTTTTTTTCCCAATACAAACCTTAAATTTCACTTCATATTTCAAAAATTTAGCTCATTTTAACCCCGAATACCTATTTTCAATAAATTTGAACCGAAAATGGGTGAGTTATGAGCACCCAAAATCCCCCTCTCCATATGTTAAAATATTTTTTCATACTTTAAATCATATCTCATATAATGTTGATAATAAGAAGCTGATTTTTATTCGTACTATTAGAACTAAACGACCCAAACATAATTTAATGTTATTATGATTTTAAATAAAATACTGATATGAATTATGAATTATTAAATAATATTCAAAAAAATTATGAATAGAAACATAGCCAAATTTCGATGGAAATAGATGCAGAAAGTAATATTACATGGCTGTGCAAAATTTTAAATTTTTACGTTCGGTAGTTTAATTTATATTAAATAAAATATGTTATTTTCGTTATGCGTTATATCGTTTCGTTTATGCGTTAAGGGACCATATATAAATTTATTAAGTGACAATTTTTTGAAAATTGCTTAAAATAAAAGTAAATTAGATTTCTTTTGTGCGAAAGCACAGTAAAAGTTAGCGGTATTAAAAAATTTCAAATTTTGAAGCAAATAAATTAGAGGTTTTTACAGTTTGATGGTGAATCAATAAAGCGTCTATTGTAGCGTCTGCTACCATATTCCCCCCAAAATAAAATATTTTCCAGGTATAGAATTAGATGCAGTAGATGTATGTCTTCTAATACAACGTCCTGTTTCTGAAAAACTAAATCCCCTCAATATTCGAGGCATGAATTTAACTTTTTTTAATATTGGAAACATTGGGTCTTTGGACTTCCCCATACTTTATCAAACATTCAAAAGCACATTCAAAATCACATTTTTCTGCCTAAATTTTCATCTGAATATAAATTAAAATTCCGCCGAAAGTCTTATACGAAGATTGCACTTTGCAGACTGTAGGGAACCCACTGAGTTTTCACCCCCTCTTTTAAGATGACCCAAAGATATGATAACCCACGGTGATGCTCTCCGAACGGAGAGAAGAGAGAACGCGGGGGGGACGAAGCAAGGCGCTTGTGTCCTGGGGGTCATCTAAGGAGGCGAGAAAAAAGAGAAAAAACAGATCACTGAACTTGCGGCGGAGAGATGCACCGATGCGGACGCCAGTTAGGGCAGTTCCCGTGACTCTCCGATGGAATAGCATCAGAAGGATGTTGTATGTCATATGTATATATTTAAAGTCCAACCTGTAAATATGATTATATCTGTATATATAATAAATAATTAGTCTCGACATCAGGCTCGATTAATTGCATCCACAACATGTATTCTAACCGTGGAATTGGTCAGCAGTTCCCGCTACCAAACTGCACCTGAACGACGTTTCGACGGGCGGTCCCTACACTGGAGGCAGAGGTGGGATGAGATGCAGAGCCGGATCTACGGTGTCGAGTTGTATTGATATTTCCTCAAGAAACACATCGGCATCTACGTTGAGGAAATATGGCCGGATTACCGGACGGTTTACAGATGAGATGCAGAGCCGGATCTACGGTGTCGAGTTGTATTGATATTTCCTCAAGAAACACATCGGCATCTACGTTGAGGAAATATGGCCGGATTACCGGACGGTTTACAGATGAGATGCATAGAAGCCGGATTAGCTGTTTTGAGTGGTCGATTTGATCCAGGAGAAACTCATCGGCATCTACGTGGAGGAGACACTGGTGGATTACCGGAGGTGTTACACAGGTGCGAGGAAGCTACGACGTCGTACCACACAGCGCTGTGAACTTGTGAACCGGTGAACTGGTTAACCTGTGAGCTAGTGAGCTGTGAACTTGTGAACCGGTGAACTTGTTAACCTGTGAGCTTGTAAAGCTGTGAAATTATAAACCTCTTCCGAACTTTGGGACAGATTAGTCGTTATCAGGAATCAATATTGGATATATTATAATGAAAGAAGACGGCAAAAGGGTGAGTGGCTGTTTCCTTGTTGTATTGATTAGATCCAGGGATGGTAAATTTGATTCTTGTTAAAAGTAAAAAGTAAAGGTTTGAAAAAAAAAAATAAATAAATAAATAAGGAAAGATGTTTTGCTTTAGGTTTTAAAATGATTAGGGATTATCATTATCTTGTTTTCCTTATGTATTATGGTTATGTATTTTTCCAATGAAATCTAATTATTTTGATAAAATGATCAGTGTGACTCTAGGCTCTTAGGTAAAGCTTTCATATTTGGCTAACTCTTTTCGGAAAATATAAACTAAGGCTAAGGTTCTGGGAAGTT
Organism: Cheiracanthium punctorium; assembly: GCA_038373885.1. Lineage (NCBI taxonomy): Eukaryota > Metazoa > Arthropoda > Arachnida > Araneae > Cheiracanthiidae > Cheiracanthium > Cheiracanthium punctorium. The sequence goes on along the minus strand of JAWZYV010008838.1, from coordinate 176,847 downwards.
GTGCAAGGGTACTGACCTATAGTTGATGCTGGGAAATATTCTTAAGGTTAAATAGAATAGTAGTATCAAGGATGGCGTTTCTAGTGAAAGCCAGGAAGGCAGACTTGCAGGAATTAGCCGAGGAAATGGGGGAGCAGATCACTCCGGGAATGAAAGTCTTGGACTTAAAAAACCTCATCACAAACAGTGCGAGGTATGAGGAGGAGATAATTAAGGATCTGCTGGAAGCCATAGTTGAGCAGAGAAAAGAAAGGGAAGCTAAGGAGCTGGAAAGGGAAGGCTAAGGAGTTAGAATCCAGGAGGAATCTAGAATTAGCTAAACTGAAATTGGAGTCTGACGAACGGATGGCGATTGAAAAATTAAGATTGGAACGGGAGATGAGGAGTTCTACTCATGTTTCCATAAATTCAGAATCGCAAAGAAAGAGCTTGGACGAAATAATTAGAACTATTGGATTATTGACCGTGAAACCACCCAGCAAACCGGAGGGATGGGATTTCTTTTTTACAAGTTTAGAAAAGGCTTTCGCAAGTGAGGGGGTAGACGAGACGCAAAAGGCTAAAATTTTGCTATGCCTCCTTGGGGAGAGAGCGGATAACATCCTGTCTGGGCTTGAAGAGGTGAGATATGATGATTATGTCGCGGTCAAGGAAGCGGTGTTGCGTGAATTCCAACCCTCACCGCAAATTTGTCTTGAAAATTTCAGGAGGGCAAAGCGCAATCCTGGGGAAAATTTTGTCCAGTTCGCATCAAGGTTGAGATCAATTTGGGACTATTGCTGCAAACTGAGAAAAGCATCTGACATGGAAAGTGTGATGCAGTTAATAGTTGCGGACAGGTTGATCTCCACCTTGGATACGGAAACTGCGACCCACATTAGCATAAAACAAGGGGAAGGTTGTCTAAAACCCCTAGATTTAGCTGGAGAATGTGATGTTTTTGAGGAAGCACTAGTGCCTCCTGACGCTTTAAAATTATTGCGGGGGACAGTTGGTATCTCGGAAGGCGAAAAGTCGGTTGAGGATGCAAGGGGGGAGCAGAAAGAGGCAGGGGAGGGGGCGAACCTCTGGTCTCTGCAAGTTCAAATTGAGGAAAGTGACTCGAAAGGAGAAGGCGATCTTGAGGACCCCCCGGGGCGTGAAGGAACCGATTTTCGTAGAGAGCAGCAGGACTGTTCTGATTTATCGCAGGGAAAAGGCAATTGTCATTTGGAGGAAGAATTTTTATTCCAACGAGAGAAGGTGCTGGGGGAACCCATTAAGCAGTTGGTAGTTCCTGTAGGCAGAGGGGCAAAAGTTGTGCAGCTGGCCCGCGATTCGAATGGTCAGCTGAATAGGCCGATAAGGGATAGAGCTCCAATTACTCCAGTAGCGAGACCAGGACTACGATTTCGAGTGGGGAATGTAGATCGTATCGGTCCAATTGACCCTCCAAGCTCTGAGGGTCATAAATATATTTTATGTTTGATCGACCTTTATGGTAGGTGGGCGGAGGAGGTACCGTTGAGAAATTTGTCAGCGAAGACAACTTGTGAGGTCCTCTTCGAAATTTTCTCGCGGACGGGGATCCCGAACGTAAAAGCATCAAATAATGGGACAAACTTTGAGGAAAATTTGACTCGGGGATTTGTGAAAAGAATACGACCCTATAACTTTAAAGGTGGAGGTATACAATTACCCTTTGACCGGGGAAAGATCACAAAGCTGCGGATGCTCTTTCAGCAGATTGAGGTGTAGAATAAAAGTTTCTATTTTATTTTTATTTTAATCAGAAAATTACTTTTTTTTTTGTTATTTTCATTGTGTTAATTAATTAGTATAATATGTGTCATTTAGTGTATCTATTTACTCTTGGAATATTTTGTTTTGAATCAGAACCCCTGGATCTGATTAGTATTGTAAGGGCAGTCATTCTACCCTTCTTTGTTATGTATCATTTTCTAATGTACATCATCATTATGTATGGTGTGACAAATTTAGGCAATTAAGAAGCCTAATTTTGGTCTTGGGTGGGGGTTGTAGGGAACCCACTGAGTTTTCACCCCCTCTTTTAGGATGACCCAAAGATATGATGACCCACGGTGATGCTCTCCGAACGGAGAGAAGAGAGAACGCGGGGGGGACGAAGCAAGGGGCTTGTGTCCTGGGGGTCATCTAAGGAGGCGAGGGAAAGAGAAAAAACAGATCACTTGACTTGGAGCGGGGAGATGCACCGATGCGGACGCCAGTTAGGGCAGTTCCCGTGACTCTCCGATGGAATAGCATCAGAAGGATGTTGTATGTCATATATATATATTTAAAGTCCAACCTGTAAATATGATTATATCTGTATATATAATAAATGATTAGTCTCGACATCAGGCTCGATTAATTGCATCCACAACATGTATTCTAACCGTGGAATTGGTCAGCAGTTCCCGCTACCAAACTGCACCTGAACGACGATTCGACGGGCGGACCCTACACAGACGATAATATTAAATGAAGAAAGTGAAATAACAAACACAGTGATAATACTGGCTCGGCAAAAAAGTAGTTTTGTTTTTTACATGGAATTCAAACAAATAAATGTTCAATCATGAAACCATTCTTCAAGTTTGACAGTAGTAACATTTATGCTTGTAGTCAGAAGAGCAGCAAGCAGCCTCTCACTCCTGCCAACATTTCACCTGTCTAATAGAACCATCAAGAGAAATACTCAATAACAATTTCAAAATTAGAAAGATTCTCAAAATCGTGAGCAGTCGTTTTGCATTTTCCCTTTAAATCATGTGTACGAACCAAGGAAATTATGAACCCACGGGTCATTTGGACCACTGACTAAAGATTCTAATTTCTACCCTTGATATTCTTACTATACAAAAAACTTTAAGACAGATAGAAAAAAGTATTTTCCTTGAAAATAATGTTTATTTCTTTTAACTCTCTCGAGCGAAAGGAATGAAAGGCAAAAAGTTCGGAGCCTATAAATAGCGTTTTTGAATTTGCAGAAAGTCCCTTAAAAACGCGCAAAAAATAAATCGCAGTATCTCTGGAAATTATCGTAGAAAATTGGTGAAAATTTATATTTAGGGTAATTTGAAAGTTTTCTTTCGTTTAATGTAGTCAAATGCAGTGTTGCCATTGAGAAAAACGAATGTGATGCAGACTTAAATATGAAGACGGCCATTTATGCAAATTAAATTAACAGCAAATTAAAGTATGCGTTATTTGCAAACGAATGGTATATGCAACTTTCCTGTATGACGAACGACGGCGAAATAAAGAGCAAGTGGGACTTTTTTTTCCGCAGCTGTACGTTGAATATCGTTATTAAATATAATTTTATTCCCCGAGCAGTTATGGGTCAAGTAACCGAATACTGATTTCTCAAATCATTAACGCTATTGAATATTACGTTATTTCGTGAAGAACGATTTGAAAGTTACGGTATGAAAAACGTTATTCGGCTTGTGAATAACGTTACGATTTGTAACGGATAACGAATTGGTTATAACGAGCATTACGTTAAGTTACGGATCCCTGAGCGAAACCTTAGATACACGAAAGAGCCTCTCCTCCTAGACAACCAAACAAATAAGAAAACTTTTCAACATCTGACAAAGCAGGATTATTTTCAACCGAATTTTCGAATTGATACCAGAAATTTAAATATTCAGAGGGCTCTCCGAAATAGGTTTGCAATTTTAATTTAGGAAATTTAGCATTTATGCTTGATCTACCATTACTATCATTTGTTACGAGTTGGACATTTGTGTTTGCATCTTTTACTGCAGTTTGTAACAATCTTATTTTATTTTTTAATTTTACAGAATTAAAAACTATAACTTCATTGTATTTATCAATCTGCTCATGTTCCGATTCAATTTCAGTAATATCTAAGAGATCTTCGATTTTACTAGCAATAGCTTTAATCTGTTTGTCTTTATTTTGTAATTGTACTAAAAAACTTTCTAATTCATCGACCTCAACATCTGATTCACTCAAACGATTTTCTATTTTCGAAATTAGCTTTGTAACTTGACTTCTATGTGATGAACGCTATTTTTTGAACTTCTCTAATTCTTTTTTATCTGCCATTTTACATATAAGTATTAGAAAACTAAACCTTAACTAATAAATGACACAATCTGCAAATCACTCTTCTAAATTGTTAAATAAACAACATCATAAACAAGCAAATTCAAACAAACAATTTTAACTTCTCAAACTCCAAACAACTGCTTTTGAACAAATATCAATTTTCAACAAATCCTCGTACAAATTCTTCACTCAACTTACGAATCAAATTGACAACTAATAATACAAACAATCAAACGAAACCAAATATTTCGAAATGAAACAACTAAATTAAGAAGAAATATGAACTGACAACTATTCTTTACATTTTCAATTTCGAATGTATTCCACTTAAACGAATTTCAATGCAAACCGAAACAAATTGACTACGATATTATTTCAAACAAAATCACAAACCTATTCTATAAAACGAAACGAATTTTTACTCACCCCATCCTGCGTCATTCTTCAAATTCCAATGGCCGATGCGCCAATGTTACGAATCTATCCAATGTTTACTAATTTATATGGTTCAGTGGTAAATCAAAGTTAGAAGTAATTCTCTGTGCTCCAGTGTCATACATCACACACATTTATTTAATAGCACAAGTTCAACACAATTAAAACAACAAGAAAAAAAAATTAATGTATGAAAAACCATATTCCTTTTTATACCGTTGCCACTAGTGACTCTGCAATAAAACCGTCACTAGATGCGATGGTTAGGAGATGCTACGAGTGAATTCGCAACACTGACTCCACTTAATTGCAACAGTGAACTCTCTTTCTTATAGTTTTCTGGGAAGGCTATAATGTCACATAGAAATTTCTGAAAAATGCCTCGTAACTTCCTTTATGATAGGTATTGAAAATTCCAGCACTTCCGAAAAATTTCATTTTTGTCAACAAATTTGTTGCTAAGTCACCAAACAATCGCCAAGTTTGTCACCAAAGTCAAAGGTTATAGGTTTTCAAGAATCACATAATCCCTCTGTAATACTCATTTCTCCACAATAGGTATGTATGACAGGAAAACAACATTACAGTTTTGTAACCATATTGCAGACATTTTGCTGTTTCAACCATCCTCCTGCTTTCCATACGTGCTTCCAAATTAGTCATGTATTTATTTGGAGAAGACGTATCACTTGATGGTCCAAACGTAATAACATTGTGCAATTTAATTGTCCGACCAAAGAGTATCTGTAATGGAGTCCATCCAGTCGCTTCACGGACTACACTTCTATAAACTAAGAGAAAAAGTGGCAATTGTTCATCCCAATCACTTCGGTTCTTTGAAACAAATAAAGAGAGATGATCTAAAATTGTACTATTAAGCCTCTCGACCATGCCATCATTCGAGTTTTGGTAGCTCCTAAACGTTTGCAAAGCTTCGAAAAGAGCGCGAAATTAAAATTTGTGCATTGATCCGAATGTAACACCATAAGACGAAATCTAGTTTCGAATGAGTATTTCATATCCAAACGAATCTTCTTGATCTGGAATGTGTTTCAGACCACTTGGTAAAGTAGTCCATTGATACTAAGACATATCGATTGCCTGTTGAGGATACGGTGAGAGGACCTAAGATAGAGAGAGGATGTATAGCATATTTGCGAGAAAATATAGCATATTTTCTCGCAAGATGCGTCAACAATGTACTGTTGTAAGTGACCTACAGCTCTCTTTTTGGGTTCCTTCCGAGCTCCGCAATATTGGCATTCTCTGTACCATTTTCCAACGTCCGTGCGGAGACGATACCAATAAAAAAATGGTTTTACTCAATGTTCTCATAGAATCAATGTGCCCTCTGTTGAAGCTGTCGTGAGACTTGTAGAACTTCTTGAATTCTACCCCTTGGGAAAATGAGTTGACATTGGGACAAGAACTTCCATCATCACTCTCTCACTCACAACACAACACAACTTTCTGAATATGTAAATAGACTCAGCGACCCCAGTACGATTTTGTTGCAAGACTCTCCGGAGCGATTTCCTGCCAAGATGGTCGATCTGCTGAATTCAGTTTCTTCTTCATAATCGGTCTAATATCTTGATCTTCCAGTTGCGCCTTTTGGATCTCGTTTGAAGACCAGGAATTTGTAGTTGCCGCTGTTAAAACTTGCAAAGTGATTTCCGTTTCTATTCCATGCTTGTACTCGGAATTCGAACAGAGTTCACAGTTCTCAGTACACAGTCTTCGGGAGAGGGCATCTGCATTTCAGGGAGCGTTTCCATGCGATGTTCTTCTCGGAAATTCTACAGTTAGAGACTTGAATCGAGCGAATTGTCAGACCCTCAAGTTCTTTAAAATTCAAAAGCCATTTAAAGGAAGCGTGCTCAGACGGGAGAAGGAATTGCCGTCCAGGTAGTGATAGAAATGCTCAATAGATTTAACAATGGCCAATCATTCTTTGCGTGGTACACAACAGTTCCTTTCTAACTTCCTCCAACTATTGCTAAAGTAAGCTATGACACGTTCGTTGTTTTCAGCTTCCAGGAAAAGCACAGCTCCTATTCCCTCGTTACTAGCATCTGTATCACAGATTAAATATTTGTTAGTCCGGAAGTAGGTCGAAATAGGAAAATTTTTCAAAGCCATCTTTAGGCTATTGAATGAGTTCTCCAAGCTTCAGTCCTATTAAAAGTAGATTCAGCCGCAGTTAGTTTATATAGAGGTCTTGCAACTGTTAAAAGATTTCTTACAAAACCATGGTAATACGTCATAGTCCAAGAAAATTTCGCAGATCGTGCACTGTCTCTATACGAGGCCAAACAACCACTGCTTTAATTTTTTGAGAATCAGTTTTAACTCCTTCTTCTGAGATAATGTGACGCGAAATAAGCAATCTCCCTACAGAAGAATCTGCCTATCTTTTGATTTAATTTAGGGTTGGCTTTTTGCAGTCTAAGGCACACTTTACAAGTATTATTTAAAAACTCTTCGACGGTTTTACTTTCTATTATAATATTATCAAGATTAATTAAGCAGACTTCATACGAAAGTCCACGTTATACTCTTTTAAATGTAGCGTCGGGCGTTACATAGTCAGAAAGGCATTACTTTGAATCGCCACATTTCTTGTCCGGTGATAAAGTCTGTCTTTTCTCTATCTTCAGGTTACATCTCGACTTGCCACTAACCGATTTTTATATCCAATATTGTAGAGAACGATTGGCTTATATTGAAAGGTATCCAAGGTTTCATCTATTCGTAGAAAAGGATAACTGTCTTTTTTTGTAATATCGTTTAATTTTCGGTTGCTGACACGGAATCTTGTCGACCCACCCTTTCCTTAACCAGAACAATGGGTGAAGTCCAAGATCCTGATGATTCCTCAATTATTCCACTGTCCACCATTCCTTTAACTAAACGCTCCACTTATTTCTTAGCAAGAGGCAAATGTCTTGCTAAGATACTGTGAATTATCACCTATATTAAAAATTCTTGAAGTTACTTTCGTACAACCGGGGTCTGCTCTTTATCAAGTCCTTCAGTATTATCAGAGATGAACTGAAAGGCATGTGCATCAGAATTTTTTTGAAAATGAACGACGATATCGACCACTGGTTCATACGTTGCAATAAAAACTCTTTTTTCGAAGCTTTGGTTTAAGGGTCCAAATTAATAACTTGAATGAGGATGGCTTCCCCTTTTGAATCCATGAGTGCAGCTACCATAAGGACACCTTTCTGGTAGGCTTAGCCAGGAAAATCTGTTGCAGCATACCTGAATTATCCAGCAACTTCAGGGATCCCTTAAATAAAACATCCTGATATTGCTGGTATCACAATCCACTTCTCTGATAGAACAGTGCATATTTTGGGGTGTTCAATGACTGGAAATAAGGGAATTTCTTCCATTCTGTTTGAATTTTGTTCCTATCGAGATCCACCTAAAATTAAATTGGAGTGGAAGAAAATCCACTCCAATAATGCATGGACCTAATAATGTTAGCACCTAGACTCTGAAATTTACTGGATCCACATTCAATTAGTGAATCTAATTCCGTGTTTCCTCGTTTTCACCAGCAGCAGTCTTTAAGGTGACGTTCGGAGATGTGTAAATAAGTTGTTCCTTCAGTTTCGGGGCTACATTTGCACCTGTGTCCACATCAAGCAAGGGATACAGCAAATCGATCCTTACAAATACAATCTAGTAATCAGGTATGCTGCTCAGGTTTTCCCTTCGCTAAGAGTGGAGAGCTTTTTTTAAATTTGCAGTAATATAATAACTTGTTTCTCTCTCTGGATGTGCTCTCTTTTATTACATTTCCAACATGTCGCTCTTAGATTTCGTCCTCTAGCATTTCTTTTCATTACAGACAAACTATTCGATAACTCTTGAAATTCTGTATAATTTCCATTTTTATCGTATTGTTCATTTTTTAGTGCTTCCCTCTATTTCTAATAACCGTTACGTGTCTGGATGTCTTCGAAACCGTCCCCGCAGTTTCATATTTTATGCTGATTTGCTACAGATGGTTTTAAATCTTTTGGGTCCACGAATGAGGTCGAATGTTGAGTGTCTTCATCTCTGACAGCGTCGCTAAAGTACTGGGCTGTTAAACTATCCGAAACATCCTGTGGGCACTCAGAATAGGCCAGATCCATTATTCACTCTATATCGGCGGACACTTGAAGACTTTTTGCTGGTTTCTGACGTTCCGTCTTCAACCGGAGCCCCCGGGAAGGGAGGGGGAGAATAGACAATTACAAGGCGAGCCTGGGTACTGAACGCGTGGAGGTGTTGTGACGTCACAAGAGAGGATGGACTTTTCTCCGTTAAAGGCATTAGAATCATACGGAAAAGTAGAAGAAACTAAGATGTTTTGTGCCTTTTTTGGATACTAATGGTAAGTCAGCAATCTCTATTCTTAATACGACATACTTTATAATAGTTATTAAGCTATAGAGTACATAAAAATATAAAATTGACATATTTTGCGTTAGTTTTATTGATTTCTATTCTTTTGTTCTAGCAATCACTATGCTTCCGTTTGCTGCGTCCCAGGCTGTAAGTAAAGCTAATTACAAAAGTGGAGAAAATGTAAAAGTTTTCACTTTTCCCAAAAAACGAAGAAAAGCGGGCCGAATGGACTAAAAATACTCCAAGAAAAAATTGGTCCCCAGGAAAAAATACGTATGTTTGTATTGAGCATTTTCGAGATGAAGATCTTTTAAAAGACGGTGCTATTTTAAAATCAGATGGGGCACTTTTAACTGTAAAAAGAAAGCATTATAAATTAGAACCGAATGCTATCCCGTGCATTTTTTCGAGCTTACCAGCCTATATATCCGATATTACCAAAAAAACAAGAAAGAACTGATCCTACTAAAAGAAGAGAAAACGTTTAGGAAAAAGATATTGAGGAAACCAAAAAAAAATAATGCAAAGGAAAATATAAATTCTTTTGAAATTAAGAAATGTATCAAGAGTTTCATGGCAATTCTATGTTAAGAAAATGTCACCATTAATTATAAATTAAACGAAGATTCCCTTCCACTGCACATACCAAGTAGCTTAAGGTTCAATGCGGATCTCATGGTTGATTTATTTATTAAAAAAAAAAAAAAAGAGAGAGAGAAATCTATTTGCTGGATACTTAGAAAAATAAAAAATATAGAAGGTATTTATTAAAGAAATATTTTCAACTAAACGGTTTATCGGAATTTGTTGAAAATTCTGAAATTAAGTATGAACACAGATTCGGAAATTAACTCAAAAAAGAAAATGTATTACTGCAATGCTAACAACAATAACAAAAAAGTATATGTATTACTGCAATATATTTTACATGAAAACCCCTGAGAGCATTTAGGCAGTTTTACATATTCAAGAGTTATACTCACTAATTTTGAAAAATATTTAATTATGTATATTTCAAATGTCTCAATGTGATATTTGAAAGTCTTATCTAGAAAAAACTAAAGCAAACACTTGTAGTGCTTTCATGAAAAACTTTATAGTATTTGTAAGGTTTGGGTAATAAAAGCTTTTACTTTTTATTTTCTTGTTTTTTGTGCTTTAATTGCTTCTAATAAAATTTGACATTAGGAGTCTGTATAACATAATTATATATAGTATGTATTGTACAAGTTTTTAAAATATTAATTGTGGAAATTTCTGATTATATTCCTCGTGCTACTAGTGTTTATTGACATTATTGATCAGATTTCTTCCATAGAATTCAATACAAACTCTTTGAAATCCCATCCTCTCTTGTGACGTCACGAAATGCCTTAAGATGACTACTTATGAATCTGGATATTTTTAACATCAATTCTTTTAAAAAGCTTATTAAAACGAAGCAAAACTAAATAATGTATTTCAGTTTTTAAGTAAAATTAATAAAAATTGTTATTTTTACTTAAATATATTTACTTTTACTTACTTAAAAATATGACTTTATGCTTATACAACGTATAAATTTAATCCATATACATATTATTTTAGATAAATGATAACATTGAGTAACCATTATATTATTTAGAATCTATTTGCTAGCCCGAAATGCAAAACATACTGCATACAATGCTGAAACTGCTTTAAATTCAGTACCAATTTATTCCATTGATTTCCGACAAAAAATATTGTTGATTCACTATTATTTAAGAACAAAGTGTTGTAAAACGAAAATGCTATTTCAATGCGTCATAAAAAATTAAGCTACTCGTATTTATTGGCATTATTAATTCCATTTCTTCCATTGAACTCAATGCAAACTGTTCCAAATCCCATCCTTTCTTGTGACGTCACGAAAACCAGTACCCAGACCCCCTCTTGCTTTCTCCTTTCTCTTCTTCAGTTGCGGCGACCCCGCTTCAACTCAGTTCTGTAAATTTTGATTCTAAAGCCTTTCCTATAGTAGAGAGGTTCGTCAACTTATCAGCAAGTATTTCTAATTCTACCTCCGACAATGATCCTTGAAGAGAATCTCTAAGGGGATTTTCCTTTAAGTAATTGATCCATTCATTTGTAGAGCTCACATCGCGGGAGTCTTGAAAACTGTCCATGACATTTGTCCGTCGAATGATAAAGATTTGACTGCCTCCCGGCATACACGGTTTCTGAATCAGCAGGAAATCTGTTTGGTCTGATCTCAAGATCACTAAGTCTCTTTCCAATATCGCTGATCTGATACTGAACTTCCTCTTTACTTTCTCGATCATTTCTTGAACTCCCACAATCTCCTCTGCAACTTAACCTTTTACTTCACCGACCTTTACTTGAACTCCCTCGATCTTCTTTTGAACTTTACTTTTCACTCTTTTGTTTTTACTCTGATGCTTGCATTCTACTTCATCAACCAGTCCATGTACTCCTGGAATTAGATTCTTCATTCTTCTTGATTGGTACGCATCTCCTCGTGCAATCCGTAATGTCCGGAATGCATCACTACCATTTTCTATTTCAAACTACCTTTTCTAAACCTTCCTGTCCTGTCCGGAGCGCATTCCTGACATCATGGTAAACAGCTTCTCGAATTTGTTCCAACACGCTCTCCTCACAGGCGGTGTTCTAAAAAAACGCGAACGGTAAAAACGATCACGGAAAAAACGCAAACCGCAAAAAACGCCAAATGGAAAAAACGCGAACAGTAAAAACGCCAACATGTTAATTTTATGACGAAGTTGTTCGTGGTGTGCACAGGGGGTCATGTGTCCCCCTGTCCCCCCCGAACAACTTCGTCATTTTTTAAAAACTAAACATGTTTGAAATTTTAAAGAAACTTCCCTTTTCTGCTCTAAAATTCGATATGTGCCCCCCTCAAATGGTTCCTGTGCACCTCCAAAATTTCAGTACGTCTGGGAGCAGTGATGAGCCTTCCTTAGGAAGCTATTGTTAATAGGTTTTTCTAAGAGTACATTACAAATGAACCATAGGCGTAGCGTAGGGGGGGGGGACATGTATCTCCTTTCCTCCCAATTCGTCAAAAAAATTTTATACGAACATTTGTTTTAAAATTTAAAAGAAATTTCCTTTTTCTGCTCTTAAATTTGACATGTGACCCCCTCAAATCTTCAGTGACCCTCCAAATTTTCAGTTTCTCTGGGAGCGGTGATAATCCTTCTTTAGGAAGCTATTGTTATCAGGTTTTCCGAAGCATGTTGTACATATGAATTATCGCAATCGGGGGAGGGAGTTACAAAAGGGGGGGGGCGTGTCCCCTTTGTCCCTAAATCTTTTTATTTTAAATATTTGTTTGACGGGTCGTTTTAACCGTTCCACTTAAAAATGCAAAATGAAACTCCAGTCTGTGTCTTCACAAAATATTTGTTAAAAAAAAAACTTTTCTCTGTCAGATTAGCTTAATTTAATCAAGGTTATTATTTAAGCGATTCGTTTAAACAATATTTCTCATCCCCAATAGGTTGTGGTTTTAAATGCTTTCGAAATATTAGGCTTTCTTTAAAATATTTATTTATTTATTTTTAATTTTTAATGTAATAGAAAGTATTTTAGGAAAAAAATGTTTTATTTGTTGAGCAAAAGTGAAAAATATTTTACCTTTTCTTAATAATACTCTCACAGCTTTACATCAAGTTATATTAATTGTTATACTAGAGTTATTGCATCCTTTTTTTCTTGCTGTATTTTATTCATATATGAAGTTCAATATTTGATAAGTTATCCTTCTAAATATTTACACTTCATCAGTCTTGCGTATTCCAGCAAGTTTTTTTCAGTTTATCTTAAAAGTTTAATATGCTATAAGTTTTATAAAGCAGAGAGCTTTATAAGATATAAATTTATCTGATAAAAAATTTAAGAAAAAACTAATCAAGTACCTTTTACATTGTAGTATAATTTTGCTAATTTCATTAAAATTAGTAAACGGCTAAAGTGTATAGGTCTAGGTTTCTGGCTTACCGCGCAGCCGTTTTCTCCATCTGCAATGTGAATTCTGGTTAGAACCCCTCAAAAAGTCCTGCACCCAAGGCATACCTAAATTAAGCAGTCAATCGTTGTGTAGATCTGCCTTAAATACAAAACATAAATAACCTTCAGGATAATTTACCGTGAAAGTAAAAAGTTTAATAAGTTTAATACTAAATAAAAGTCATAATCACTTCCAAACACTATTATCGAGGGTGTCCTAAAAACCCTGACCTAGAGTTTTCTTCTTTAAATATTGATCATAGATATATAGAATGAATAACATAGTTATTTTATGGTATCAAATAAAATTTTCTGGAGATTAAATGTAAATAAATACAAACTTATATTTTTTATACAGCCCTCTTACAAAAATACCCAATAAGTAAAATATACCCCATACATTAATGAAGTGATGTAGAACTTTTCAGATTTTCTTCTAAGAATGCTTACGAATATGTTTAATCAAAGTTGGTGAGGGGCAATAAGCTTTGCTATATCAATAATAGCAAAAATATAATTATTAAAACTATTCTAACAAAACTAATTAACCATTAATTTTAATCACAGTTATACATAGCCAATATTTTATATTTTAAGAAATAACTTTTAAATCCTTTTTAAAAAGTTACCTGTAAAAAGAGTTTTTTTAGCATTTAGAAATAAAAATGTGTTTGAAAAGTTACAATTACACTGACATTTAATTTGGAGAGTCTATTTTAATTGTTTTTATTTGACTTATTAATACCATAACTTAATTAAAAAAGCATCTTAGAAATAAGAGTATTAATGCTTAAATTGAATGTTTAAAAAAAAAGTAATTATACGTAAATATATACTGATAAATCATTCATTATTCTAATAATTCAAAACCTAAAAGCTAACAAGATGAATTATGATCAATCAGAATAAAATCTTGCACTTACAAAAAGAAAGCCAGTAAACATAAGCCATAGTTGATTAGGAATGAACTGAAGGTCAAAATATATTACAGAGAATGTGCATGTTAAAACTGTGGGATAGGATATTCTTTTTTAGGGTGGTCTTGGTAGGTGAGAGATGGTACTTAAAATTTTCGCAACTGCTGCAATTTTTTGCGGAATGACTAGTTCTGGTCCTTGTCCTAAGAATAAAAAGAAATTGAACGATGAGTTTATTAAATTAATAATTAAGTAATTAAACTTGTTAAATTAATAATTCATTAATTAAACTATTTTTCTATTTTATTATTTTCAAAAGAACTTTTAAATCCCGTGCATTCCCCTTTTAAATGTGAGTAGGTGAAAAGGCAACGCCCCCACCTCCATTCTTAAAAAAAAATGTGGGCAATTTCAGTTAATTAAAGGCACTACTAATCTGCTAAAAATTTTGATATTAATTTGTATGGCATTTATATAATTCATTGCTGTTTAGATGTCACATAAAACTAGGAAATAAAAATGATTTAAATACTCTAGCGGGAAAAATCAAATGATTACGAGTTTAAATTTCATTCAATTTAAATAAATCGTTTGAAATCAATTGAGTTTCTAGTTAGAGCTTAAAAATAAATCGTTTGAAATAAATCGTCTGAAATCAATTGAGTTTCTATTTAGCGCTTAAAAATAAATCGTTTGAAATCAATTGAGTTTCTATGTAGCAGTTAAAAATTTCCTTTTAAATAATTTTGAGTATTTTGTTTTAAAAAAATCTCAATAAAATGATTGTATCGTTCTCAACAAAATAATTGATATAAAAATTAATTTTTAAAAATGTTATAAAACGTATTGATTACCGCATAGCTTTTAAATATTTTTCTGGATATAATATTCTTGAATGTAAAATATGTACAGCACATAAAACATTCTTTGTGGAACAGGAACCTTAATCTAAAAAAAAAACCTGTTTGTGTTCAGTTTGCTTTAGGGTTCTCGTACGCTAACCCTCCGAGGTTTATCCGCTTTTCCCCGAAAACGGGGGAAAGCATATAGGGTGCCAACTACACATCTGTTCAGAAAAAGTCTGCGCAAAATAGGGGTCGTTAAGAAAGTGCGAAGGTGCTATTTTCTGATCAATCCTTTCTAACTGATACGGTTTCCCGATCTTTGACGGTGTAAACAGAGACCTATGAAGTCGTTACCGGGCAATTTGAAGGTCGTTAAAAATCCATTAAATTGTCCCCTCTTCCCGTTGTCAACTGTAGGGTCAGTAGAGAGATAGTCTTTCCTGTTTTTCTGTTTGAAGACACTCTACAGTTAGTTGGCATTTTGTTAGTCCGCATTGCATGATTTTTGTCTTTTTACGATGGACGAAATAACGTATTGTCGCCTCTAAATCAAAGAATATCGAGTTCTAAATAGTATTGCTTCATTACTATTAGATTTTCATGTTCAAAAAATAAACAGATTAACACAGCGCACCCCAGAAGCTAAATTACATAGAAGTTTAAAAAAGTTAATAAACAATTAATGCATAATATTTACTTCTATAAAGGAAGTTTTTAGACGAATTGCTGTCAAAAGTCCAGTTTTAAAAATTAATCTTAGATTTACTAGTGCTATTATCTGGAATTCTGTGGTTATTTTTTTTGATTAATTGGAAGAAAGAATATTTAAAAATAAATTTTAAATTGAATATTTATATGCTTATTACAAAATTCTGATTAGTTGTAAATATTATCCTAAAAGGTTGTTTCTAATATTGGTATATGCTGTAAAAAATAAGAAATACACTCACAGCTATAAACAGTAATATAAATGTTACATTAAAAAAAAGAAAAATGTGCCGGGCGGTCATTATTGAAGAATCAAATCTGAAAGATGGCCAGCCAGTATGGCCAACATTTATATTCAAATTATTAAATTAATAGTTGAGAATGTCTTTCAACTTTTTAACTGTTCTCTCCTATAGACAAAGAAAAAAAAAACGCATAAGTGAAAATTTCCTTTTTGCGTCCAGCAGGCACCTTTTTAGGTGGAAAAATCCAATAAAATCGTCTGTGTGAATTAATGATAGATAGTAATGTATTCAATATAAAATATCATAATGTTCTTTTTTCGACCAAATCATGTTTTTTTTTAAATAAGGGGCATAGTTAAATACTGTTAAATCAGTTTACTCGTTACTGGCTGCTGTCGTTTTATGGTTTTTGAACTGAATGATAATCGTTTATGAGACTCATTCGTAGACAAAGAAGTATTTCCAAAAATATGCATTCTATTCTATGATTTTCTTAACATATCTATTGGATGTATTTCTTATCTCTCTTTGAAAAAAATTTTTTTTTTCTTTCACGTAACAGACATTATTCAGAATAAAATATGCGTATGTAAAATATAATACATAAATGCAAGTCTACCAAAAATATGTAAAATACACTATTACTTGTGTTTTAATTTCTTTTCGTAGACTTGCATTTATGTATTAATGGCGTGCTAATTAAATATGTTTATAAGTAACAAATTAAATTTTATGCGTATTATAACGTTTAAAACGAAACATAAATCTAAAATGAGTTAACAAATCACGAATGTCTATTTTATACGCAGACATTAGCTATATCGCTTTATTTTTGTAAGAAATGTGATTTAGATAACTTTTCTGGATTTATTAGTTTGTATTTTTTCTAATAATTAGAATTGTTTTTGATTAGCTAATTATTATATTTGAAAAGTACGTTTAAAGATTTGTTTGCTTCTCTGAAAAGAAGTATTAGTTTTACTTTCTGCAGTATGTTTATCAAACTTTTTATTTCATAAAATATTACTGAAGAGTAGTTTAAAAGAACCTTTTTATTATTCATGATACATAAAATCAATAACTCGTTGTATAGTGACTTGAAAATTTTTAGGATGCCTCTTCAAAAGTTTTACTCATGGACTGTAAAATGTAATGGTTGACAAACCTGAATCAGTTAGAGAACTTTAAAAGGAAATTTTTAAAAATCCAAAATTTTAGAAAATGCGCCACTCTTCGAAAAATTTGCCAAAAAACTTCAGGATTTTAGCGAAGTAGCGGACCAAACTTCAGGATGATATCGAAGGCCGTATAATTGAGATTTATATCGGAGGTTGAATGGTTTATATGGGGTTTCGATATGTTGAGCGAGCCAGGGTGTGCCCATATTTGTGTTTTAGACTTATTCGTCTGTTTCAAACAAAATAAAGTTAATATATGTTATTAAGGATCATCATGTAATGACCTCGATAGAAAATAGTGCATGTGCAAAGAAGTTACTTGGTTAGGCTGTTTTAAATTATTAAGACTTGCGTTGTGACACATGAAAATCCAGGTTCGATACACTCAGTTGCAATATAATAAAAAGACGTTAAATACGGAAAAACTCTTTTATTAAACATATACTATTGAAACATTATTATAACGGGCGGTGGTGGCTCAGTGAAAATAAAATGACGACCTATATGGACAGTGCAATTAAGATGGAACGGCTTAAAAATTACGCCAGCACAGAATTACACATTGGCGAGAACAAACACCTGGCTGAGATTAATAACGCCAATTCCAGAGCAACCCTAACAGTTAATCCAATAAAATTAAGAATGACGTAATCGCGAGCAAATATTTTAAAGACGTCGGAAGGGCAACAAATAGTAAACACGCCAACACCAAGCCAAAGGAGAGGAATCCAAAAGTACGTTGATTATGCAAACGGACGCAAATATAATCTATTTTTAGCACACCGGTCTGAAGAGACGAATAAACAAGTAAGAATAGTGCATACGGGGAAAAGCAAATATACAGATTTAAAAACCGAAATGGCAGAAAAATGAAAAACAGAAGTGATTTAGAATTCTTGATTTTGGATAGATTACATTAAAGAAAGCCAAAGTAAATGATTATTAAATTAGATATGTGATCTCCATCACAGTATGTAGCGTTATACAGGAGCACTCAAAAGAATATCGATACATTACTGCCTTTCAATACGGATACATTCATCCTTTCATCCTTTTCTAGCACAATACAGTAAGTATATAAACGTTTATAACTGTTTACACTTCAGTTAAAAGTTGGGGGGAAATTTAAACTTTTTTACAGGTTCTCCGAAAAATAAATTAATGGCGATGCACAGAATCTTTAAAAGATTATCTCTTAAATCTCCCCGAAATGTAAAGGTCCTTGGTTTCCCACGGCTGCGGATCTAACTCTCTGTAGTTTTGGACGATTTTCTGCATATGTAGCATAAATACGCGTCAGAAACCCTTAAAGAGATCCTGTGCCCAAAATGCCCTCCTTAGGTAGATAGACTTCATATTGCTTTGTCTTAACCACTAAACTAAAATCTCTCAATATTTAAGTACACTACATAACCAAATTTGGCGCAAACTTTGTTTCCCTTTGTGCGTAAAGTCCCTGAGGAAGACTTCCTTTCTACGAACAATACCTTTAAGATTTTACTATATATATTATTTATATTTGCTTAATTATTTACGTATCATTTTCATAATGTTTATAAAATGCTGAAATTCCATAAAATAATCTGTATTAGCCGAGTATTCGGTCAAAATTTAACTGAATAGGCTGAATACGAAGTACATACTGAGTACTCACCTCACTACAACTGTGAAATTAATGAATCACGGAAAAAAACGCACAATATTGAATGGGTTTGTATTTTTAGAAGATTTGGGGGGGGATGTCATGAATTTAAAAAAAAAAAAGGTGAGAAACAAGTGGCCATTCAAAAGGGCGTAAACAGAGGTACATTAGTGTATTTTGTATTTATCTCTATCGAAAATTGCCATTCAGACAACTTTTCCAAGAACAGTGGCCTGATTTGTAAGTATACAGTACGCAGAGTAGCCCATGGCCGTCCGCAACTCTTCATTGCCCTTTACCGTTTTATGATTTTTTTTTTAATATTGTGAATTTTTTGTATCAGTTTTATACTAAATTTTTCATAATCTGAATGACGCTTCTCCTCCTCTCAATAGTTTAATTTGTTATTATTCTTTGGACAAAGTCCAAAACTAGTCATTCAGTAACAAATTATAGCAATTTCGAAAATTTTAAATACCATCTCTCACCTAACAGGCAAGCCTAAAAAAAGAATCTAAGACTCCACAGATTTAACATGCACGTTCTCTGTAATATGTTATCACATTTAGTCTGATTTGTAATCAGCTGTAGCTTGTTAATACTGGTTTTCTTTTTATAAGTGCAAGAATTTATTCTGATTCATAGTAATTTATCTTGTTAACTCTTTGGTTTTAAATACTAATTCTTAGAATGAATGATTTATAAGTACATATATTTACATATAAATATTTTTATTTTTGAAAGTATTTAATTTAAATATTACTTCTCTTATTTTAGACATGCTTTAGGCTGAATACGAATTAAATTATTCAGAATTAAATTATGATATTAATAAGTCAATTTAAAAAAACTTTCTTAAAAAACTTTTTAAACAAATTTTCATTTCTAAATGCTAAAAAAAAAAAAAAAAACTTTTTAAAGAAACTGCTTAAAAATTATTTAAAACTACTTTCTTAAAATGTAAAATATCGGCTATATATAACTGTAATTAAAATGAATGTTTAATTAGTTTTATTGGAATAGTTTTAATAATTATATTTTTACCATTATTAGTATTACAAAGTTATTCCCTTTCACCAACTTTGATTAAATATGCGCACCGGGAAAAAAGCGCATAATTTGAATGGGTTTATTTTTTTAGTTGAGAGGTTGAGAGGGGGGCGTGAAATGAAAAATGTGAGAAACAAGTGGGCGTCCAAAAGTTCGTAAACAGAGGTAGGTACATTAGTGTATTTTGTATTTATCTCTATTGAAAATTGCTATTCAGATAAATTTTCCAGTAGCCCCATGGCCGTCCGAAACGCCTCATTGCCCTTTTGATAATTTTTTTTTTTTTTTAACAAGTCAATTGAATGCCCTCGCCTGCCTCTTCTGCAAATTTTAACCTAGTATTTAACTGAAGACTAAGTGAAAATACAAGTGTTTCTATTGGAGGGGGGGGAGGCAGAGTGTGACGCATGTTAGTGTAGAAATGATACAAAAAACAAACAAAAAAAATCACATCACCAAAAAGCGCACTTTAAGATGCCCACTCCTTTCTTACATTTTTTTTTTCAAGCGCCAACCCACCTACACTCATCCAAAAAAATACCCCCCCCCCAATATTGTACGTTTTTTTCCGGGTGCGTTTTCCTCCCACCGAAATGAATAGAACCCACCATGACCGAGTGATTGACACTGAACATGATAGATTGCTTTAGTGTGTCAGTCCAGGGTTCTGGTCTACCGCGCGACTGTCAGTCTAACAATCTAGTTTCAGGCTATTTTCTGATGTAACGCGAGTACCCGTTAGATTTCCGTGGCCGCGAATCTAATTGTCTGGAGTTTTGGACGACTTTCTCCAGATGCAATTTCTCCATGTATTACGTTGATAAGTAACACATGGGGAAATGAAGCATCTTTATAAGATAATTCATTCAATTTTCGCCATATGAAATTAACTTTAATCTTACAGCTTAAAACGTCATGCAACTATTGAACAGTTAAAAAAACAAAAATTAATTGCACTAGCGACTCGGAAAAATTCAGAATGTCTCTTTACAACTTGTACTGTGAGCTGTTACAATGAATCTACACTACTGGCCAAAAATATTGAAGTTTGAGAAATCTAATCATCTTTTCAAGAATAAGCCCAAAAAGAATGGACATGAAATTTGCCAGATTTAAATATTTTTGATTATTAGTATAATCGAAAACAATACATCTGAAAATCACCGAAAAACAAAATTAGAGCTTCAGGAACCAATAACTTAAGTTGGCACCATGAAACATCGAAAGAAGTGTTGTAAAACATTGTGGATTCCATATCTAAAAGAGTGGCTGTTGTGATCAAAGTCAAGGCTGCTCAGCAACATAATAAATGATCTTTTGTTCAATTGCATTCATTTATTATCCTCTTTTTGTAGAATAACTTGAAATTAATTCTTTATTCCGACGATCCAAAATGGATTATGATTTCTGGGTAATTCCATGAGAATGTATATCCAAGTGTTGATTTTTACTTTGTAAAGAAGTATAAAATCATTAATGCTATTTTAATAAATATATATTAAAGTTTTTATTAAAGATTAAAAGTATACTAGACAGTAAAAGAAATAAAAAATTGTGTTTTTATATGAACAAACTTGTGTTTTCAGATTGAATATTTGCAGATGTTGTGTAAGTCACACATTATCTGAGGTGTCAGTCACAAGCAGATAACTCAAATAAAAGATTTAAAAATTTTATTGAACTCGAATTTGATTCTTATTATTGTTGTATGCACTATTCTTGATATTTCATGTGAGTTTCAAATTTTAAGAACTAAATCTAGAGCAGAATTTTTAATATAAGTGAAAGCAAGTCTAAGCCAGTTTCTTTTTGAGTCGTGTCAGTCACAAACAGTTATTTTATTTTTTTAAACCTTAAAAATCCCACAATTTTTATTGAAAATATAATATACAAGTGTATTTACTTTACTCTTCTATGATTCGTTACTGAAAGTTTAAATTTATTCTTAATTTACACTTTTGAACAAAAGTGAAACATACGGAAAATCTCAAATGTCGTGTAAGTCACACACGGAACTACCCTTCTGTAATTATGTATGTATTTTTATGCTACTTTTTAATAAATTAAATAATTATTTTTGTTCTTTAACTTTGTCTTTGAAGTAATTAATCTGATATGTTGACATTAAAAAATATCAATTATATTGATTTTTCTTTTTGACGAGGGAAAAGGGGCATAATCTTAAAAAGAGTTAGATTTCTATAACTTGCAATACTTTTGGCCAGTAGTGTATAAGAATTACAGAACAGAATACTCAGGAAAAATGCTAAACGTAGAGAATTTCGCAATATTTCGAAAAACGGTTAAATTATCAGCCCATTTTTGAAGACGATTTGTTTGCTTATGAATTTTTTTTTTCTGCCAGTTGCATGTGACATAGCGCTTTACTGTTTGTGCCAGTCCATAGTGCATCAGGTGAAGAAGCATTATTATTATTACTACTATTATTATTTTCGGCCATTTAACATCACTGGTTAATTGTGACGGCGATTACTATTCAGGTAGAACAGCTTTAAAAAATAAAGAAATTCAAAGAGCACATACTAAATTATCAGTATTAGAAATTTCAAAATAATTCTGTAACTTAATATGTAACTGATTCATAAAAAATTAAATTATTATTTTTCTATAAAAGGGGGGAAAAACATACGCAAAAGTAGTTTGTTTTAAAATATCGGTTTTCGTTCATAATTGTCTTTAGGAAAGTATCTATCGAGCAAGTGAAGTCTGTCTCAGAAAATACACTTATCTTTCTAGAGTTCGATATTCTGTTGGATTTTTGAAGTACAGGTATTTCTTTGCACAAAAGACCGTCCAAGAGCCAGCAAGCACATCTGGCTGATTACAGCTGGGCTGTTCGTGGTATCCCATTACATCGAAAAACGATTTACGGGATTTATGCCTTAGCCGGGGTGTTGGGGTTCAAAAGAGGGACTGTCTAAAAGATAATTGACTTGTCTTTCCTGGTCAGGCGTACCCCTCTTCAAACGAAAGTATGCTCTCTTCGCAAGAAGCCTGTCAGAAGGTCAGAAGTCATAAATTTCCTGTAATGGGTTTCGGCGCGATCTTGATCGCAATAAGGGGTCGGTTAGATATGCAAAAAGAAGTTCCACTGTATGTCTGTTTTGTTTGTTTTTTAAAAGTGTTTATATAAAACAGAACAAACATAATTACGGAACTAAATAGTATTATTTTCATATAAAAAAGGGAAATCAAGGCTCATAGCAAAAGGACATGATTAAATATGTATTAATTAATGAGAAATATATCTACAAACCGGCAGTTTTTAATGATCAAATCACCTTAAATAATATGTGTCACATTCACGCTTTATTCACTTTCACAGTAACCATGACAAGTTAAAAAAAAAAATTTAAAAAAATAATCTTTTAGCTATCTGTTTGGTTTTTCTAATATTAGTTTGGCTTAGCTGTAAAAATAAATCTGAAAATTATTTTATTTTTAGTGATGTGTATCACTTTAAACGCCTTTTTAAATATCTGGTGCATTTTATTTTATTTATTTTAATACATTTCAAATGCTTCCAGATAAGTTATCATCATATTTCTTATCCGTTTTTTGCATAACTCCTCTCACACACACGCACAAAAAAACCTAATTAATAAATTAATTAAAATTAAAAGAGTTCAAAAAAGCCTATTTTTCCCCACTTTGCAAATTCAAGAGCCTCGTTAAAAGCAAATCAAAGTAAGTTTTTGTCCACTATTTAAAAAAATCGGGGGCGGACCCAAAAAAACTCTGCAGAGAGGAGGGGTCACAATTGTTTTTAGTCTTTTCTCTAATAAATGCATTTCAATTTACAAAAGAATCTTTTATAGCCTACATTTGATTTGTCATGTGAGTGCACGTACCCCCCATGCCCCTATGAAAATTATAATTCTGTGGAGCAGGGTCCGATCATCACGATATTGGGCCCTGGGCAAATACAAATTTTTGGGCCTTTGCATTTACGAGAAATTACATAGTCCGCATTTAAGTTGTTCTGGGCACATATTTATCTGCAGAAATATATATCAAGTTTAGATACTAAATATATGCATACATTGCAGTAACGAATATTAAATGATTTTGCATACATGGATAAAATTTATTTTCACAAATGAATATCTAGACACATACTATAGTACATATACGTACACTTCTATACTAAACTCCTTTAAAATATAAATGAAAAGAATCGAAAAACTTACAGTACGAATCTTAAAACTGATGAGACTTTCTTATAATAAAATTTGCAAAAAGAGGCTCAAACACTGGCTCACGGATTTTGATCGAATGCTCATGGGATTTAGAGGACCCTTAGTACAGTAAAATGTCAGAGAATCAGCTTACGACTCAAGATAATGACAATCCAAATTTTTATACAAAGTTTTTTATGAATTAATAAATAACAATCTGTGTTGAAAAGTACAAAAATTTTGGGCCCTTGAAATGGGTGGGCCCAGGGCAAGTGCCCCGGTTGCCCTGCCGATAAACAGGCTCTGCTGTGGAGGGGGGGGGGAATTTTTTCCTGGTGCCTTTTTTTCCTACATTCGTATTAGATAATAGTTCATAAAGTAAATACGTAGAGATTTTTTTAATAAACAAAATTATTTATTTATCTAAGATGACCTATATATCAATTATTGGGTAAGAAAAAATGGATTTCACCAGTAATTGGCTCTTATGTTAGTTATTTTAGCCAAGTGCATACAATTGCATACAATTTCTAGTAAATGCAGAAAATAGCTATTGAAATGGTTATCTTTCGATAAGTTTTAATATACAGGGTATCCCAAAGAGGTCACGCTTTAATTCTTTATATAATAGAACCTTTTATCAAATGTTGCTATCTAATAACAATTTAGGCATTTATCTTCATTTTTTGCAACTTTTTTTTTATCACCAGAGGTTATAGGTATCAAAATTTGAAATTTTAAACATAGTGCTAAAAATATTGTGATTATCAGAAGCTAGCTTAATGCTGAAATTAGGATAAATTCATTATCAACCTGTTTTTATTTAAAGCATATATTTTTTTAAATTACTTTAAATTGAATTGTCTCAAATAATTAGATGAAGTTACCTGTCTTAGATTAGTATGTAATACAGATTTACAAAAAGCCTGACTTATCGTCAGCATTATAGGAGTACAAAAAATGGAAGTAGATTATAGGCAAAATTATTAAAAGCAACGATAAAACTTCTGTCTATTGTTAAATGATTCCATGTTAGATTGTAAGTAAGTGCTGAGTGAAATTCTCAGTAGAGAAGGTATTTGTATTCAAACTTAACGTTTTGTTTTAGTGGAAAAGTTTTAATGTCAAGAGGTCATTCCTCTCCTATAACTAAATTTTGTTTGATTCCTTACAGAATTTAAATATTATGCCTCCAGAAAACTCAAAAGTTTCAAAAAACCTAAAACGGCAAATAAACATCTAAAAAATCCAACAGTTTTTTTTAAATTAAATAGCTAGCTAATATATTAACTCCGGACGCCCTATAGTGATTTCTCTTTTTTTTTTTTTTTAAATGCAATTTTGCAAAGTTTTAAAATTTATTCAAACTTAAGATAAAACGAAATCAGGCATTTATTGTTTTAGTTGTTACTGATCATAATGTTACTAAATTTCATTCTACTCCCTAAAGCCGTTTTTGAGGGATACGAGAACAAACATTTACACGATTTTTACAAAATCTCAAAATATTTGAAATATTTGAAACAACTTTGGCATCTATAGTTCACAGATAAACTTGCCACATAAAATAATCTCAAATTTGGAGGAGTTATGAAGTTTTTTCTCTCTCCTAAAAAATTTCCTTTTTGTGACTGAGGTGGTATCGGCACTCATCGATTCAATTAGTTCTCTCCTCGCCCAATGTGTTTAATAGTAATTGTAAATAAAATAAAATTAAACAATAAATCTTATTTTAATAAGGACTAAAATGTACAATAATAATGCATATGTATATATATATATATTTTTATGTGAAAAGTCTTAAGCTTAAGCACGTATTGCAAAATAAAAATCATCCTAGCTCACCGAATTTTGGCGGTGGAAGCATTTTTTGATTTTTAAAAAGTAAAATAATGTATAAATTGGTTAAACCTTCAGATGCTCAATTATGATACCTAGGCAGTTACTGATAACTTAAGTACCATAGCTATTTACCTATATATGAGATTAAAATTTATAATGATTTTTATGTGAAATTAGATCTTATTCACAACGTTTTCTCTTTACGTTCAAAACACAAATCAAACTTCTTGAAATCATCATAGAGGTTTTTAGAGTAACAATATAAATTTCATAACCAATAATAACAAAGAATTACACTCAGCAAGTTACGCTGTTTCAACGAAGATTTACACTCTAGGAAGGTCGAATCTTATAGAAGAAACTATGATTTTAATCAAACTTGAATAGTGAATAAATATATTTTTAACAGCAATGTGATCGAATTAGCCGAATAAAAATAGCCAGGAAAAAAATTAATCGAATATTCGAACCATTTAATCGATTAATTGACACAGAAATAATTATTATTGCATTACAGAAACTTTAAGATCCAAATACAAATAAATGTTGATAAAAATTCAGAATTTTAATCAACATTTTAATTCGCATTAAACACAGATTAGGTCTACTGAAAATGATTTATAAATATTAATTTACTGACACCATTTAAATCTTTATCAATTTTTAATTCATTTTTTATACTCGCACTTCTATACACTTGGCTTTTAATTAAGTTTTTCAAGGTACTGACCAGAGAGATTGCATTGAGTTTCAATATTTATCTCATAAAGTGCCCAATTTCTATGAAATTATAGAAACAAATAATATATATCAGAAACATTAACATATGCTTCGAAATTATGAGCTAACTAAAAAATCCGTATCCTTAAACGGTAAATCCCCCCCCCCCCAGAAATTGCTTTTTTAGATTATAAAAGGCCGATTTCGTTTGTAATTTTATAAGCGCAGGGTCACACGCAGGATTTTATTTTGGGAAGAGTAAAACTCAAAAGATATCAATCAAAAAGCATATGTTTGAGATTTTTTCTTGCACGTTATATCTTTTCGTACGGTCAACTGTTTTTAAGACCAAATAACAGCTTATAAAGCTTACTTTCATTTGTCCAGGAATGACCATTACTTTTTTTTGTTAACCCCTCAATTCAGCTTCCCCATTCGAAAGGTGCGGGGTGAGGGGTGAATGCTCTTTCGGACTTGTGGGTGAGGAAATCGCTTATTTTGGAGAGTGGGGTTTCTTTTGCATTTCTAACTGACCCCTTAAACGCGACAATTCCAATTACGGAGAATTTATGCTCTTCTGTCAGCCTTATCTTTCGATATTGCGGGACACAGCCGGGCTGTTTTCTGGGAAAATCCACGGGAGGGAAGAGCAGCGCTAATTGATCGTCTCTCGTGAAGATTTTTCGGAAGACTGGATACAACGATGCAATTTTCAACCGATCCCTCGCCCCCCGTGGATACAGAAAGAGGGTGATCGGAAAACTTTCTCAAACATGGGGGTAGACATATTTTTCGAGGAAAATCCAGTACACGATCTCCGAACATTACCATAGTAACTTTTGTACTTTTGTCGGAGGAATCGACCCTATTTCTTGGAAGGTACACGACCTTCATGACCTTGACATGTATAGCTTGACAGGCTAAAAGCAATTAATTCCTTTTCATTTAATGTTGTAAATTTCCCTGATTAATATGAAAATATATGTTCTTAAAATCTAAAAAGTGGCTCCTTTACTTCAAAAACAACAGAATTTTGGGCAGGCCAATTTTTGATTAAATAGCATTATCGTATTTACTACAAAACAAAATAAGTTCATCTCCAATATTTAAATAAAAATTATTATTTTGAGGGGGGGGGGTATTCTTTTTTTTCTGGTTCGCGTTTTTTCCTACATTCCTCACAGGCATTAAAAGGAAAATTCAAACCCCGACTTCTGACACTAGTGTAATAAATATCGCTGAATGACTCTCGCTAAACAGTCTGAAATGCTGGTTTAATTGAAAAGAAAACTTTAATCGTGGGTTATTCCATAAAATCGCACCATCAGTACAACCAGAATATACGGAGGCTGCACAAAATGATAAAACAAAAAATAGTAAATTGTTAATAATAACAGCATAGCGCGTGGCTTTTAACAACGCATCCAGAAGTACTTTCAAATTAACTCACTCAAGTGAACTGCAACAGTGAGTTCTTTCTTAGTTTTCTGAGCTGGATATGTCGTAAAATAAAAATTTCTCGAAAATGCCTCGTAACTTCCTTCCTGATAGTCATAGACAGAAGATTCCAGCACTTTGAGAAACTTCATTTTTGTGAACAAAGTTGCCAAATTTGTCGCCAAGTTCCCAAACCATCGCCAAGTTTTTAACCATAGTCAAAAGAGGCGTAGGTTCTCAAGAACCAAACAACCCAGCAAACACACTACTGCCCGCAAAATGACGGCCGGGTACCCGTCGTGCTGGCAAAGTGCCATATACCGGGAGCAAGGTAGATTGCCATCGTCTGGAAATCACTGGAGTAACAGTGTCTGAAAAGTGCATATGCGCCAGTACATAACTAGTAACGGCGAACTGCCATGTGTCTATGACATGCACAGAAAAGTTAACGGCGTGGTACTGCTTAAAATGTACCGGGCCAGCACTATTTGGCAGTAATGGGCCTGTATATATTTCGTAGTGTTGGCATAAAATTTCGTTATTTTAATTAAATAATATCGTTTCACATTCATACGGTGTAGAAGTGTTAGGGAATATAAGTTTCGGGCTCCCAAAGGCAGGGTCACTGCAAAGATTTTTTTTTTTTTTTTGGGGGGGGGGGGTAAGGGGAGAAGTTCATATTGTGCCTTCAAATATTTTAGTACTAAAAACTAAAATAATACAAACGAGTTCAGTATGCTATAAAAATATTTACTACACTGACAGTGTAACCTCCACTCTGTATACGACAGTATATAACCCCCACTATGTACACAATTATGAATTTTAATCTTAAAATTTTTATAATTTATATTAATTTTTTACAATTTTGCTAAACTTTTCCTGAAAAACATATTTGGAGACTTTTTTCTACGTAAAGCCCCTTTTATAATCTACCGAATTAGGGTGCAGAAATATGTTAGAGAGTAATACACGAAGACCAGTCAGGGTTTAATTTGCATGAGATTCTTTTTTTTTTCAGAGAATTTTAGATTAAATTAAAATTTTTAACAGCCTACATAGTTGCTTCTATTGATATTTTTTTATTATATTAAAGATAGCAGTGATAAAACAAAATATTACTTAATTTTTAAATATAAATTAGGTAATTAATGCTCAAATTTACAATAAAACAAATTAGAGCTCCTGCAGTTATTTTGTTAGAAATTCAGCAATGAACCAGTATTTACTTGTAATAGTCAGAAAGTACGGAATGGGCAAATTTATTTTAGGAATTTTATTTCATTTCTTTCTATCCGTTTCCAAAACTTTCGAATCAAATGTTTTATTCCCGCACCCTTTTATGGCCTCAAGAATTATACTATAGAAGCAAAAGGTCAATACATCTACCAAGGGTCAACTTAACTTCTCACGGTTGCAGATAAGCAAGAATCGAACTGTTACCGCGGATTTGGCTATATTAATTAAGATTATTTATACGAAGTTCAAATGAATTTTTTATGCATTTCAAGAAAGAAAATAAAAACTTGCTTGTCTATTTTAATCTGAGATGTGCAAGATAGCCTATATATATATGTGTGTGTGTGTGTGTGTGTGTGTGTGTGTGTCTGCATGATGCACATAAAATATTTCTAATACGCGAAGTTAATATTAGTGTGTGTGTGGGGGGGGTCTGCTAGCTAGCTGCAGAATTGGCAAGTTTCATTAAAACGGAAGTGGTGCGTTTTCCTGACAATAAGTATAGTAACCCGCTTGTCTTTTGATGTCTTATTTCGTTTCACAAATCTTGAAACGTTGAGCGGGAGGCCTGATGAAATACGGATGAAATACGCTTTTTAAGATTCAAAATTTTTCCGGTCGTTGTTGTAGACTTTCGAGAAGGTTATTGCTACAGACTAGTGAGATATCTCTGTTAGGAGCAATAATAATTATAATAACATATGCTTCTGCAGTGATATCTTGCTGGTTAGGGATACAGAAAGTGGATTTTACGGTTTTTAAACAGTCGGGAAAATATTACAGGTAAATTTTTACTTTTACTTTTTTAATGTACACACCGTTGACTTTTGATACTAAGTTACGAAGTTTGATACTAAGTTACGAACTATATACGAAGTTCAAATGAATTTTTTATGCATTTCAAGAAAGAAAATAAAAACTTGCTTGTCTATTTTAATCTGAGATGTGCAAGATAGCCTATATATATATATGTGTGTGTGTGTGTGTGTGTGTGTGTGTGTCTGCATGATGCACATAAAATATTTCTAATACGCGAAGTTAATATTAGTGTGTGTGTGTGGGGGGGGGGGTCTGCTAGCTAGCTGCAGAATTGGCAAGTTTCATTAAAACGGAAGTGGTGCGTTTTCCTGACAATAAGTATAGTAACCCGCTTGTCTTTTGATGTCTTATTTCGTTTCACAAATCTTGAAACGTTGAGCGGGAGGCCTGATGAAATACGGATGAAATACGCTTTTTAAGATTCAAAATTTTTCCGGTCGTTGTTGTAGACTTTCGAGAAGGTTATTGCTACAGACTAGTGAGATATCTCTGTTAGGAGCAATAATAATTATAATAACATATGCTTCTGCAGTGATATCTTGCTGGTTAGGGATACAGAAAGTGGATTTTACGGTTTTTAAACAGTCGGGAAAATATTACAGGTAAATTTTTACTTTTACTTTTTTAATGTACACACCGTTGACTTTTGATACTAATTTAAACATTAGGCGACTTTTTAAACCAAAAAACGTCGTTTTCATACTGTTTTCAAGTTTTGGATGCTTGTACCTTACTCCAGGCGACTAATTTGAAAATCTGTTGTTGGTTTTCGTCAACTCCCTTTTTTTTCAAAGTTGCTATTGATCTTTCAGCAAATATTCTAATCTGTTTTTTTAATCGTGCTATATATATATATATATATATATATATGTAATGTATAAAAAGGTAATTTGGGTTTTACTAGTTTGGGTATTGTTCAAGGGGTACTTTCACTGTAAGTTTTGCTTTCCTGTCAAACTTGCCACGTGCGCTCTGGAGCTATGTTTTATTTATTTTGTTATTTGTCAGACATCAGGCTGTCGATTCTGAATTCTTTAGATGTACACGTGTCCCCACGCCCTTGTAGCCCCGGATGCAGGTCATGTTGGTAAATGCGTGTGGTTCGATCAGATATAAGAGAGAGGCGGAGTTATGTCATACCAGCCCACGTGGTATGATGAGCGTAAATACACCCGCACATCGAAAATCGGAAGACTTCTGCCACTGGAACTGCTTAATTAGTCCACGCTGATTTTTGTACCCGTCTCCCCTCCCCTCTTCTCATTCTATATTGTAACTTAAAAGATAATGTTCAATAAACCATATTATTTGCCTTAATTCTGGAACTTACTGGAAATATCTGACGTCTCAAATAGTCGACAGGATGACTGCCTGTGTGTCAATTAAAATTTTAAATTGTAAAAATTTAACGCTCAATAATCTGGGAGACGGGGTACACTGCTTACCCGAAGATGCGGAGCACGCCGGAGATGCGGCGCTATGCCG
Organism: Cheiracanthium punctorium; assembly: GCA_038373885.1. NCBI lineage: Eukaryota > Metazoa > Arthropoda > Arachnida > Araneae > Cheiracanthiidae > Cheiracanthium > Cheiracanthium punctorium. The sequence continues at coordinate 145,579 of JAWZYV010008838.1, read as the reverse complement.
ACTGCCTGCCGATCAGAGATACCCGACTTGCCTCTTCGCCGACTGCAGATATCTGGACTTCTCATTCCCTGCTTTGATGAAACTACTTTCGCCTGACCTCCCATCGAATCCTCCCATGAAGCCCATCGAAAAACTTGCGCTCCTGAGTTTTCCATAGCGACTAACGACGCTGATGCCGACACGTAAATTAAAGAAGTGCCTGCCCTCCGTTATCTGAGATGATCTTTCTGTAGAGTGTTCATCATACCGAAATCTGCGCCTCCTAATTCATCTTTTTTTTTCTTTTTCGCACGTTCGCCGCAAACCAAGAGAAACTCTTTTTATCATTACGACGGTGCGTTAAATTTCACTGCCTTCGTTGCCCCAAAACAGGCCCCCACGAGAAGTGTGTACAACTGGTGATTTCCCCCTTTTCTCCGTGCCGAATATTTTTGTTTTTGTGCGTACAACCAAAGCCTCCTAGAGAATTACTACAAGCCTAAATGCTCCTTCCGCGAGCCGATGTGACGTCACGACCCGGGTCCCTTCCTCGCACAACACCCAAGCTCGTTTCTCGTTTGTTTTGCATTCGGTGTTTGCTTTGCTTTGTACATTTTCATTCTTTAATTCGCTAATTAAATTATGTAACTATATTCAGTAGTATTTTAGCTGGATTATAGTGTTACAGTGTCCTGCTGAAGAACTTTATGAAATTATAGTGACAGTTTAAACCCGTAAATCTACAACTGATTCGTCCTGAACTGAACCCTAACGTTGAAGTATCATAAGCTGTAAAAGGTAAGTCTTTGCATCATGTATTTACTTTGTTATTAACTTATGAATTTTAAAATGTAGATCCTCAATTACTTCAAATATGCTTAAAAACAAATGTCAACAGACTTAATGTTTCGATTATACGAATGAGCTGTTATATTAACGGCTAATCAAGCTTTCTGCATTTGTTTACATGCGGTTCAGTGTTGTTTACATTTTCTTTATCGTTCTCTGTTTTGCAAATTTATAGAGCTGTCGATTGTCAGCTGTCCAAACAATGTGAAATAATTGAAATAACTAATGTGAACAATGTGAAATAATTAAAAAATTCTTATTCACAAAGATAAACATTTTGTATCGGTTTTTTGTAAGTAATTTTTGTTTGGCTTGAGCTTTTATTGCTTGATACAGCATTCATTCACATAGTTTTGATGCTTGTAAATTTTACTCAGCTCTGTACCTTGATATACATTTAGACTAAATCTTTCAAGATTTTCAGTATTTGAAGTTACTGTTGCATTTGTACAGTATCAAAAGTGTAATGTTAAACTTATGTTATTGGATTGGCAAGAAAGTAATTTTGGTTTGCCTGTCTGTTCATTGTCTGTGCTCTGACTTCCATAAAGATGCACTGATTGCAATAAAATTGATGTATGTTATTTCTATAGATATAAATAATCCTTTGAAAATTATGTATATTGCATGGATAGTTATTTTTCTAGGGCAATAATTTCAATAATTATGCTTTATAGACAGACATTGTTTAGAGTGTATTTTGGAGCGTAAATATATTTCAAGAATAAATTCAAAATTAGTTTATGTCATCCAGGTTTATAAAATAATGTTCTCTATTTAAAATTTAAAAAAAAACCTGTATGCAGCATCTGTAACAAACTTCCCTGATTCAGAATCGTTAATTTGATAACAGTTGTTCTCTTGGACCGTTGAATATTGAATTAAATCGTTGTTAAAATATCATGGCTAATTTGAAAATCAACTTCATTAAATTTTTATTACAAATTATAATTACTATGTAATGGTTACCAGGCAAATATAATGGTTACTAGTTTTAATTAAAGCTGTTTCCGGTTCACTAAACGTGCTTGATGATTTTGCTAACTACCCTGCTGATTTTTAAAAAATTTGTGAATGTAAATAATACATGCAATAAAAAGCTAAATATATACAGTGAATATATTTAGTGGATATATCATAAAAGCTTAAATATATACAGTGAAACTTCTATGAGCGACCACTTCAATTAAGCTACCACCTCCTCTAACGAATTTTTAAAGTAGAGATGTAATTAATAGTTATTTGGCCAAATACCGAATATTCGGTGGCCAAATATTATTATTTTTTAATTTTCATTTTAATTCTAAATAAAATCTCGCTTTTTAATTTTGTAATTAAGTACTAAAAAAAGACTAATTAAAATTCATTTTATATTATTTGTAAGTACTTAAAAACACACAACAGTTATATTATCTGCAGAACTAAAAACTCTTGGTCATGAAAAAATATCTTTCACCAAGTTGAGCACTAATAACAGTATAATTATTTTTTGAGATATTCATAATTTAATAAGTATGTTATGGTAAATGTGATTAATCTGGTAACTATACATAATCACATCCTGTTTTAGGCTTTACAGCCTCTGATCAAGCCAAGTAGTGTCACCAAGTATATACTATATAGAAAAGTCTGCATTTCTGTAATATTATTAAATGCATTAGATAATGTTTCATTCAGCTTAAAATTCAGTGACTTAGGATACTTAAGTGTATGAGATTAAGGTATTGAAGTATAACTAAGCAATGTTATTTGTAAATGAATTTAAAAATATATTTTTCTCTCTTTGTTCTGAAATTATTCAGCTGAATATGTAGAAATATTCGTCTACAACTATTCGGCCGGATACCTGTTCAATATTCGTCAAAACAGCTGAATACCTCTTCAATATTCTGCAAAACAGCCGAATATTCGTTACATCCCTATTTTAAAGTATCGATTTTTTACCCTATGTGCTTAATGTTTTAAAAGATCCTCTAGAAGAGACCACGCAATTATTTATACTGTATAGAACCTGTTATCCGGAATGGTTGGGGCGATGGCACAGTGGTTATGCCACTGAAAATGGTAGATGGTGGAAGTGTGAAGGTCCCGGGTTCGGATCCCATCACGCCGCTGTCGATCTAATGGTCTGGAGTTTTGGTAGGTTTTCCTCAGCTGTAACCTGAATACGCGTTAGAACCCCTTAGAAAGTATTCCTACCAAGGCATCCCCCCTGGCACATCGCCCTAGTGTAGCGATGCCATAATCACACGCCACCACCAGAATGGTTGGGACCGGGTGTATTCTGGATAACTGAATTTTCTAAATCATCAGAATTGATGTAGCTAAACCTAGTGATGGTTCTTTTAGTACGAAAATTTGCTTACTAATGTACTACATTGCTCTAATTTTATTTGTTTCTTTTTATAGATGCCTCGACGTTGTTGTGTGCCTGGTTGTAGGTCGAACTATAAAGGTGAACCATATACCAATATTTTCAGTTTTCCCAAAGATGCAGTTATGAAGTCAAAATGAGAAAGATTATTAAACCGAAAAGACTTCAAAAGTACAGATTCTTCAGTGGTCTGTATAAAACACTATGATGAAAGTTTTATTATAAGGGACCACAAGGCTACCAAACCAGATGGTTCACTTCTGGTTGTGCCAAGGAAATCCCCAATTTTAACACCTGGAGCCTATCCCACAATATTTCCTGAGCAACTTTCGTATCTCACTCAAAAAGTTCCTCCAAAAAGAAAAACACCCGAGGAAAGGCACAAAGAAATTGATGAGCTCCAAGAAAAGAAGTTCCAACAGTGGTGTGAATCAGACAAAATTAAAAATTTTGATGATTTTAAATCTGTTTATAAAACTAAACTGAGCAAATCGTGGCTAGTGCTTTCGGAAGAAAGCTGTGTTTACATAGGTATGGTAAACTTAGAGGATATCCCCAAAATTTTCATTTCTGTGAAAATATCAGAAGATTTCGTCATATCTGTCTGGCACGATGGCGTGCCTGTACCCGAATCAAATTTGATATGGCTGTTAGGTTCAACAATGACATGTACTTTGTGGTCAACATTCGATTGCTTAATCAGCCATTTAAGTTCATACGATAAAGAAATGTCTTACCATGATAAGCTAAAAGGTGTTGTTGCAATTTGTAATAGTGTAGTTGCAGATTGCGACAATATTACCATAAGTGAAACTTTCACATTTTTAGTTGAACAATTGCATTTATGTTCAATGAAATCTCCGAGATATTCACCAGATATGTTATTATTTGCATCAAAGTTTTATTTTAGTAGTCCTACAGCATACAGGCTTGTTCGTGACTCGGGTAAATTAATATTACCTCATCCTTTTTATTTAAAAACATTGCTACAAAATTTGGGAAGCTTACAGGCTGGAGTACAAAATTCTCAAATAAAATACATGAAAAAAAAATGTTGTGAACTGTCGCAAACAGAAAAAATAGTCGGCTTAATGATGGATGAAATTTATATCAAGCCAGGAACAAGCTATAAAGGATGTAGGATAGAAGGAGTAGCAATCAATATGGATAACACTGAAGCTTCTAAAATACAGGCATTTATGATTACTTCCCTTTTCTCTAAAAATAAAGATGTTGGACTATTTCCTGTGAAGAATCAAACTGCTGAAGATCTGTTTTTGATTTTAAACCAGGTACTTAGAATTTTAAATGAAGCAGGCTATAAAGTTTTATATGTCTCTTGCGATAATAATCATGTAATAAGTTTATATGTTGTCTTAGTCAAATTATATGCATTAAAAATAATTCACAGAATACACCTAAAACTTGTAACATTAAATAAAGTAGTAAGAGTAACAAGCAAAAGAATATTTGCCTAAAATTCCTAGATTCCGACGAATTCTTTCAAGATAGCGTTTTAAAGGTTTTGCAATTGATGCAATATGCATAAGATACAGAATTGCAACTTTTTTTTTTAAATATTACTTTTCAGTCATTAACTGCAAAAAGTGTTTTTCTCATTTTTAAAAAAAAATTTAGGATTAGTTGAAAAACTCCGTCTATTTTATACTGGAAAAAATAAAATGATATTCCTCAGCTGTTTTAAGGGGATAAATGTGTAAACAAAGTAGTTTCTTGAATCTTAAAAGTATGTCAAATCCAACAGCATGTAAAATTAACACACAGTTTTAAGGAAGCAAATATTCCAAAATAATGTTTAAAAGAAAGCTAAAATGTTAAAACAACTGGAAGAACTTCAAATAAAAAAATCAAATGATAGTTAGAATTGCATTAATTTTATGAATAAAAATTATCAAATCTTCATTTGTAGATTTGGAAAAGTTAGTTTTCATACAAATTTCCTAATATTCCAGGTTTTTAGGCCTGCTGTCCACCTTAGGGGTACTTACAGTTGCAAGTTTTCTTTTATTTGAAGTTGTGCCAGTTGATTTGTCATTTCTAGTTTTTGTGTAGTTATTCAGGAATATGTTTGATAGTATTTTAATGCAATCATTGATTACGTGAGCTGTAGTTTTACAACATTTGCAAATACCTTCAAATGAAAGTCCATCCTCCTGTAATTCTTTTTGAACAGTTCACTAAGTAAATATCTTTGATTGTTAAATTTCAAAAATTCTTCTTCAAATTTTTCTGAAATGCACATTTGAAAAATTTTAAATGCAGCTTTGCATATTGAAAGAGTTGTTTTATTTGGCCATAAAAGTCCACCTCGATCAAGTTCTTGCAGGTAACTCTTTATGTCTTCATCAATGTCAATGCACATCTCCTTGTCAGTAGCAAGGTTTTCTTTGCACATTGAACATGACTTTGAAGCCTTTCTAGCAACATAACCTGCAATAAAAACTAAAAACTTCATATTAGATTCTGAAATTTCGATAGTTTCAGAAAGAGATATAGCATCTAAGAAAAAATCTGACGTTTCAGGAACATCTTCTTCATCTTTGCATGAATCTAAGAAGTCTTTAACATTGAAGGAACCCATTTTAGCTGATTTCAAATTTAATAGGCTTAAAACTTTTAATTTTCTTTCAGATTCTAATACTTGATTAATAGATATTTGGTAATTTCCTCCATTCATACATCTGTATTGACCAAATCGTGCCTCTAAACAGTCTGTTTGAAATTTTCCCAACAGAATGTATTTTGGTGAAGGAACAATATTTTGAAATAAATACTTGCAAATTAACACTAATGTCTGCACTGTATGATTTAATGCAAAGTAAGTTTCTTTTGATAGTTTTCCCGATTCAGACTCTTTTAATGCCGGAATAAGTTTCTCATCAAACAGCTTCAATGCATTACCAACATTTTGACGTTCAAGGTGATTGGGATATAGAGATTTTCTATTTAAGCTAGGAGCCAGTTTTAAGTTGTTGTCACACTCTTCTTTATACAATATTTTTAAATGTGTCAAACTAGCATATAATACAGCCTTTTCATCAAAACTATGGCCAGATTCTAAAAACTTCATGGGAGGAACAAAATATGTTTGATTTGTGTCATGATTGTTCAGCCAGTTGTTACGAACACTTTTCATACAATGTACAGTATCAAATAATAAAAAAAGTACATCACCTGAAGAACTTGGATTAGGTATTGATGGTTTAAGTTGACCTCCACGAAGTTTTTTATATGTCTTTCGGTTTACACGAAATTTTAATCTTTTATTTCGATTTAAACAACAAAAAAAAGCTTTTTAAATTAATTTTATTTATCAATTTATTTTATTTTATTTTATGAATTAAATACCTTTTTCGTGTAATACTTATTGTTAAAGTCTATGAAATTTGTCTATCAAAATTTGAAATGTTTAATATATCAATGAAAATTTATATATTTTTGAACGCTTACAGTATTTAAGGCTTGTTGGAAAACAAAAACATTCAGCAGAGCCATGCATACTCAAAACTTAAATCTGCAATGAAGTGTAAATGTAAATAATACATATACTTCCTTTAAAAGAAAGTGTGGTGTAATACATTTTGCTATTTAATTTTTCACATTTAGTAATTAATATTTTTTCCCAAGAAAGTTTCTCAAAGTGTTTTGCAAACTGTATATTGAGTTACAGGATCTCATATTTTTTGCTTTTTCAAAATATAAAAAGATGCATTTTTAAATATTCATTGTTGATATGTATTTTTTTAATAAAAATGATATAATTCATATAGCTTATCTTACTTTATTTCACATATTGCAAACGATACTAATTGTTAATTCTTAGTTTCACAAAATAAATGGTAAATTTCAATTTTTGTCAATATACTAACAAAATCTCCAAGAATATTTAAGAGTTGATAAAACCTAAATTTTTCCATGTCTGAAAAGGTCTTAATCATTCTATACTTGTTTTTGTTGTTAATTTGATATATTCTTCCTTAAGCATTATACATACATATTATTTTCCCTCCTGTGATAAGTATTATATTTCATCTAGTAAAACATTAATACTGTTAATTAGCTGTTTTTTTTTTTTTTTTTTTTTTTAGAAATAAGTGTTAAGCTTTTAAGCAAATAACTTTTTTTAGATGAATAAATTAAAATGACACTTCCATGATAATTATGAAAAGTAGTTGGATGTATGGATTATATAATAAAATAATTTAATAAAATTTGAGGCATAGCTTTTAAATAATTAAATATATTGATCTCAATACTTTTGCCATTATAGTCAAATCTCATTAAAATGTATATTGAAGGTGAATCACAGTATTATTTAATTCATCTGAATTGTGTTAATTCATTTTCTATTATATTATAATTATTAGTAAATAAAAGTGACATTTGTAACATATCTTTCCCCCTCAATTTGTGCTTTTATTATGTTTTAATAACTCCAAAATAGACTTCACAATCTGGTCAAATAACAGCTGAAGTTGGATAAAAATGTTCTTAAAAAGATTCCTGCAGTTTAAAAGAAAAAAAAAATCTAAGGCATTTTTAAACTAATTAAAATGAAGTTCGTTAATATAAATAAAATATGATTAAATAAATTAAGATTTGCATTTTTTTTTTTTTTTTTTTTTTTTTTTGTTATTTCCAAAGAATTTTAGTTAGCCAATAATATTCAAATGTCAACTTAATTTGGGGGGAAAGTTTCAGTTTTCGTTTCATTCTAGCAATCGGAAGCAGAATAGATATCACTTGCAAAGAATTTTAGCACTCTGCAAATAATATTCAAACTCAAAATTCTTTGGGGATCAGAAGTTGGAATTTTCGTTTTATACTAACAATCGGATACACAAAGTATGCTTGAGTATTCTTAATAGTCTCTATTTTTTCTTGCATTCTTAATTTGCTATTTTTAAAATGTATATAGATATATATTTTATATCGGAATAAATTTACTCTTCAGAGTAAATTTCGTGAAAAATAAATATTTTCTATCAGGCAAATTTTTTCACTTTGTGAAAGGGATCGAATTTCAAAATTGTTTCAAATATAAACTCACAAAAGCAAGCAGAACAGATTCATCGTAGCAAAGCTTGTCGGACGGCCGGGGACCCGGGCTATGACGTCACGGATTTATGCTTTAGGCTTGATCCACTGCTCTAGGTGGCTTTGGTACAACTTAGGTTGACCGAAACTCCTCATGCATGCATTGAACTTGTGAGAGAAGATATTTGTTTTGTGTGTATGTTTTGTTTATTGTTGAAGGATGACGATTTCAATTTGTGGATATTGATTTCTTTCGTAAAAGTAAGCGATTTTTATTTTAGAGTTGAAGTGAACATTGGAGTATTATATTTAAATGGTTATTAATTGTGTGTGTGTTATTTTAAAGTGCTATTTTAGTGTTGATAAAAAAAAAAGAAAGAAAGAAAGAAAAAATTGTATTGATATATCTGCGCTTGTTTTAATTAATATAGTATTGTGTTAAGGTAAGTTTACAATTGAATTGTGTTGTTAAATATTTTATTTCAATTGAAGTTTTATACGGGTCTTACTATTATTAAATTAATGCTTAGATTACTACTACCTATATTTCCTGAAGATTTGAAATTTGAATTTTTGCTATTTGCATACTATGACGTAGTTTAGATTCATTTGATTATTTACCTGAAATGACTTACCGATTGGGACTCTCAACTTGACACAAATTCTAATTTACTTGAGATTATGTCATTTTATTCACTGAAAAGTCACTTGAAAATTTATGACAAATTCATGAGTAGTAGATAAATGGGGGTTCACCCCATGCGGTACCATGTTAATTCTGCGGTACGCCGCACAAGTGCGTTCCCTAGGTCGAGAGAGAGAGGGGGCGTGGTCGGACCGGATGTGGGGAGAGGATGTTCAAAGGGTTGATAAGAATTTTTTTCCTTTTTTTCAGATAAGGGTACTTGTAATTTTTTTCAGATTGTGACATATTTTTTGAAATAAGGGGACTTGGAAAAATTTTCAGATTGTGACATATTTTTTGAAATAAGGGGACTTGGAAAAAAATTTTCAAATTTGAACGCGCAACCTACAAAAGAATTCATAGGCTAATGATTGTTGTCCATTAGGCCGAGAATCCTTCAGGTATAAAATTGTAGGTGTATTGTGTTATACTTTAGTTTTTAAAATGAATTGGGACTTTGATTAATTTTTCGATTTATTTATTTATTTAGTTTTCTTTACCATTTAGTAATAGAACCAATGCAAATTGAATAAATGTTGCTTAATACATACTTCTAATTTTTGTATACCGTTTAAGATTATAGCATATATTTAATAAGTAACAGTTTACTAGAATATTAAAGTAGGGTTTAGGATACCCATACATTTTCTACAAATTTCTTCTACTGTTAGGGAAGTGAGAAAATTATACCATAGAACGATTTTAGTACCTATAGTTTTTACAAATAATGATTTAGATAGCGTATGAACTTTTTTATCTAAACATTTTTTTTTTCTTAAGAGATTTTTACCCAAGTTTTAATTTTAAGTTAAATAATGTTACAACAAATATTTTTTTAATCAAGAGTTAATTTATTTTTTACCAAGTTTTAATTTTAAGTTATATAATTTTACAACAAATTTTTAATAATCAAATGTTTTTAATTTATCAAGAAAAAAAAATTTTAATCAAGAGTTTTAATTTTTTGTATACCGTATTTTTGTTAAGTAGCCGTTTAACATTAAAGTAGGATTTAGGATACCCATACATTTTCTACAAATTTGTTCTACTGTTAGGCAAGTGAGAAAATTATACTATAGAAAGATTTTACAAATAATGATACAATTTTCTATTGCGAGAAAACCACTTTAGCCATATATCCCCCAAAACTCAAGTTTTGATATATGAAATGCATGAATACGCGTTAGATCCCCTTAGAAAGTCCTCCTACCAAGGCACCCCTCATCCTAAGCAGATAGCCCCGCGTGCAGGTTTGCCTTAAAACACAAACAAACAAAGTATTTATCTAAACATTTTTTCTTACCCACACATTTTTGATAAATCTTAGGCAGCGATTATACTAGTTCATATTTTCTATAGATCAATTAGAGAAAAAATTTCATTTTTAGTAATCCTACAAAACTTTTCTACTGTATATCACAAGTAGAGTAACTTGATTTATAGAATTTCAATACGATACGAGTTAGATTGTTTATGTGCAACACTAATTTCAGTTTGACTATGAAAGCATAATTTTATACATGCATTAATATTTTTAGAGGTATGCACTTAACCTATTTTATAGAAAGGTGAGCATAACTAGCACAAACTTTTAGACTAGATAGTACTATTGTTAGAAAGTTGAACTATTGGAAATAAAAATTGAAGATCCGTTTTAGTATACTGCATGTACATAAATATCTTTCAATACTTAGATAGTTTAAATCGCAAATCATTACTTAAACTAAAAAATACAAGGTTTTTACTTACGTGAAGCCACATCGTACTAAATCTTCGAGTCTCTGGACAAAGTACCAACATCTATACGGCTAGCAAGACCGGAAAATCGAATAATGATTTAAAATACATTATCCCTAATTCCCGGTCCAACTAGCACATTTTCATTCATTCTTAATACCATCATATGCTGAAATAGGTATATTATTTTGACACTAAAAACAAAATAACACATTTGAAGATATTAAACGCTTTAAAAGTAATTTTTTTCTTATAACAATTTATCAGATTCACAATACTATTTTATGCGGGATAAAATTAGTTAGCAATCGAAAATTTAATCTTAATTAGAATTTACTGAAATACAGATATCATGCATGCCTTATTTTCTATTAGGAGAAAGCCCTCAAAACCCAGTTTTTGTATACAAACTGCTTAAAGTACTTCTACCGATAATGCCTATTGCTATTAATTACACTGGATTACCAACTTAAAATTTTGCAAAACACCAAAATACAGAAAAACATGCATTAACAAAAAAAATCACACTTAAAAGTACAACACATCAAAAGTGGAAAATATAAATACCACATAATTATTTTCAATTAGAATTACGGTATCAACTTATATGTAACTAAAATAATAGAAAATATTACACTTACCCTGTACTTGTACACGCGAGAGGTGAAAATAATAAAAATACATAATAATTCACAAAAGAATGATTGAAGTAAAATCCACGTGCATATCCCTAGTACAGCTGATAAGAAATTGAGAGAGATAAGAAAGTGCCTTGAGGCCCTACAGAGCCGGTACAATAAGAGTTGGCCAGTTTGCCGATAAGATAAAACCAGGGAGGGTGCTAGGGGAATACCGAATTGTGGGGACACGTGTTTCATTCTACGTTCAAAAATGGGGACTTATGGATTAAAATCATGTTAGATTAAAGCCATTTCAATAAAAATCTATCCTTTTTGTAAACATGGGCATTATATCCTAAATTAAAATATCAAAGTTAAGCTACAACGATTAATATATTTTACGTAGTTTAGGAAACTAATGAATCATTAAATTAATTTCTGTGAAACAATTAGCAAAGATCATTATACTAAAGCAAATTATTTTTGTTAAGTTTTGATAAATAACAGTAATAAATTATAGGCATTGCAGATGAATGAGTATTCACGTATAAAATAGGTATTAAAATTATTGTTTAAAACAATTTTTAGAATAATAAACTAAAATTTTTATTTAATAAAGTCATAAACTAAAATTATTAATGAAAACTTGTTAATAAATTAAACATATCAAAATTTTTACACTCAATTTTTTTTATAGACTTAAATTTTACATAGACATCCTTTTAATAAATGCATAAACTAAACTTATTGTTTAAAACAATTTTTTACAATAATAAACTAAAATTTTTATTTAATAAATTCATAAACTAAAACAATTTTTAGAATAATAAACTAAAATTTTTTTAATAAAGTCATAAACTGAAATTATTAATGAAAACCTGTTAATAAACTAAACTGATTACTCTAAAAGATAGCTAATCACAACATATATCAGAAAAAATATAAGCAATTATAATACCTGAAAAATACCGGACAACACTCTTGTTGCATGCGGACAAAACATCGGTCAGCTCGGCTAAAGAATTCTTAGGTATCCGTTGCAGGAGAACTTACCTACGCCCAACCTACAAACTCTACAAATTTAACGGCAACTGATTTTCTCTTATCAGGTATCACAGATCAGATAAGAGATAAGGAAGTGACATGCGCAGAAGACACCTGATAGTGACGTGTGCAAATCTGTGTTGATTGAATATCCGCTAGGTTCGTTGGCAGGATGTGCTATTTACAATTAGGGGCAACTCTCAGAACAGGCTAAGACAAGTTAGATGATGCAATATCTACAGGGTTGAGGAAGGTAGAGGGCGCTTGGGTAATCGCATGATTTTTTAAAGAACCAGTATAGAGACATTTTAGTTAGATAAAGTGGTCAGGTGTGTGTTGCGAGACTACCTTTACACTGTGTGCGCCTATACTTAAGACGTGCGTTTTAATTGATTTTTCGCCAAGTTTCAAAAATGTCTTTGCTTGAATCGATCGAAAATAACTTTAACATTGAATACACTCCCGAGTTTTATACTCAAAGTGATGCTGATGTGTTGCTGCAAGAAATAATACAATTGCCTTTAGATGTAAAGCCTCTGCAAAGTAGTGAAAAGAAAATTTCCTCGACCCGTAAAGTAATTACTTTTGCTGATGAAGGAATCAATTACAGTTTACCTGGAGCAACAGTCTCTGTTTACTCTTGGATACCCATTTTGCAAAAAATACGTGAAGATCTACAGAAAGTGACAAATTATGAATTTAATATGATGCAAGTGAACTTTGGCTCTGAAGAACAACCTAAAATTGAAGATGGTAACTACGAAGATTTTAATCTGGACCTATCATCAGGTGTATGCATTCTAAGTTTTGGATCTAAACGAACTTTGGATTTTAAACCAGCGAACTGTGAAACCACTACCATTAAATTAGAACATGGTTCAATGTGTAAGATATATCCCCCAACCAACAAACTTTTAACGCATGGTATTCCTTCTGAACCTTATGTGACAGACCCGCACACTAACCTAACATTTGCCAAAATGTACATTTATGAGCCTTCCCCGAAAAGGGCAAAGTTGGACTATTGGACGGATCATCTTTACCATAGCTTATATGCTTCTGTAAATAGTACATGGCACTTGGAAAGACTTATCTACGTTTCACTTCACGATGAAAGAACTGACTTGAAGATCCATATTAGACAATTTATTCAGAATGCCCAATTAGACTATATACCAACCGGTCAGGGAGTCGTGATGAACCCTTCCACATGGATCGAATTTATTGTAAAACTACTAGATTTTAATATAGGGCATAGCAATAGCTCTTTTATTTGTAATAATCAATTATCTGTATTTAATGATGATGGAAAATGCATCTTACAACAAATTTACAAAACCGGAGATTCATTCACGTTAAATCCAATTTCCTTAACACTTTTAAATGATCAAGTAAAAAAACTTTGCGAAATGAGAAATGAAATATTGGAATGCATTTTAAAAACGCTATATACGACGACCCTACCTCATTTAATTTTAAAATTAAAGCCCCAAAAATGTAACCGCGAACCCCATTGTACTTATGATGAGGCTAAACAACAATTAATGGATATAGTACATCAGGAAATTTTTAAAAAAATAGGCCGGGTTCAGGATCATTCTTCACAAAGGATACATACTTGTTCGAATAGAACACATGTTGATGAGCGAGAAGGTCTTATAAGTAGTAAAGCATGGTTTACGGTTGACATGACGTATATTGCAAGAGAGATATGCGAGAAAAAATGCACATGTATTTATGACGGAGAATTTTTTTCAAACATTTTCATTGAAGACTATATGAAGTATCTTCAAAATGTGCTATTTAATACATTTTTTCAACCGTTTTCAGATTTTGCTAATTCTAAGGATGGCAAAACATGTGTAATTATGTGATGTTATTGGTGTATAACTAGTATTGCAATTGTAAAAAAAAAATTAAAACCATTGTGATTATGTAGAAAAGGCATGCTTGCTTCTACAACAGTAAGATATTACTGACTTGTGCATGCTTAGTTAAAGAATACTCATTGAAAAGTTATTATTTTCTTAATTGTGTAAATAGTTTGTGTAATTTAAAATATATTTTTGTAAATAAATAAGTTTAAATACGAAAACTTTTCTGTGTTTTCTTTATGTGTATGTGTGTGTTGATTACTTGCAATATAAAAATTTATAAAATTTTACTGAAGCAAAAAGTGGTAAAGTTAACATACTTGGTCAAGATTTAAGGTTCTCGTGTCGTGTTTTATACTTATCTTTTATACACTACAAGGTAAAAAGTTACAAATTTAACAAAATTTATTGAAGCATGTACTATGGAAACATTAATCTACTACATAGAAATAAAATGTTCTGATTAAAATCATAAACTTAAGTGTAATAGGTAAATTGAGTTACATGAGAATTCACAAAGTATTAATTTTTTTTTAAAATGAACTTGGCTAAAAAAGTAAGTTTCCATAATTTTATAACTTAATCGATTTTACATGTTTTTCAAAAATAAAGTTAAGTGAGATAAAGAAACTTAGAATTTTTAAATAAAGATTTTTTGAGGTATTCTTTAATGTAAAGATCTTACCACATTTTACTTGAAGTAACAGAATATTTTAAATCAGACACTATGTTTTTAAAACATCAGAGTATTAACTTAGCATATTTTTATTAAGTAATGGGCTTGAATATTTTTATAAGAAATATCAACTAAGTGCACATATTACACATTTTACTGATTAAGATGGTTATGCTTACAAATTTTAAATAAATATGCTCTTACTTTTATACATGTTACTTGTTCAAACTAAGTGTACTTTTGATTTGTATACGTTTATGAGTTCTCATAAGTTATGAAATTATTTCTCGAAAGGAACTTAGCTATTAGAACTTTGTAAATTTTGTAGAAGTAGTATGCTTAACATGTTTTTCATGAAATGGATTTAAATTTGGTATAGAAATGATCAGCTATTTTTGCATAGATGTATAAACTTATCTTTATGTAAACCATAACTAATTAAAAGTAACATAATTTATGTCTATACAAAGTGAGGGACTTAGACTATTTTTCAGAATTATCAAGTAAAGGATTTTACAAAATACTTAGTAAACTGCATTAATAGATTGTAAGTTGTATTTTTTTCTTTTAGAAGTTTTGCACATTGGTATATTTTATGTTCTGATAAGTCGTTGAATATGTTCTTGAAATAAACTAACATATCTGTACTTTGAAAATTTTATTGAAGTGTTGAACTTTGGTATTTATAGAATGTTACGAACGCTTGCTATTTGTAAAAAATTCTAAGTCCGTTATCTTGAAAGAGTAACTGAAATGTACTAAGTTGAATAATTCAATGTTTCTAAAAAGACAATTTCACATATCTAGCACTTCAGAAAAAATGTATCAAGTTCGTAACATTCGAAAAATACCAAAGTTCAACACTTCAATGAAATTTTCAAAGTACAGATCTGTTAGTTTATTTAAAGAATATATTCAACGACTTATCAGAACATAAAATATAGCAATGTGCAAAACTTCTAACAGAAAAAAATTACAACTTACAATCTATTAATGCAGTTTACTAAGTATTTTGTAAAATCCTTTACTTGATAATTCTGAAAAATAGTTTAAGTCCCTCACTTTGTATAGACATAAATTATGTTACTTTTAATTAGTTATGGTTTACATAAAGATAAGTTTATACATCTATGCAAAAATAACTGATTATTTCTATACCAAATTTAAATCCATTTCATGAAAAACATGTTAAGCATACTACTTCTACAAAATTTACAAAGTTCTAATAGCTAAGTTCCTTTCGAGAAATAATTTCATAACTTATGAGAACTCATAAACGTATACAAATCAAAAGTACACTTAGTTTGAACAAGTAACATGTATAAAAGTAAGAGCATATTTATTTAAAATTTGTAAGCATAACCATCTTAATCAGTAAAATGTGTAATATGTGCACTTAGTTGATATTTCTTATAAAAATATTCAAGCCCATTACTTAATAAAAATATGCTAAGTTAATACTCTGATGTTTTAAAAACATAGTGTCTGATTTAAAATATTCTGTTACTTCAAGTAAAATGTGGTAAGATCTTTACATTAAAGAATACCTCAAAAAATCTTTATTTAAAAATTCTAAGTTTCTTTATCTCACTTAACTTTATTTTTGAAAAACATGTAAAATCGATTAAGTTATAAAATTATGGAAACTTACTTTTTTAGCCAAGTTCATTTTATAAAAAAATTAATACTTTGTGAATTCTCATGTAACTCAATTTACCTATTACACTTAAGTTTATGATTTTAATCAGAACATTTTATTTCTATGTAGTAGATTAATGTTTCCATAGTACATGCTTCAATAAATTTTGTTAAATTTGTAACTTTTTACCTTGTAGTGTATAAAAGATAAGTATAAAACACGACACGAGAACCTTAAATCTTGACCAAGTATGTTAACTTTACCACTTTTTGCTTCAGTAAAATTTTATAAATTTTTATATTGCAAGTAATCAACACACACATACACATAAAGAAAACACAGAAAAGTTTTCGTATTTAAACTTATTTATTTACAAAAATATATTTTAAATTACACAAACTATTTACACAATTAAGAAAATAATAACTTTTCAATGAGTATTCTTTAACTAAGCATGCACAAGTCAGTAATATCTTACTGTTGTAGAAGCAAGCATGCCTTTTCTACATAATCACAATGGTTTTAATTTTTTTTTTACAATTGCAATACTAGTTATACACCAATAACATCACATAATTACACATGTTTTGCCATCCTTAGAATTAGCAAAATCTGAAAACGGTTGAAAAAATGTATTAAATAGCACATTTTGAAGATACTTCATATAGTCTTCAATGAAAATGTTTGAAAAAAATTCTCCGTCATAAATACATGTGCATTTTTTCTCGCATATCTCTCTTGCAATATACGTCATGTCAACCGTAAACCATGCTTTACTACTTATAAGACCTTCTCGCTCATCAACATGTGTTCTATTCGAACAAGTATGTATCCTTTGTGAAGAATGATCCTGAACCCGGCCTATTTTTTTAAAAATTTCCTGATGTACTATATCCATTAATTGTTGTTTAGCCTCATCATAAGTACAATGGGGTTCGCGGTTACATTTTTGGGGCTTTAATTTTAAAATTAAATGAGGTAGGGTCGTCGTATATAGCGTTTTTAAAATGCATTCCAATATTTCATTTCTCATTTCGCAAAGTTTTTTTACTTGATCATTTAAAAGTGTTAAGGAAATTGGATTTAACGTGAATGAATCTCCGGTTTTGTAAATTTGTTGTAAGATGCATTTTCCATCATCATTAAATACAGATAATTGATTATTACAAATAAAAGAGCTATTGCTATGCCCTATATTAAAATCTAGTAGTTTTACAATAAATTCGATCCATGTGGAAGGGTTCATCACGACTCCCTGACCGGTTGGTATATAGTCTAATTGGGCATTCTGAATAAATTGTCTAATATGGATCTTCAAGTCAGTTCTTTCATCGTGAAGTGAAACGTAGATAAGTCTTTCCAAGTGCCATGTACTATTTACAGAAGCATATAAGCTATGGTAAAGATGATCCGTCCAATAGTCCAACTTTGCCCTTTTCGGGGAAGGCTCATAAATGTACATTTTGGCAAAAGTTAGGTTAGTGTGCGGGTCTGTCACATAAGGTTCAGAAGGAATACCATGCGTTAAAAGTTTGTTGGTTGGGGGATATATCTTACACATTGAACCATGTTCTAATTTAATGGTAGTGGTTTCACAGTTCGCTGGTTTAAAATCCAAAGTTCGTTTAGATCCAAAACTTAGAATGCATACACCTGATGATAGGTCCAGATTAAAATCTTCGTAGTTACCATCTTCAATTTTAGGTTGTTCTTCAGAGCCAAAGTTCACCTGCATCATATTAAATTCATAATTTGTCACTTTCTGTAGATCTTCACGTATTTTTTGCAAAATGGGTATCCAAGAGTAAACAGAGACTGTTGCTCCAGGTAAACTGTAATTGATTCCTTCATCAGCAAAAGTAATTACTTTACGGGTCGAGGAAATTTTCTTTTCACTACTTTGCAGAGGCTTTACATCTAAAGGCAATTGTATTATTTCTTGCAGCAACACATCAGCATCACTTTGAGTATAAAACTCGGGAGTGTATTCAATGTTAAAGTTATTTTCGATCGATTCAAGCAAAGACATTTTTGAAACTTGGCGAAAAATCAATTAAAACGCACGTCTTAAGTATAGGCGCACACAGTGTAAAGGTAGTCTCGCAACACACACCTGACCACTTTATCTAACTAAAATGTCTCTATACTGGTTCTTTAAAAAATCATGCGATTACCCAAGCGCCCTCTACCTTCCTCAACCCTGTAGATATTGCATCATCTAACTTGTCTTAGCCTGTTCTGAGAGTTGCCCCTAATTGTAAATAGCACATCCTGCCAACGAACCTAGCGGATATTCAATCAACACAGATTTGCACACGTCACTATCAGGTGTCTTCTGCGCATGTCACTTCCTTATCTCTTATCTGATCTGTGATACCTGATAAGAGAAAATCAGTTGCCGTTAAATTTGTAGAGTTTGTAGGTTGGGCGTAGGTAAGTTCTCCTGCAACGGATACCTAAGAATTCTTTAGCCGAGCTGACCGATGTTTTGTCCGCATGCAACAAGAGTGTTGTCCGGTATTTTTCAGGTATTATAATTGCTTATATTTTTTCTGATATATGTTGTGATTAGCTATCTTTTAGAGTAATCAGTTTAGTTTATTAACAGGTTTTCATTAATAATTTCAGTTTATGACTTTATTAAAAAAATTTTAGTTTATTATTCTAAAAATTGTTTTAGTTTATGAATTTATTAAATAAAAATTTTAGTTTATTATTGTAAAAAATTGTTTTAAACAATAAGTTTAGTTTATGCATTTATTAAAAGGATGTCTATGTAAAATTTAAGTCTATAAAAAAAATTGAGTGTAAAAATTTTGATATGTTTAATTTATTAACAAGTTTTCATTAATAATTTTAGTTTATGACTTTATTAAATAAAAATTTTAGTTTATTATTCTAAAAATTGTTTTAAACAATAATTTTAATACCTATTTTATACGTGAATACTCATTCATCTGCAATGCCTATAATTTATTACTGTTATTTATCAAAACTTAACAAAAATAATTTGCTTTAGTATAATGATCTTTGCTAATTGTTTCACAGAAATTAATTTAATGATTCATTAGTTTCCTAAACTACGTAAAATATATTAATCGTTGTAGCTTAACTTTGATATTTTAATTTAGGATATAATGCCCATGTTTACAAAAAGGATAGATTTTTATTGAAATGGCTTTAATCTAACATGATTTTAATCCATAAGTCCCCATTTTTGAACGTAGAATGAAACACGTGTCCCCACAATTCGGTATTCCCCTAGCACCCTCCCTGGTTTTATCTTATCGGCAAACTGGCCAACTCTTATTGTACCGGCTCTGTAGGGCCTCAAGGCACTTTCTTATCTCTCTCAATTTCTTATCAGCTGTACTAGGGATATGCACGTGGATTTTACTTCAATCATTCTTTTGTGAATTATTATGTATTTTTATTATTTTCACCTCTCGCGTGTACAAGTACAGGGTAAGTGTAATATTTTCTATTATTTTAGTTACATATAAGTTGATACCGTAATTCTAATTGAAAATAATTATGTGGTATTTATATTTTCCACTTTTGATGTGTTGTACTTTTAAGTGTGATTTTTTTTGTTAATGCATGTTTTTCTGTATTTTGGTGTTTTGCAAAATTTTAAGTTGGTAATCCAGTGTAATTAATAGCAATAGGCATTATCGGTAGAAGTACTTTAAGCAGTTTGTATACAAAAACTGGGTTTTGAGGGCTTTCTCCTAATAGAAAATAAGGCATGCATGATATATGTATTTCAGTAAATTCTAATTAAGATTAAATTTTCGATTGCTAACTAATTTTATCCCGCATAAAATAGTATTGTGAATCTGATAAATTGTTATAAGAAAAAAATTACTTTTAAAGCGTTTAATATCTTCAAATGTGTTATTTTGTTTTTAGTGTCAAAATAATATACCTATTTCAGCATATGATGGTATTAAGAATGAATGAAAATGTGCTAGTTGGACCGGGAATTAGGGATAATGTATTTTAAATCATTATTCGATTTTCCGGTCTTGCTAGCCGTATAGATGTTGGTACTTTGTCCAGAGACTCGAAGATTTAGTACGATGTGGCTTCACGTAAGTAAAAACCTTGTATTTTTTAGTTTAAGTAATGATTTGCGATTTAAACTATCTAAGTATTGAAAGATATTTATGTACATGCAGTATACTAAAACGGATCTTCAATTTTTATTTCCAATAGTTCAACTTTCTAACAATAGTACTATCTAGTCTAAAAGTTTGTGCTAGTTATGCTCACCTTTCTATAAAATAGGTTAAGTGCATACCTCTAAAAATATTAATGCATGTATAAAATTATGCTTTCATAGTCAAACTGAAATTAGTGTTGCACATAAACAATCTAACTCGTATCGTATTGAAATTCTATAAATCAAGTTACTCTACTTGTGATATACAGTAGAAAAGTTTTGTAGGATTACTAAAAATGAAATTTTTTCTCTAATTGATCTATAGAAAATATAAACTAGTATAATCGCTGCCTAAGATTTATCAAAAATGTGTGGGTAAGAAAAAATGTTTAGATAAATACTTTGTTTGTTTGTGTTTTAAGGCAAACCTGCACGCGGGGCTATCTGCTTAGGATGAGGGGTGCCTTGGTAGGAGGACTTTCTAAGGGGATCTAACGCGTATTCATGCATTTCATATATCAAAACTTGAGTTTTGGGGGATATATGGCTAAAGTGGTTTTCTCGCAATAGAAAATTGTATCATTATTTGTAAAATCTTTCTATAGTATAATTTTCTCACTTGCCTAACAGTAGAAGAAATTTGTAGAAAATGTATGGGTATCCTAAATCCTACTTTAATGTTAAACGGCTACTTAACAAAAATACGGTATACAAAAAATTAAAACTCTTGATTAAAATTTTTTTTTCTTGATAAATTAAAAACATTTGATTATTAAAAATTTGTTGTAAAATTATATAACTTAAAATTAAAACTTGGTAAAAAATAAATTAACTCTTGATTAAAAAAATATTTGTTGTAACATTATTTAACTTAAAATTAAAACTTGGGTAAAAATCTCTTAAGGAAAAAAAAATGTTTAGATAAAAAAGTTCATACGCTATCTAAATCATTATTTGTAAAAACTATAGGTACTAAAATCGTTCTATGGTATAATTTTTTCACTTCCCTAACAGTAGAAGAAATTTGTAGAAAATGTATGGGTATCCTAAACCCTACTTTAATATTCTAGTAAACTGTTACTTATTAAATATATGCTATAATCTTAAACGGTATACAAAAATTAGAAGTATGTATTAAGCAACATTTATTCAATTTGCATTGGTTCTATTACTAAATGGTAAAGAAAACTAAATAAATAAATAAATCGAAAAATTAATCAAAGTCCCAATTCATTTTCAAAACTAAAGTATAACACAATACACCTACAATTTTATACCTGAAGGATTCTCGGCCTAATGGACAACAATCATTAGCCTATGAATTCTTTTGTAGGTTGCGCGTTCAAATTTGAAAATTTTTTTCCAAGTCCCCTTATTTCAAAAAATATGTCACAATCTGAAAATTTTTCCAAGTCCCCCTATTTCAAAAAATATGTCACAATCTGAAAAAAATTACAAGTACCCTTATCTGAAAAAAAGGAAAAAAATTCTTATCAACCCTTTGAACATCCTCTCCCCACATCCGGTCCGACCACGCCCCCTCTCTCTCTCGACCTAGGGACGCACTTGTGCGGCGTACCGCAGAATTAACATGGTACCGCATGGGGTGAACCCCCACTTATCTACTACTTTCATGCACCCGGGTACGATAACTTAAATGAAAACAACAAATATTTATTATGTCAATGTAAATAAAAAATTTTCTTGCATTATATTAGGTTTGCTTATGTAGATGTTTTATTTTGAATATTTACTGTGTAAAACTTTTGTGTGCCAAAATGATCGTATATTATTTCCCTTATTGAATATTGATGCCAACCATTTTTTTTCATGTAATATAATTTAAATTTGCCTAGACGGTTAACTAGTAATAAAACCTCTGAGGAGAGTATTCGCCCTCAGATTGTTAAGAAATACTAGTAATAACCAAATAAGAAAGTACAACAAGACATTGCTAGAAATAAAAAAAATGTCAATTCACATAAATGCAGTACCTCATGCAGGCTATCATTTATTGTATTACATTGCCAAATTCTTCGAGCAAACGTTCCTTCTAATACTGCTGTTTCACAGCTATGGTTTTCGAAATTTTCTACACACTACGCACATTTTTACATTGCCTTTACACAAAATAAATTTACTCCATTTTGCCAACTGCATTTTGCCAACTATTTTGCCAACCATTTTGCCAAGTTATTTTCATTCCATTCACTTTATGCCATGCAAGCCAATGCCATAAGTATTTGCCAAAGAAAATGAATGTCAGCCATGTTTATTCCATTTTATTTAATTATATTACTATGTTGGTGTACAGTATTATTGTATCCCACCTAGGTTGTAAATATTTTACTTGTGATATTTTGAAAAAGTTGTGCGCACTCATTGTTTTATTGTTTCTTGTAAGATTTTCGTACTATTGCATCATTAAGTTTTGTCAAATTTTAGAAACTGCATCCTGCCTCTCAAGTGTTGTACAACATAACTCCAGAATTCTAGCCAGAAAAAATTAAGGTGTCTAAACTTGAAAATTAGATTAGTTCGCAGTTTTAAGATTAGGATGCAAGGACGGCTGACTCGCAAGTGAGAGACTGGCCACCTCAATGATATTGCTCGTCAGACTTCTTTGCCGGGGGGGATATTGTAATGTATAAAAAGGTAATTTGGGTTTTACTAGTTTGGGTATTGTTCAAGCGTTACTTTCACTGTAAGTTTTGTTTTCTTGTCAAACTTGCCACGCGCGCTCTGGAGCTATGTTTTATTTATTTTGTTATTTGTCAGACATCAGGCTGTCGATTCTGAGTTCTTTAGATGTACACGTGTCCCCACGCCCTTGTAGCCCCGGATGCAGGTCATGTTGGTAAATGTGTGTGGTTCGATCAGAGATAAGAGAGAGGCGGAGTTATGTCATACCAGTCCACGTGGTATGATGAGCGTAAATACACCCGCACATCGAAAATCGGAAGACTTCTGCCACTGGAACTGCTTAATTAGTCCACGCTGATTTTTGTACCCGTCTCCCCTCCCCTCTTCTCATTCTATATTGTAACTTAAAAGATAATGTTCAATAAACCATATTATTTGCCTTAACTCTGGAACTTACTGAAAATATCTGACGTCTCATATAAAGAATATATATATATATATATATATATATATATATACCATGAAGTTTTTAAATTTATCATTTTATTCAATCCTTCTTAAATGAAGCTAAATTAAGCATGTTTATTTCTCAACTACAAAATAATTAAAAAATGTTACTATTTTGGGAACTAAAATTGAGAAAATGGCTACTAAACTGGTGACTTTTTTTTAAGTCGGTGATGTTACTAATGATACTTATTTTAGTGTATAAAAGTACTTTCCTGCATAAAATTTGAATCATGTAGTATACAACAGGTATAGATACAGAAAATTTCTTTTCAGAATAGCTAACATTTAAAAAATAATTTGATCTAAACAAAATTTTCGAAAAAACAAAATGTTACCCTAAAGTTATGTGTTTTACCATAGTACAATTATTTATTATTATTTCCTGTATTATTTATTATTACTTCCTGTAAGATTTTGTTTAGTGCATACACACACACATATATATATATATCAACCATAAAGTATTATAACTCATTTATAAAATCTCTAACTCTGAAATATTGAAATTGAACTGTTTATAGATGATTTTATGTTGGTTCTGAAATGTGTTACCGCCTCTCTCATAAAAAAAATCTTTTGCGATTACAAATTTGTAAGAAAATTGCAGTTTATGAAAACGGCACACAATTCACTAATTATAGGCGCACATAATTTCCGAACGATTGCCCAACGGATTTTGCAGTTCATCTTTCATTTATGTTGTTTTTAATCTTTAAAATGTTACCCTTAAGGAATATTTTTTTTTTCGGGATGGGGTGGGGGTTGATGAATAAGCCCCCTACCCCGAATCCGCCACTGGCTCGTATTTTAATTATGGCAGCATTACTGTAAATAGGCACTAATCCGGCAGGCTTAAACTTTCCAAAGGAAATTAACTCGTTTCAAACGCTTAGCGAATGTCGGTGAATGCTTTCTCTGAAGTAGAAGAAAAGTACGCTTTGCATTGGTTTCAGGTTAGTGTACAGATTGCCCCGAAGGTCTGAATCTTTGCTGGCCGTCAAGATAATTCAGTAATCTCCCCCTCCTTCAATACTGGTACCGATTTCGCATGAGAAATTCTCCGGGACTTTTTGAGTGTGCGGACGGGAGCAGAAAATTCTCCATCCCTGACCATGCGAGGGTGCGGGAGTTTCTTTCTTTAGCTCTTTTATCTGTTTTTCTTGAATGCACCATTTTATCTCGCGGAGTAAAGCTTCCACAATAGCGAAGGGGTACCCCCAATGACGCAACAAAGATTCTGTCTCCTTACCTTCATGGGATCAAATGCCGACCCACATGAATTTCAAACAAGGCTGTCCCTTTGCTACTTTTCGTTTTGTACGGAGAATAAATGCGTTTTCTTGAATTTTCTCGCTCTTCTTCATACACAATTTGCCTGATCTGACCAAATTGAATCCGCCCTTAGAGGTTACCGTCTTTTCAAAGGCATCAAATACAATCCACCTTAGGTTTTCATTCTAATAATCGTCATTTCATTTTAATTTGTTGCTGTTGTTGTTTACTGTGCGCATGCTTGTTATATAACCAGGACTCAAAGAAATCCAGAATGTTTTTCAGTACAACCTGTACAATGCATTTTTACAAGTGATAACTTATGCAATTAAGACTTAATTTACAGAGTGTCCCAAAAACGTGGTAACACGCTTTAATACTTTATCTTTTAGAGATAAGTGGGCAATGTAATTTGAAAAAATTTCAAAATAAGGTAGGAAAAAGATTACATTAAGAGAAGATTCTTCTCATTAATTTTCAAAAAAATTCACTTTTTTAATTTGTATACAACACCCATGCAAAAAAAATTCGCAATTAGTAAAATGTGCCCAATACACTAATTAGGAGATGTCAAATTTTCAGCTTTTCATCACAAAAACACCTGTTATACGTATCTTTAAACAAAGATGATCGGGATCTATACATGATTTCGTATGTAAACGTTTATTCCTAGAGTGGAATATAATTATTTTCTTTTGTAATTTTTGTACGACTCCTGAAATGTGGTCATTCGACGTGATTTTTTTTTCCGTCGAGAGCCAGTGAAAAGTGGTTTAAGTTAGCAAATATTTATCATCATATCTGGGACACTTTTAGCATATAATTATCAAATTGTGTACATCACTTCATTAGTGTCTGGGGCACATTTCACTAACTGGAATTTTTTTTGCACGGGGTTCGTAAATCAATTTTTAAAAAGTAACTTTTTGAAAATCAACGAGAGTTATTTCGTTCCGTAATATTTCCCTACTTTATTTTGAACATTTTTTTTTCAATTTACATAGTCCACTTATGCCTAGATAAAGAATTAAAGCACGTTACCCCATTTTTGGGGCACCCTGTATGTTCATAATAAAATATGTATCCAAGAGAAATTTTATTGAGTGAGAAAATTTTAGTTGAACCACCGATTTAAGAGAACCCGGCAACTATGATAAATTAGTTACTTTGTCATAGCAGAAAGCATGAGGCATGCAGGCATGGCTTCAAGACGGGGGGGGGGGGAGGTGGGCTATCCTGTTATTCGAATCAAATATGGTCGCAAAATGGCCAAAAGCTTGAAGACAGAGTGAAGAATATCCAGAGTGTTGCCAATAACGGATGAATAATTACCAGTTTCCAAATTTTGAAAATTAAATAATAGAGAATAAATAAATAAATAAATAAAATAAATATAATTGCATGATATATGAGGTATATAATTATTAATTAGACATTCATCTAACTACGCCTAAACATCACTATTATTAATTAGTAACTAAGAGTTATGTCTGATATTAATTAGTGAAAAAAAGTGATAATTTTAAGAATACGAGTGATAATCCATTCTCTTTTTTTTTTGTAAATTAATAAAACAAGTGCATAAAAAACCCATAATTAATTAACTTTTTTTTTTACATTTTTTGAATAATTTTTATATGAGCCAGCTACCAAACCCCAACCTCTCCAACCAAGAATTCCCTTTAGGACACATGCGTTCGCTAAAAAACTCCTAGGGCACCCCTCAACCTTAGGTAAATAATAAATATAATTATAAATATAATTATAAATAAATATAATAATACCTCTGGTAATCATTACACAAAATCAGATGCGTATTTTTTAGCAGAAAATTTCAAAATAATCAGAGACAGATGTATCCCTGAAAAATAAGAACATCTGAAAACCATGGGAGAAAGAGGTGAGGAACTTCAGGAAAAGCAATGTATATGGCACTTACTAGGCAATATATAGGCTGATAAGATTGAGATATCCCTTAAGTCCTCTGAATTATACAACGACCGATTTTAAAAGGCATACTTTTTTTAAACAATTGAATGTGCATCCTAAAGAAATTGAGCTGGATTAGCACTGAAGGAATGAAATTTAGTTTTTCATTGAAATGACACTAGTCTACTTGCTAAGATAGCTTTTTTGGATTAATCATATAATCATTTTTTTCTAATTCCATTAATAGATTTTTATCCATAAAGTGCATAATAAATGAAACTGTCACTCATCGAGATAAAAGAATCAACTCTTTGATTACTATTACTAGTTGCGTAGGGGACACCGGGATTGAATGGGGTACCGGGGTAGAACGGTATACGGCATTCATTTCCCGCCAGAGGAGCTAGATTAGCACGGCAAAGCTTCACGAGCCTCAGTTGCATGCAAGACGTTGCCAAGTAGGATCTATCTGATTGCCGGAATTCATTAACTAACTTTGGCAACTTCTAGCTATAAATTGTGTATCTTACTGTAATATTTAGAAATTTTCAAAGCAAGGTAAGTCTTCTGTCCGTATTTTGTCCCCAGTTAACTTTAATTTCATTGAATTAGTCATGTTTTCAAATATATTGTTCCATGATGCAATGATCGAAACAGAAATGTTTAATGTTAATCACGAGACTTTTTCAAATGCTAACACGCGGCGCAGAACGGGGTAGGACCCTGTTCCACCCCGGTGTCCAGGAGCTTCAAGCTTAAACATAAAGAAATTTTTTTATTGCATTAAAACGTTTCGAAATTCAAATATATTAATTAGATTGTTATTATGCATAATCAGGGAAAAAATTGGAATTTTTTTTTTTTTTTTTTTTTGGATAATTTAATATAAAAATGACAGTTTAAAAGATATCCATATTTTCAGCCAAATTTCTTATTTAAAATATAATATTAATGTGAATACAAAGTACTTAGATATCGATGTACCATTTTATTATTATATAAAGTATTTTATTATTATACGAAGA